>CM070088.1:21149983-21324983 GCA_036178185.1 Liparis tanakae
CTCGTCCATCAGCTGGTGGATGCTGCAGATCGACTGGAAGCTCAGCAGAGAGTTCTGGTCCTCACAGAGAGGCCTGTCGATCACACACAGGTCTGCACCGCCGAGGACACGGTCCCCTGGGGGAGAAACAGGAGAGAAACAATAAGAAACAATAGACAGAAGTAGAGAAACAGTAGAGAAACAATAAGAAACAATAGACAGAAGTAGAGAAACAATAAGAAACAATAGAGAGAAGTAGAGAAACAATAGAGAGAAGTAGAGCAACAATAGAGAAACAATAGAGATAAGTAGAAAAACTATAAGAAAACAATAGAGCGCAGGAGAGAAACACTAAAGAGCAGTAGATATATATATATATATATATATATATATATATATATATATATATATATACACACACACAAATATATGTATATATAAATAAATAAAGAATGAATATGTATATTATATACATAAATTAATAGATATTTTCATATAAATTTATAAAAACATATATATCTATATATACAAAAGTAACTATAACTATATAAATATAAATGAATGAATATATATATTATGTATATACAAATGAATAAATATATATACAAATTAAAATAAATATATATACATTATTATATAGTAGTGTGGCAGCTGGCTGATTGACAATCAGTCAGCAGCCGATGCTGCCGGTATAAAGAGGGCAGCAGAGCTGGAGGGAGGCAGAGGGAGCAGACGTGTTGCCGGCTGAGTGTGTGATTTTAAATAAATATGCCGTTCAACGGAACCTCATCGTGGCTATCGGAGTATCCTTTGCTTGGGGGGGAAACCCCCGGACAGAAACCCGTCACAAGTATATAGACACAAAAACGGAATACACTCATCAGCATCAGGAAAAACTTCCGTTAGCCTCCGTTAGCAGCTAGCGTTGGCTCCTCAAACAGAACTTCATTCATGCCTATTCATGGTCATCCAGCCTCCAGAAGCATCGGAGAGTCTCTGCATGATCGCTCAGCTGAGAGTGTGTGTGTGTGTGTGTGTGTGTGTGTGTGATACTCTGATGTGTGTCTCCAGTTGATGACATCATGATGGAGGCGACTTGCTGCGTAGAATGTTTCACACTTTTCACTCTCAAACACAGTAGAGAGTAGTAAAGAAACAATAGAGTGCATTCAAGAAACAATAGAGAGTAGTAAAGAAACAATAGAGAGTAGTAAAGAAGAAATAGAGAGCAGTAAAGAAACAACAGACACATTAGAGTGCATAGAATACACAATATTACTTCTTTATCTTCAGTAAACACTTGTTAGTTTTAAAGTTGTGTTTTAAGGTGGAATCACTTCTTTATCTTCAGTAAACACTTCTACCTCTGGTGACCTTTGACCTCCGTGTATTTGAGCTTCAGCCGATCCAGATGTCAGATAATCCAGACGGGAGAATTCACATCAGCTGTTCACGCTGCAGTGAGTGTGTGTGTGCATATATATATATATATATATACACACACACACACACACATGTATAAATAATAATAGATGACCGTGAAGCTGCTGAGAAATCAGAGGAACAAGGTTCCTTAAAACCGATGAGAGTTCTCTTCAGTGTCAAGGCCTCTCTCTGATACTTGGACATACATCAACGTGTACTTGTACATACATTGCATACTTTTAATCCTTTAATGGGGGGGGGGGCTACACACCAACAGCACCAGTCTGGAATGTGACACTGACCACCGGGTAAGAGCTAGATCACTGGTCACACACACACACACACACACACACACACACAGTGACCGCGCAGCACCACAGAAGAAGACGGGAGGCTCAGAGGGACAGGTGAGGAGGCGGAGTCAGATAACGGTCTGAGTTTAGTGCAGGATTAAGATCAACAGCTGTGAGGATCAAAATACTGAATTAACACGACAAGAGGGAGGTTGAAGCCAAGGTCACAAATATATATATATATATACGTATATATATATAAATGTATATATATATATATATATATATATATACACACATACACGTATGTATATAGATATATACATGTGGCCATATACATAAATGTATCAGAATCTAAACTTTTTTTTATTCTGATACACACAAAAAAAGTGACTTCAAAACTAGATAACTGACTTACTAGTCGACAAGATAACTGACTAACTACTCAATTTACTAAATCCGTTCTAAATTCCTACAGTCTGAGAAGACTTCACTTCCCATCATGCACCTGTTAAATAAGAGTCGAGTGGCTCAAGCGAAGTGAAAAGTGAAAGTGACGAGACTTCACTTCCTGTTGGCTTCCTCTGTTCCTCCAGGAAGCTGAAGGGCAGCGATGTCTGCCACGCACACGCACGCGCACGCGCACACACACGCACACGCACAGAGGAAGTGGCGTCCTACCTGCGGCGGACACCAGGTGATGGTGCCGGTCCAGGTGGGCGTAGTCACTTGATGACCCGTGAGCCCCGCCCAACACACTGAGCACACACAGCAGCACACACAGCGCCATGCCTGTGGAGAGGGAGTCAGAACACACACTTCACACACTTCGAAATACAAGTTGATGTTACTTTTGTATTGTTTTTAGTCTCTTTGAGGTCGGCTGAGTCTTTGTGTGATTGTTTTTATTCCTCTGGTCGGTTTCTTGTGGTTCTTTTTCTCACTTTAAAGTTGTTTTGAGGTTGTTTTGTGTCTCTTTCTGCTTGATTTGACTCTTTTTGTTGTATCTTTGTTTCTCTTTCTGATTGTTTTTACTGTTTGAGGTTGTTTTGTTTTCATTCCTGCCTCTCCAATAGTTTCCGGTCTTTTTGTGGTTGTCTTTTTGCCTCTTTGAAGTTGTTGTGAGTCTCTTGTGTCTCTTGACAGGAGCATGTTGACACGGTCGTCATCCATCACGTCATGGAACAAGCAAACAATAAATAACTGAAGTTTAAAGAATATATATTTTTACATTTCTAAATCTTAATCTAAAGGTAATACATATGTTATGGGGTTAATTTCAAGGAGCCAGTTTGTTTGTTCTTTCAGACAATAGTTACACAAACAAAGTCATGTTTAAATGGCCTGGAGAACAAACGAAGAGGCGTTCACGGTCTTCTGAAACACCCAGAACAAGTAAACCGACTCAGAAAGGTTTGTTTGAGTCGTAAATGAACCTCAAATCAATTAAGAAACCTCTCATTAACGGCACGAGCCTGAAGCCGCTCAGATATCACTCCGTTATTGCGCTTCTCCATTCCGGCATCACGTGACTCATCCACTTCCATCTGCCTTGTGAATCAAGGGAAGCTCGTGAAGGACTCCGAGAGGTCAGAGGTCAAACAGCTGTGCAGTTTCACATCGAAAAGCAGCTTCCACTCCCGAAACGCTGCAGAAAAACGCGCGTGAAGCCGTCATCACTCACCTCTGATGCAGCGCTCCTCTAATCCATCGATCCGGTCAGCTCCGATCGATCCGACCACGAGCCGATCGAAAGGTCTCGAGACGGATGATGAGGAAACTAGTTAGTTAGTGGCTCAGTTCTCAAACTCAACAAACTGCTGCTGAGAAGAAGCAGAAGAAAAAACACGAGTTCCGCCTATGCTGCGTTCAGGGGCCCGCAGAAAAGTCAGAAATGACAAAATATATAGTTCATATCCGTATAATTTTAGAAAACATCTTAAAATAGAAATGATCATATCATTCGGTCAAAATGTATTTAATAAGAATGTGTAAACAAATAATAAAAACGTATTTCCATGATACTAAGTGTTTTTGTCATACTTAAATCATAATTAGAGTGAATTCGTCTTCATTAAAGAAGATGTAACCTTCAATATTTTTTTAAGAGAATGTTGAGTACACAATTAACTTAAATCGTTGTTTTCTTTCCTTGAAAATTACCTTAACTATTACTCTATTAAAGTTACCAGCTGGCTCTGTTGTCATGGTAACTTAAATGCAAATATATACTTTAATGCAAATATCTATATATAGATAGAATATTTATATTCTTATTTCCGACAGCACGGGAAGGCAGCAGACGGCCGTATCGGCGGTGTAATGCCGCCCCCCTGCGGCCAGAGAGGAGAGGTGCAGGAGAAGCGACAGTGATTCCCTTCAGGTGGAGTTTCAGTATCAATAACAACAAACATCACATTCTAGAACCTCTCTAAGAATGTTCTACTTTACTTGATCAATGTCAAACTGTACAGAGAGACTGGTAACATGTTTTTGTATGGTATGGTCAAGTTAAAGCTTTATTCATTTGTAAATTCATTATAAACAGATATTCATCCTGGAAGTCTATTTCTTATTTTTCATCTTTTCATCTTTCACATGAAAAACAAGATTTTCATTTCTGTTTTGCTGGTGGCGAAAACATGAAACTGTAACTCTTTCCACACAGAGCCACCAGAGGGCAGCACACCTTCTGGGTCCTGCACATCCAACGTGGCTATTGAGAGTGTGGTCTCCTGTGTGCGCGCGGAAGAGCTCTGTCACCGGAGCTCTGTGCACGAGCGAGAGGAGTTGTTCGGGTGACAAGGGCCGTTTCTCAATTCAAAGTACACGACTGCAGACTTGTGTTCTTTTGGAGTCTGGTCTTGGGAGTCTGGTCTCGGGAGCCCAGACTCCGGAGGACGGGAGGACGGGAGGACGGTCTTTCTGCGATTGGAACGGCTGCTTATTTGATGATGTCACCACATCAGCTGTTCTTGCTCCTGAGTTTATTCTAATTATTCAGTGTAAATTATTTTTTTACAGTCGAATAAACAAGACCAGATAACGATCACAGAGACGAGGGGGGAGACGTCTAATCTAACCTAAAATTAGATTAGGTTAGATTAGATTAAACTTTCCTTAAAGTAACCGGCTTGAACTGGGACAGGGTCTCCTGTGGCATCTCACCAGCAGTCAGATAGGAGAGAGAAACACGTCAGAATGAAGTAGAAGGAAGAATTCCAAAATTATAAAATACTTTGATAATCAAATGTGTGGCTTTGGAATTAATTAATTTAAAGTGTTTCTCTGCATCTGCAGTATAAAGTTTTGAAAACCACTTTGAAACCACTCGAAAAAGAAGCACTTTCGTTGAAATGGCTTACTGGTTTTTATAGCCCAAGTTGTGTTCTTTAATTTGATGTACGACATTAATTTATATTTCCATGTTTATTATAATGTTTTAGACGGTTTAACCACAAGTCCCCCGACGGTTTACGGTTTTACGTGAAACGTGACTAACGGCACTAACAGAGGTTTGTGCCGTTGTGCCCGTGAGCTGGTGGATGGGAACCAGCAGCTGAGCAGGTGCAGCAGGTTCCGGCTGGACGTGGTCAGAAACCTCTCCGCTCAGGGACGTCAACCTGACGGACCTGGAGCAGGAGGGCTGTGTGGACGGCTGGAGCTACAGCAGAGACGTCTACCAGTCCACCATCGTCTCGGAGGTCAGGGTTGTTGTCTGTTAGCCTACAGTTCAGTAACTGGACTAAAGTAAATCAATAAACCTGAATGCAACACATACTCAACTGAGATTTGCTAAGGAAGGAAATGTTTGGTGGATTGTTTTATTATTTTACAAAGGAGGTTATTTGTCTTTGTTCACGCTCCTCCAGTTTGACCTGGTGTGTGGAGAGCAGTGGAAGCAGCCGTTCACCTCAACAGTTTTCTTACTGGGAGTTCTTGTTGGATCCTTCTTCTCAGGACTTCGCCATCACTAGCCATTATTTGGTGCTCCAGAAGACCCCTGATTTTGCTCATGTCAGAAGATGAAAATAAAGTAATTGTATAGTTTTACAGGAACAATGCACACCAATCAAGAGTAACACTATAAGTGAGCCAGAGTTAGCCAGAGAGGTTAATTTTCATCTGCTGTCCCAGGCCAGATCCGTTTGAAGGCAGCCAGAAATTACATTTCTAATAACATAGACATAGATAGATAGACAGTAATGTATGGACAAAAACATTTCACATAAAAGCAAAGGAAAAGTGTAGCTACAGTATAAGTACATATATATCACTGAAGCACATAACATACATCAACACTGAAAAAGACACATGCATACATACAGCAAACAAGCAACCAGGACAAAGGGTACATTAATGTGTCATTAAGGTTATGTTTTAATATTTAATAATAATGTGCCTAATTTACTATATAAATATTCTAACTTGCCTTCCCGTGTCAGTTAAGCTCCTCTGATCCGGCTTGAACCTTTTTGCTTCCCTCTCTCAAACTGAGGCAGGTTCATCCCAGAGTCTCCTCGTTGGTTGCTCTCTCAGGGAAGAGTGGAGGAGGCTGAGAACATCGTGAGAAAAGCTGCTAAATGGAACAAAGTCGATGCTCCACTGGTCATCTTTGAGGATTACGGCCTACATGTAGGTCTGCCCAAACATAAATCGTGTAAGACCAGACACTGAACACAATGATTTCTTAAACGACGTACTGTTAGAACTATAAATCCCTACGTCCCACATTTCATGACAATTCTTCCGCCAGTTATTGAGATATTTCATTCTGGACCAAAGTGGTGGAATGATACGCCAAACTACTGGTGAGACAAAGGTTTTTGTATCTTGCAGGTTGATGAGACAAAGATGCACCCGAAGGAACAGCACAATATCTTTAACCTGGTGAAGACAAAAAACATCAGAAACACAACGGTCATTCTGTGCCTGGTGTGGTGAGTGTGTATTTGTAACAACTCCTGTCACAATCCCTGGGTCCCCCCATCTTTAGCGTGATGTTTGGCAAGATACTTTATTTAGTGTCTCTGCTCTGTCGGTTTCATCCCGCCATCTCCATTGCAGCTGATATAGTGGAGAGACACAATAGCCTGATTCCCCTACAGCTGAGGCCAATTAGGCCTCTTCAAGGCACCTGTTTCCTGAGCCACTCCCCCACTCCACTCCGCAGCTGAGCCTAACCACCACATACCCCCACCGCCTGACTTAGGATAGGGTGCCATCTAGCCTACTGTCAGTCTACAGAATAAAAGGGAGAGAGTTAGGTGTATGAAGGAGTGCTTCCCCACAGAGAGCTTGTTTTACCTCCTCCAATACCAACTGGCACTGCTCCGTCCACTGGACCAGAGACACCTTTCTGGGTCAGTCATGGGGCTGCCCAAGTTGTACCCCAGATACCGTACCTCCCTCTGTCCAACTGCACACTTCCCTGGGCTGGTGGTGAGCCCTGCCTGCCTCAAGGATTCCAGCACCGTGCCCACCCGCTGCACATGCTCCACCCAGTTGGTGCTGTGGATGATTACGTCATCCAAGTACGCCACAGCATATGCAGCCTGTGGACGCAGAACCTGGTCTGTGAGATGTTGAAAAATAGCTGGGGCCACGAACAACCAAAAGGGAAGTGTTGTGAATTTGTATAAACCAAACGGAGTGGAGAAGGCTGTTTTTCCCTTGGACTCTGGTTATAGAGGAATCTGTCAGTAGCCCTTGGTTGAATGCAGGGTCGTAAAGAAACACACAGTTCCCAGTCGGTCCAGGGATTCGTCAATCCAAGGCATTAGGTAGGCTTCAAAACGTGACACAGGTTTGTACGTCCTGGCAGGAGAGAGAACATGTCAGCAAACTGCTCTTGCAACTGGGCAATGTCTGTTCTCTGGGTCCCGGGGAGACGGTCTTCGCAACTGGATTGGTGGATTTTGGGATCTCAGGCCCCAGCTCCTCTCTCTCAGATACCGAGGACACCAGAGAAACAGACTGCGCCTCCCTCCATGCTTTTATGAGGTTGAGGAGGTAAATCTGTGTAGCTCTGCCCCTGTCAGAACTATAGCTGAGACCAATTAGGCCTTTTCCCGGCACCTGTTCCCTGAACCACTCCCGCACTCACCACCGCATCTGAGCCTAACAACGCCCCAGCCACCAGAGTATTGTTTTTACATTCACTCATTTACAGCGAAGAAATTACTTGGTATTTTTCCTTGGTTAGTTTTATTTTTCTCTTTTTATGTGAAAGTACTGAGTTTAATCGTTTTTGGTCATGTCAAATATTGTTTCTGTGCTAATTTCCATTGATACCTCTTGGTTGTCTGTATCTCCCCAGGTTTACTTTGAGTATGGGATACTATGGCCTGTCCCTGAACACATCTCAACTTCATGCTTACCCCTACATCAGCTGCTTCCTCTCAGCAGTTGTAGAGGTACCTGCATACATTTCCAGCTGGCTGGTGCTGCGATACTTTCCACGACAGCTTTCTGTTTTTTCTACTTTGATCGTTGGAGGATTGTCGCTGTATTTCCTTCAACTGGTGCCTGAAAGTAAGCAGTGACGTCACGTGTGGTGCATCATGGTACTTTTATATTTCCAAGCAAATATTTCAAGCCTTCTTAAAGAGTACTCAACAGATTCAACATTGCACACTTCTTTGTACCATGCATCATTCCTATTACTTAGAATCTGGTGCATTCATTAAACACAACGCAATCCCAACTGTCTGTGTCATGCTAGTCGAAGCTAATAATGTAGTCTTGAGCTACTTGAATGATGTGCAAAAATGATGGAGTTTCTCTTTAAGATGGTTTCTGAGGTTAAAGACTTGTTAAGAAGTCTTTGGAGTTTTTAAAGCAGCAGAGAAAATGGTTGCATTGAATGAAGGAAGGGGTACACAATGTCACAAATGCATCTGATCTACTGCTGTGGATCATTCAGGAGCTTTCTCAGACAAACTGTTCTTTCCTATCAGGTTTATCCGAACTGGCTGTTGCTCTGGAGATGCTGGGTAAATTTGCCATGACTGCTGGTTTTACCCTGATATATGCCTACACTGCAGAGCTTTACCCAACAGTGCTCAGGACCACAGCTACAGGGACGTGCAATGCTTTTTTCAAAGTGGGCAGTTCCATTGCACCCTTTTTGTCACAGCTAAGTGAGTCATTGTTTACCCTGAAATATCATTTAAAGTTACTGTAATGGATTGTTAACCGATCATGAAACTGTCTCAAGTAAATACTAAATCCTCCATGTGACCCTCATTGATTGGCTTTTCCTTCATAATTATTCTTAATAGTTGTCATCAGGGCCGCCGGGTCGGTTTCCATGCTTTACATTTAGCTGCTGCTTTTATCCAAAGCGACTAACATGTTACAGTCATACACTTTAGACAGAGCTACAGTGAACAATTCAGGGTCCAGTGTCTTGCTCAAGGACCGCCAATCCCCTGATTGAAAGACGGACCTGTGAACCACAGTCGCCCACAAAATGCAAAGTTGAAACCATGCAGGTTCACCAGCAACTCATCTGTCCAGACTCCAGTTGGGCCTCCGGCAACGACCGAATCCAGCTTCACTGCAGATTTTAACCTGGCTGACCAGAGGAGAGTTCTCCAAAGTCTGTCCGGGAGCAGAGCATCACATTGCTGCCGGTGTCCCCTGGTAGTCGACACCGACACCCCGCTGATGGAGATCCTGGCTATACTAATAGACCCACTGGAGGTAAAGGAGGCACCAGACCCAGGACCAATCAGAGCAGACTGCCATGCCTCTCCTGAAGTAAAATTAGGTTTTATAAAGTGACCCTGGTGCTCGGATACAATACCACTTTTGACCATAGGAACCGCCAAAATCAACACAAAATTGTTCCTTGGAGTAACTTTAAACAGATAGGCATCTTATTTGCTACACACACTGATTCATTCACATACAGTAAATATTAACAGTGCACACTAAACACAGTACTTCCTTCATCTATATGTCCTCTTCTCCTTTTACAGGTGCATACTTTAAGTACCTCCCTTATATTGTCATGGGGACTCAGGCTGTTGTGTCGGCCTTTGCTGCACTCTTCCTTCCAGAAACTTTAGGACGACCTCTACCTCAAACTATTCAACAGATGCACAAAAGACAAAGGTGGGTTCCTCAAGGAATATATACGTCTTTGTAAATGCATCCTATGTCAATACTCTTATACCGTCGAAGTAGAAACTGAAAAGTTGATTTATATGCACCGTCACTGGTAAATTATTAAATAAATGAACATTAAATATAATCTAGTAGACAGTCACCGTGGCTTGAAAAATATAAAAAAATGTATATTAAAAGCTTTTAATATAATTTGTTTTGTTTATGTGTCTTTTGTCTCTACAGCTTGAAGTGTCCATTCATCACAAGAAGTGGGCATTCAAACCCTCAGGTGCTTCTCGAAAGTCGCCTTTGATTGTCTAAAACAGTACTTAAAGGAGCTATTCATAAAGACTGCTCTATGAACTACGTATATAAAACAGCATTTCTGCTATGTTCAGTACAAGACAAGAAAGAAAATTAAGAGAATTATAAACATGAATAATTTTTTTTGGAGTGAACAACATTTTGCTTACAGCCTGTGCATGTTATCTCAGATGACAAATATGAATGTAAAATATTAATTTTGAATTGAAATATGAAACATTTGAGTGCTAGATGTGATGTAAAAGAAGCACCATAACATCCTAATTACACACATATTAATCTTTTACACCAGTTGACATCAGTATCATGTGAATTCGGTAACGATCGCATTGCTGCTGATTATCGTGAGTGCAGATTGTTGTGTTTTCCTTTTTACTATATTTTAATGCCGCAAAACTTTACTAGTTTGGTGGAGATATCTAAAACATTACATTGTTTCTCTCGCGTTCCTCGGCCCGGTTGTGGTCATGACAAATGAATCCTCTTCAGTTGTTCCTGACGAGTTTCCAGAAACATGGACGGAGACATGAAGGTCTCATCCGGGCTCCAACATCACCGACCACATTCCCAGTTGGACATCCTGTGGTCTGCCTGTGAGATAGTTAGTGATCCAGTAGACCAGGGGTCTCAAAATGTCTCCTGTGAGGGCCACATAACTGTTGCCTTCTCTGATGGGGGCCGGGGTCAGTTTGTAACAGAAACATTGTGATGATCGCAGGGGTGCCTAAATGTAAACATTTATTGTTTTCCAGAAAGCCACACATAACCAAATATGAATAACTTTTCCGGGATCTTACCTAACGTTTTCGCCATTATTCCACCCCACTTAGCAGGGGAAGGACAAACATACAAAAGGTTGCAGAGAATGGTAGACTAAAAATAGTTTGAACATATATTTTGTATTAAACCGAGTGAGTTATCCTGATTGAACTCTGATCTATGGAGAGGTGACTAACTCAATTCTATTAACAACTGCTTGAATTGTTAGTAATGGTGTTGGTAATGAGGTACAAACTATATTTCTTAGGATTATTTGGTTACATTGACGTGACATGAAACATATGTGAAATGAACATCATTGCTGTACCGAAGAAACAAACTGAACAGGGTTTTCTACAATAGCTAACTACTGCTAGCTAAACTTTGCCCTAAACAATGTCTTGAATATCATTCAAAACTATTTACTGCAAGGTTTACTTTGCAAACCGTGTGCAAAATGTACAAATGTTTTATATTCAACATATTTCGACGAATACAAGCAGAGTACAAGTATGTTCTTACCTGGGCAACTCCTGATCCAAAAAGGAATTTTATTTATTCACAGTAGCAAACCGTGGGGTTGCCTATGGGCTTTTGCAGGGGCAAGCAGTTGAGTCAACTAGGAAATCTGTGTTGCTTAAACAATTCCAACTGTAGTGATTAGTTGAGCACAGCTGAACTTGATATTTCAAGTACACCCAACAATGTAGTTGAACTGACTTAGGAAAATGAGCTGAATGAATTAAAACCTCAAATCCTTTTTTACAGTGTTGTAGTCATGGACCACGATCCAGACCTCCATGATCCATCAGGCAGATGGAGTCAGGCAGCCTCTGTTTAGAGTTTAAAGACTTCAGTATGTGCAATTTTGCATATATTTCCATAACAGAAAGTTGAGCATTGAATGAAAGCAGGTAAAACTTTAAAAATGTTGACGCATTGTTGTTTTGTGTCACTTCATAAATCAGAACAGCCTTCAAAAATGTTAATTACAACATATCCTTAATAATAAATGAGGCTGTGAACATTATAGAAAGCTTCATAATATGTATGTATGAATGAAAGTGTAAGTTTTGGTGGATGTACGAGCTGCTGAGGTGAATCAGAGTTTGAGAACAAACTAACATGTTCTAGTTCATATTTGTCATCTGAGATAACACAGACTGCAAACACAAATTTGATTTAGTCCAAAACTGCTATTACATTTTTTAATTTCCTTTCTTTTTCATGTAATAAAATTAAATCGCTATGAACTGAACATAGCAGAAACATATGCTATTATATTGGGGGCAAGGTTTGGACCCAAAAGCAGCAGGCATTTCTCAATAAACTAAATTTATTGCCTAAAGTAAAGCAGGACCACAGACAAAAAAACAGACTGGAAGAAAAACGAATAGACCCCAAACAAGCAGCAAGACACAGACTAAATACACTGGGGAAACGAGACACAGGTGGAAACAATCAGGACCGAAACAGACAAGCACAGGACAGGAAGAGCAGGGGAACAGGAAACGAGACAGGGACTTCAAAACAAAACAGGAAACACTCCAGATCCTAACATATGCTGTATTATATATGCAGTTCATAGAGCAGTATTTAGGAATAACTTCTTTAAGAAATGTTTTGAACAATTAAAGGCGACTTTCGAGAAGCACCTGAGGGTTTGAATGCCCTCTTCTTGTGATGAATGGACACTTCAACCTGTAGAGACAAAAGACACATAAACAAACCATCATAGGAATGTATGAATACAGAAACAATTATATGAAAAAGCTACAATTTTTTAATATCTTTTTCCTTCTGTTTGTCTTTGTTGCTATTTTATTGTCTGAACAACCAGTACCTGTGGTAGTTTTAGTACAATAACTTGGTTGTTTTTTCAGCCACTGGGACTGTCTACGAGATTATATTTAATGTTCATTTATGTATTCATTTACCAGGGACGGTGCATATTAATCAACATTTCGGTTTTTCAAGTTTATTGACATAGGATGAATTTATGAAGACGTATATATTCTTTTAGGAACCAACCTTTCTCTTTTATGCATCTGTTGAATAGTTTGAGGTAGAGGTCGTCCTAAAGTCTCTGGAAGGAAGAGCACAGCAAAGGCCGACACAACAGCCAGAGTCCCCATGACAATATAAGGGAGGTACTCAAAGTATACACCTGTAAAAGGAGAAGAGAACATTTGTATGAAGGAAGTATTGTGTTTATTGTGCACTGTTAATATTTACCGTATGTGAATGAATCAGTGTGTATAGCAAATCAGATGTTTTCTGTTACTCCAAGGAAACATTTTGTGTTGATCTTGGCGGACCATGTGGTTAAAAGTGGTACTGCAGTCTGGACCGATGAGTTTCTGGTGAACCTGCATGGTTTAAATTTTGAATTTACATGGAAACTGACCCGGTGCCACCGATGACAAGCATTAAGAATAACTATGAATAAAAATCCAATCAATGAGGGTCACATGGAGGATTTAGTATTTACTTGAGACGGTTTCATAATCGGTTAAAAGTCCCTTACAGTGACTTCAAATGATATTTCAGGGTAAACAATGACTCACTTAGCTGTGACAAAAAGGGTGCAATGGCACTGCCAACTCTGGAAAAAGCACTGCACGTCCCTGTAGCTGTGTTCCTGAGCACTGTTGGGTAAAGCTCTGCAGTGTAGGCATACATCAGGGCTGAACTGGCGGTTATGGCAAATTTACCCAGCATCTCCAGAGCAACAGACAGTTCTGATACATCTGAAAGGAAAGAACAGTTTGTCTGAGAAAGCTCCTGAATGATCCACATTTTATAATCCTAGCTTAACTCAATGCAACCATTTTCTCTGCTGCTTTAAAAACTCTAAAGACTTCTTAACACGTCTTTAACCTCAGAAACAGTCTTGACGAGAAACTCAAACTACTGCACATCAGTAGCTGAAGACTAAATTGTCAGCTTCTACTAGCATGACACAGATAGTTGGGTTAGCATTGTGTTTAATGCATGCATCAGATTTAAATATCTCTGGTTCTGCTACATATATTTTTTTAATCTTCTTTCTAAATGTTTTAGGAGTACATGCTGAATCTGTTGAGTACTCTAGTTGAAAGGCCTTGATATATTTGCTTAGAAATATAAAAGTACCATGATGCACCACACGTCACGTCACTGCTTACTTTCAGGCACCAGTTGAAGGAAATACAGCGACAATCCTCCAACGAGCAAAGTAGAAACAACAGAAAGCCGTCGTGGGAAGTATCGCAGCGCCAGCCAGCTGGAAATGTATGCAGGTACCTCTACAACTGCTGAGAGGAAGCAGCTGATGTAGGGGTTAGCATGAAGTTGAGATGTGTTCAGGGACAGGCCATAGTATCCCGTACTCACAGTAAACCTGGGGAGACAACCGAGAGCTATCGATGGGACTCTGCACAGAAACAACATTTGACACACCCAAAACAATAAGACTCGGTACTTTCACATGAAACGAGAGAAATTAAACTAAAGGACAAAACCCAAGTATTCTCAAATGAGTAAATATAAAAACAATACACACTCACCACAGCAGGCACAGAATGAGTGTTGTGTTTCTGATGTTTTTTGTCTTCAACAGGTTAAAGATATTGTGCTGTTCCTTCGGGTGCCTCTTTGTCTCATCAACCTGCAAGATACAAAAGCGTTCGTCTCACCAGTAGTTTGGCGTATCATTCCACCACTTTGGTCCAGAATAAAATATCTCAATAACTGGCGGAAGAATTGTCATGAAATGTGGGACGTAGGGATTTATAATTCTAACAGTGCGTCGTTTAAGAAAACATTGTGTTCAGTGTCTGGTCTTACACAATTTATGTTTGGGCAGACCTACATGTAGGCCGTAATCCTCAAAGATGACCAGTGGAGCATCGACTTTGTTCCATTTAGCAGCTTTTCTCACGATGTTCACAGCCTCCTCCACTCTTCCCTGAGAGAGCAACCAACGAGGAGACTCTGGGATGAACCTGCCTCAGATTTTAAGAGAGAAGCAAAAAGGTTCAAGCCGGATCAGAGAAGCTTAACTGATACGTGAAGACAAGTTAGGATGTTTATATAGTAAATGAGGCACATTATTATTAAACATTCAAACACATGAACAATGTACCCTCTGTCTGTTTATCACTGAATCTTAGTTGCTTTATGTTATTGGAAATGTTTTCATTTCTGGCTGCCTTCAATAGAATCAGGGCTGGGACAGCAGATGAAAATTAACCTCTCTGGCTAACTCTGTCTCACTTATAGTGTTTCTCTTGATCTGTGTTCATTGTCTCTGTAAAAATACACAATAACATTTTGTTGATCTTCTGACAGGAGCAAAATCATGACATGTAGTGTATCATAAGGTACTGTGGTTCTAGCACTCGCAGGCATAGGCAATGGGGTTGGGTGCATTGTAAGCCGGACAGCAGTTTTAAAGGTGGAACTTATGAGAACTGATCCCTGCATCACAGACTGGCTCTGGGGATGCGGAACATCAACTTCACTTTTGATAAGAGATTTCAAGTGAGGCGGGAAGGCTGCCGCAGGGACCTGTTAAACCCAAATGTGTGGGTGAACTGGGACCGTCTGGCTGAGGCCCCTGTCTGCAAAGATTTAAACTCCTAACTCCATAATAATTTATTGTGCATCCCAGGAATGGTTAGATACACAGAATACTACTGCTAAGAGTTGTGGTCAGAAGGTCTTTGGTGTCTCATGTGACGACAACCTAAGAACCTACAATTGGACACCAGCGGAGACGAAGTCCGTAAAGCTGAAGGAGGATGTTTGGCCTTGGGTGTCCCAGGGGTCTCCTGGAGCATCAAACAATGACTAATGATGGCTAAGCTATCATCCCTGATGGACAACACCTCACACCTCATGCAGGACACTCAACAGCTCTGCACAGCTCCTTTGTCCTCGGTGTGTGAAGGAGAGGAACCACAAGTCCTTCCCTCCTGCTGCTGTCAGGCTGCACAACCAACTCTCACACTTTCCTTCAACCTGTGCAATATAAATACTGTACAGTTATATTTATCATCTGTATATATATATAGTCGCTTTAGATTAAAGTGTCTGCTAAATTACATGTAATGTTATGTAATATATATATATATATATATATAGATATATTCAGTTACTGTAGAATCTGCATTGTTTTATTACAGTTGTTACTGTTTATTATTATATCACTTAGGTTTTTTATTTTATGATGTGCACTTTACCCCTTTGCTGTAATCCAGTAAATGTCCCCACTGCAGGATTTATATAGGTTTATATTATTTGATCTTATCTTATCAAGAACCCCAGGTCCAGAAAGGCTGCGGCAAGTCATTGCCAAAGCAAACACAATGGAGTGAAAGGATTTGTTAATGGAAGAGAGTATAGGAGTTTGCACAGGTACATGTGTTTGTGGACTTGGTGAGGGCTTATGATAAGTTCCCCTTCGGACTCCTGCTGTCACGAATTCCCCATCACATTAGTTGTTTTCATTCAGTTTGCTGGTTTAATTAACTCTCATGTCATTTCAGACCCAGCCATTCACACCGGATCGTCCTTTATTCCCTTCACCTCGTTCTCACACCCATCTCACCTTCAGCCTATTCCCTCATTAGTCTGTCAGTATTTAGATCCCCCCCTTGCACTTGTCCTCTGCCAGATTGTCTTGTGTTTTCGTGCCAAGCTCTCCGGCGTTATCTTTGTCTTTATTCATGATCTGCCAGCCCTGACCTTTAATTCTCGGTCTGCCCCTTTTTGGGGATTTGCTTGCCTTATGGACTGATCTCCTGGTTTTGACCCTACCTGTACCCAGTAAAAGCAATCATCTTTGTTACCCTTGTCTCAGAGTCGTGCTTTTGGGTTCCAGTTCTTTACACCTGTGGGGAGTACTCAAGGAGTATGGGGCAATGGACTGTTGGTACAACTTGGTATAACTTTCATTCCTTGACAGATCTGTGTTTGTGTTCTCAGCACAATGTCAAATGTTTTTGCAGGGTTTGTTATGAATTGAACTATGGTACAACCTTTCAAGTGACCAAAAGACTAAAATTGCGGGTGATAGTACTTTCCTCCATAGGGTAGTTGGGCTTAACTTCAGAGATCGCAAGAGGGGCTCAGACATTCGGAGAAGGATCTCAAAAAGCTGTTTCACCTTCATAGAGAGCTAGTTGAGGTGGTCAGTATGCCTCCGGGGCACTTTACTTTGGAGGTTTTCTGGGCATGTCCAACTACTAGAAGACTATAAACACGTT
Source organism: Liparis tanakae (assembly GCA_036178185.1). NCBI lineage: Eukaryota > Metazoa > Chordata > Actinopteri > Perciformes > Liparidae > Liparis > Liparis tanakae. The sequence continues at coordinate 21,167,130 of CM070088.1, forward strand.
GGAGGGATTATATATATCGATCCCCAGGAAGAGCTGGAAAACGTTGCTGGAGTGAGGGGTACCTTGACTATCTTGCATAGCCTTCTGCCAATGCTAACCAGCCCCAGGTACGGGAAAGTAAAAGGATGGATGGATGATATGGTAAACTTTACATAAAAACATGTTCAATTGTCATAAGTATAACTTACCACCAGAGTGGTATGTAGAGCAGGCCAGGCAAAGAGATAGCCACCTGGAGAGACTTCCAGCCCCTTAAAAAGTAAGCCAAAAGAGGCAGAATCATGTAGCCAAAGGCATACCCCAGAGTCACCCCCAGAGATGAGAACAGGACCCGTACATTGCCAGTCAAGATCTCATTGCCTGAAAGAGAGAGACATGCAGGTCAATATATGAAGTTAGTTATACTGTAAGAAGTGATACAACAGGACTTGCACAGTACACACAATATATGTAAATTGTTCAACATCACTAACTGTAGTATACAACGTGTAAATATTTACCCAGCACAAAAGCAGCCACATAGTTGGAGATCTCTCCCATTCCACTGATGAAGCCGAGGATGGCGAACACAATCCATGAAGTTGAAAAGATTTTTAGAAAAGAAAAAATAGTCTGAACTGCCATTGTGCCAAAAAAAACAGGCTTTCTTCCAAACCTAGAATGAGAAGTAATAAGAACAAATTTAAAAAAAAGTTGTAATCCTTTACACTACTGTTTTAGGAATATGATGTGAATATGATTTGTAATATGAGACGTGTGTTCAGTGCCTGTCTGAGAGCTGTCCTGAGAAGAAGGATCCAACAAGAACTCCCAGTAAGTAAACTGTTGCGGTGAACGGCTGCTTCCACTGCTCTCCACACACCAGGTCAAACTGGAGGAGCGTGAACAAAGACAAATAACATCCTTTGTTAATAATTAAAACAATCCACCAAACATTTCCTTCCTTAGCAAATCATAGTTGAGTATGTGTTGCATTCAGGTTTATTGATTTACTTTAGTCAAGTTACTGAACTGTAGGCTAACAGACAACAACCCTGACCTCGGAGACGATGGTGGACTGGTAGACGTCTCTGCTGTAGCTCCAGCCGTCCACACAGCCCTCCTGCTCCAGGTCCGTCAGGTTGACGTCCCGGCCAGGAACCAATCCCTGAGCGGAGAGGTTTCTGACCACGTCCAGCCGGAACCTGCTGCACCTGCTCAGCTGCTGGTTCCCATCCACCAGCTCACGGGCACAACGGCACAAACCTCTGTTAGTGCCGTTAGTCACGTTTCACATAAAACCGTAAACCGTGGACTCCTTTTTAAACTTTATACTCTAGATGCAGAAAAACACTGTAGATCAACTTAAAAGCCACACATTTGATCATCAACATATTATAATATCATAACAACTTGAGGTAAGAGTTATATCAGTGAAAGTCTGAACTCACAAATATCCAAGGTTCTCACGCTGGTGAGTCCAAATCATTTCAGACTGTTTGACGCTTATATTTTAATTGCTGATAATTATATACTAGATAATTAGTGTAAAAATATTACAGCAAAAACAAAATAAGTTTATTTCAGAATATTGTTTAAATTACTTCACAGTAAGACTTTTCTTTTCCAGCCTTACTCCCTTTTGTAATTGTTAAACATTGTGTAACTTATAATGACAAACCAGTGTAGCAACATAAGATAACTACCTCTATCGGGATGCTGGCATTGTGCCAGTCTTGGGTCAAGTTGACTTCAGGAACCAGGCAGTGGTGACGAGGAGCGTCAGTCAAGAAGACAATAGAGAAAGTAGTGAATCCATTGGGAAGAATGCTGGAACAGAGCAGGAAGAAGACGACCTGCTGGAAACGTCCCCACTGGCCCAGAAAAGCGACGGAGTCTTCGTAATCCTTCATGGTCTCAGAGCCCAGACTGTCCACCGTGTAGATGATGTGTACTTGTTTTCTACTGCAACGGAATTAGGATAGTTTTGCCATCCCATTTCACGCATTCAAGCCACGCCTTGTAAGATATAACTTTATTGTCTTTAAGTGTGTGTGTTAGTGAGTGTTTCATGTGTGTGTGTTTCTATTTCCCAATGAGGATGATAAATATCAGCCTGTATATGAAAGCCACAGACGTGGAGTCCATGTCTTTTGAAAGAACAAGCCCATAACGCACCGTTGGGGGTTGTTCGGCAATTTAAATGACTGACTATTCATGTATTTATTATGTTTTACAATACAGTCTAATATTGCCTTGTGTAATATTCCTCAGGAACAACCATAAACAATTATAATCAGAAATCAACTGTGATTTAGACCAGTGGTTCTCAAACTGCGGTACGTGGAGGCACCCCAGGGGATACAAAAGATTTAAAATTAGCATCCATTAAAAAAACGTTTACAAATATATTTCACAGGCGGTTCATCACAGTAAAAAGGTTGAGCTCAAGTGGTCTATAGGTCCTTTAGTATTGGGCCGCACAGAAAGAATGAATGAAAAACATATTGAATTTGTTATTACGGTCTGAAAGATGTTTTATTTAGAAAAATGACCGGATACATCCGTTTGTGCCTCTTGACACAGGTCAAGACGCTCGTCTTGGTCATGTGACACATTTCCCCTGAAAGTAAATCCCGTAAGAGATTACAAGCGAGTAAACAGACAAAATCTTTGGAGAAATTCTTTGGAATGGGAAAAAAGAAAGGTGCGCGAATGGACAGAGCGGCCAGCTGTTGATACGGTGATGCGAGCGCCGACATAGGAACTCAGCCATGGTGCGCACACGGGTGAGTTCACGCTCACTAGCACTTTTCTTTCGGAGCACCGAAGACCCATTTTGACCCAGGAAAAACCCTGATGGTGGGTTGTATTTTTTATGTACGCTATATCTGTTTTTATGGTGGTTTTATGGTTTAACAGGCATACTCAAAGCTGTCCTTGTGAATGCCATATTGTTTAATACTGCAATCCAATATCAAACCTTCTGGTATAGAGTCTCATAAAGAAACAGACGCAACGTAATTGACTATTTTGAGTGATGTCGGAGACGGGGATCCCGTGCCAAGCGGCGTGGACATGCCTGTGCACCAACTATAAGCTAATGAGACCACTCCGCCAATGACTAAACTATGCCCCAATGTATTGCTTGTATGCTTGACCAAGTCGGGACTCACCAGCTAATGGTGCAGCCCACACCGGACCTGCGGTCGACGCCCCTCCTTTGGTTCTCCAACCCTCTGACCTCAGCAAACGCCGGCACCCTTCCCAACCCACAGGGGGTCCTTCAAACATCAGGGCAGGATTGGTGGAAGTGGGCCAAGTGATATGGGTTGCCGGCTCTCCAACACCCTTCCCTGGTCCAGGGGCAATGTATTAGGTTCCGATAATAATCCAGGGGGGAACACATCAGGCAATGGTGAATTCCGGGTGTACATAGTCGATGTTCACCAGAGCCGGATTCGCCCGGGGCAGTGGTGGAGGCATTGTGGGTAAAATTGAGGTCTGTGCATGGGGATGTTCACAGGTTTCCTATAGTGTCAGTTAAGATTAGACATAGGGGGAAAAAGAAATGTAAAGGTTGTGGTTAGCTCCCGCCTTACGCACCCACTAATCTTAGGAACCGATTGCCCTGTCACCTTGGACACACACTGATGGTTCGAGTCCCTCCCCTCCCCTTTATACATCTTTGAGACAATCCACATTCCAAAGTCCATTTGTTTCTTATCAGGGTAGGTGGAGACCCCTGAAGGCAATGGTCAATCTGCACCCCCCCAGCAAGTTGACCATTTGAGTGATCTTTCCGGCTGGTCATTTACCTAAGCCCAAGGTTGTGACCTTTCACATGACCCCACATAGGATTAGATTAGATTAGATTACCATCTAACCATTTTGGGAGAGATAACTGTTTGACACATTTTCTCCTCCGACACCAATGAGGATGATAAATATCAGCCTGTATATGAAAGCCACAGACGTGGAGTCCATGTCTTTTGAAAGAACAAGCCCATAACGCACCGTTGGGGGTTGTTCGGCAATTTAAATGACTGACTATTCATGTATTTATTATGTTTTACAATACAGTCTAATATTGCCTTGTGTAATATTCCTCAGGAACAACCATAAACAATTATAATCAGAAATCAACTGTGATTTAGACCAGTGGTTCTCAAACTGCGGTACGTGGAGGCACCCCAGGGGATACAAAAGATTTAAAATTAGCATCCATTAAAAAAACGTTTACAAATATATTTCACAGGCGGTTCATCACTGTAAAAAGGTTGAGCTCAAGTGGTCTATAGGTCCTTTAGTATTGGGCCGCACAGAAAGAATGAATGAAAAACATATTGAATTTATTATTACGGTCTGAAAGATGTTTTATTTAGAAAAATTACCGGATACATCCGTTTGTGCCTCTTGACACAGGTCAAGACGCTCGTCTTGGTCATGTGACACATTTCCCCTGAAAGTAAATCCCGTAAACGATTACAAGCGAGTAAACAGACAAAATCTTTGGAGAAATTCTTTGGAATGGGAAAAAAGAAAGGTGCGCGAATGGACAGAGCGGCCAGCTGTTGATACGGTGATGCGAGCGCCGACATAGGAGCTCAGCCGTGGTGCGCACACGGGTGAGTTCACGCTCACTAGCACTTTTCTTTCGGAACACCGAAGACCCATTTTGACCCAGGAAAAACCCTGATGGTGGGTTGTATTTTTTATGTACGCTATATCTGTTTTTATGGTGGTTTTATGGTTTAACAGGCATAATCAAAGCTGTCCTTGTGAATGCCATATTGTTTAATACTGCAATCCAATATCAAACCTTCTGGTATAGAGTCTCATAAAGAAACAGACGCAACGTAATTGACTATTTTGAGTGATGTCGGAGACGGGGATCCCGTGCCAAGCCGTGTGGACATGCCTGTGCACCAACTATAAGCTAATGAGACCACTCCGCCAATGACTAAACTATGCCCCAATGTATTGCTTGTATGCTTGACCAAGTGGGGACTCACCAGCTAATGGTGCAGCCCACACCGGACCTGCGGTCGACGCCCCTCCTTTGGTTCTCCAACCCTCTGACCTCAGCAAACGCCGGCACCCTTCCCAACCCACAGGGGGTCCTTCAAACATCAGGGCAGGATTGGTGGAAGTGGGCCAAGTGATATGGGTTGCCGGCTCTCCAACACCCTTCCCTGGTCCAGGGGCAATGTATTAGGTTCCGATAATAATCCAGGGGGGAACACATCAGGCAATGGTGAATTCCGGGTGTACATAGTCGATGTTCACCAGAGCCGGATTCGGCCCGGGGCAGTGGTGGAGGCATTGTGGGTAAAATTGAGGTCTGTGCATGGGGATGTTCACAGGTTTCCTATAGTGTCAGTTAAGATTAGACATAGGGGGAAAAAGAAATGTAAAGGTTGTGGTTAGCTCCCTCCCGCCTTACGCACCCACTAATCTTAGGAACCGATTGCCCTGTCACCTTGGACACACACTGATGGTTCGAGTCCCTCCCCTCTGGCAGGAGGCTCCCTAAGGCTCTCCAAAAATGTCTTGTGAAGCGTAAGCAGCGTTACACGAGCGATGCTATCCTTGACCTGCGTCTCCTCTGGGCAGGATAAGACAGCTAGCTTACATTTTCCTTATGAATAAAGATTCATTTTTATATGGCAACGACAGTACAAGCGATCTGATTGGCTATTGGGTCGTCATCACAGCCTCCTCACCGGTCTGATTCGTATTGCTCTCTGACGTCATTTTCAAAATGAGCGATGTTGATAGACATCAACAGCCAAGAGGAAATTCAGAAGCAGCGAAAATGTGTAATCGAAAGTGACGAAGACTGAAAACTAAAGTTTGAATCACTTGTGATGTTACTTTACTGTCAATTAAAACTATTTTAGCTGAGCCGTGTTGTCCGTTTTCTATTGATCACTGTAACTTTAAATTAGCAATTAATCGGTTGCTAAGCAACACCTGAAACACACTGTGTGTGAGAAGACATGAGAGCCGAACAAAATTACATGTTTTCTATTAACAATATATTTTCATTTACAAAATGATAGGAGCAAAAAATGCCGTATAATAAACAACTTACTAACATCGAGCGTTCGGTCAAGCCGGGAAATACAAAACTTCAGTAAAAACGTTAAAGCCTGAGTTGTTCTTAATATGTATTCTAGGTTGATGCACTTATTGTAAGTCGCTTTGGATAAATGACGTGTAATGTAATGTAATGATGTTTCCCGGCATGACGAACAATCGAGGTTAGTAAGTAGTTATTAAAAGTGTTGTTTCCTCTTGCCATTACTCTTTTCAGCCTCTGTAATTAAACTGTAACAGACCAAACAAAGAGAAATATACCACATAGAACCATGTGGCGCAAGGCTAGCATGACACCGAGAGCTAGCATTTCTAGCATAGTTTAGCTGCTATTTTCTAACTGTGAATTCTCGTGACATTTATAAACATAAATTCAACATACTTTTGAAATTGTCTAAACAGCATTTATACAACAACTTAAAGAAGATGCCTGTATATCCGTCTCTTCATTAAACTTGACGTCAGTAAACAGACAACACAAACTTTGAAAACACGGATTTTGTGAGTATTTTTTTAGGAAACGTCGGACCACGTTGTGACGTCATGTTGAAGCTGCGTGGCTAACAACGTCGAGGGACAAACACCGCCGTTACCTGGTGAGGAGGAGGAGGAGGAGGAGGAGGAGGAGGAGGAGGAGGAGGAGGAGGAGGAGGAGGAGGAGGAGGAGGAGGAGGAGGAGGAGGTGCAGCCGTTTGACGCTCGGCACTGAGCTCTAAGTGGAGGAGGGGGGGCGCGCGAGGAGTAGGAGGGGGCGCGGCGGGAAAAGGAGGAGTAGGGTGCGCGCGAGGAGATGTGGACGAGCTTGCTGCCTAGGGGTCTACCTGTGCACGAGCCTGTGTGCACGAGCCTGTGCCCCTAACTGGAGAAGAGACGTTTATAATAATGTTCGTTTATGCTTATCGTGTTAAATCGCATTCGCCCTATGGCGCCCTCTAGTGGACAGGCGGGCTCGAGTTCATATAAATACCATGTTATACATGTGAGGGAGAGGGGGGGTATTTATATGAGAAGGAAGGGGGTGTTACAATTATTAGTCCTTACTGCTAGTATATTTAAATTCTCTTTAATTTATATTGAAAATAAGTATTCAGATCTTTTACTCAAAGATGAATAGAAATACAACAATGTGGAAATGCCCACTTACGAGTAAAAGTCCATCAAATATACAAATGTCTGGATTATAATTGTAGATGCATTAAAAGTGTAAACATCTCTAAAGTTGCAACTGGTAAACATAGATATTGTTTTAATTGTTACCTCGATTTGCTGTTTTCAGCGTCATTATTTATTCATTATTTATTAGGAATAACATTTTTTGTTGTCGCTTTTGTCGGTCACGGTTGAGCTCATTAAAAAAACGGTATACGGTGGTATGTATACATATATGTATATATATAAATTATTTTCAAAGTAACTAGCAGATTATGAATTACATTTTGACTGCAAGAAAAAAAATCAAATTCATAAAGTAGCTAGAATTGAAGAAAAGGTATCTATAATTTTAAATTAGTAATCAGTATTAAATAATAATTGTGATATTCCTGCATAATCAGACAACATATTCAATGTAGAATACCAAAAGAACATGAAGAACAAACACAAATGCAAAGACTTGTGAAAGGTTATTTAAATAAAAGGTTATTTCAATATATATATTTTGCCCAAGAAGAAGTTTCATAGATACGACAGCACGATGGTCACAATTGAAATAATCTCATTTATTTAGCAGCTGGTCCAGTTCCCTCGTACAGAGAGTTTTAGTTTGACTAATGAGAAAACCAGTAACTCCCCCCACCCCTCCCCCTCTCTTCCACACATTACCTGGAAGAGTCCAAAGAGCTTAACTTTCATCCACACTTTGACTGTTTCTGCTGTTACAGGCAAATAAAAATAAAAGTGCTGCCGAATATCGGAAAATCTGACTGGAGGAAGCCGATGTCTAGAGAGCCTGAACAGTGAGGTTTAGAGAGGGAAGCAGGAAGTGGATCTTCACAGTGTCCTTCCCACCTGTCTCACACCTTGGTGATGTCCATGGAGTCGTGGTCGTGAATGTCGATCACCTGAAACCCAAAGTTGTCAATCCCAGACTTCTGCTGCTGGTCGTGGTCCTCGCCGTCGAGGCCGTTGTGGTTTTTCTGGTCGGCGTCCGTCTCGAAGCATCGGGCGCAGTGCGGCGCGGTGACCCGGACGCTTCTAGAAAAGTTGGAGAAGTCCACGCGGTACTTCCCCGTCTTGGTGCGGGAGATGATGGGCAGGAAACTGAACCCCCACTGGATTTCCTGAGGGACGTAGGAGGTCCGGACCTGACAGCAGGAGCTGGTGGACTCGGCCGTGCCGTCCAAAAACACCACCAACTCAAAGTCCTGGTGGGGAAGGGAATCCGCCGACAGCTCGTAGAAGGGACTCGACCGGTCGATCACGTGGTAGAGGGTCATCGGGCAAACGAAGAACAAGTTGTCCTTTCCGGCGTCGACCATGAAGTCGATGTCCACCTGGTCCAGAATTATGGTGTCTCCGTCCGGCGTGGTGGTCGTCCTCAGCAGCTTGCCGTAGATCTGGCTGCCGATCAACAAGGTCTTCCGAAGGTTCGCCACTCGGATCAGGAGACACAGACGTCCTTTCTTCAGGCAGATGACGGCCGTGTCGCTGAAGGTCACCGTCTTCGCCCTATTTTTGGGCAAGGAGATCTTGGCCAGGATGACGCCACACATGAAGCAGTTGATGAAGACGCCGATCAGCGATTGGACGACGATGAGAGCCACGGTGCCGGCGCAGTGGCCCGTCAGCGCCCGGCTGCCGTACCCGATGGTGGTCTGGGTCTCCAGGGAGTAGAGGAATGCCGTGGTGAGGCCGTCCACGTTGTCCACGCACCGGACGTGTCCGACGGTGCGGTCCTGCCCCGTCAGATCCCCGTTGCTCTTGGCGATCCAGTACCACAGCAGGCTGAAGAGGAACCAGCTGCCCGTGAAAGACGCCACGAACAGGAGGAGGACGAAGCGCCAGCGGATCTCCACGAACGTGGTCCAGAAGTCCACGAGGTACGCCACGTGGTTGCTGTATTCAATGTTGCCGAACTCGATGTTGCAACGGCCGTCTTTGCTGACCAGGCGGGTTTTGCGGCTTCGGTGTCCAGCCGGCTGGATGTGACCCTGGAGCACCTGGAACATCCTGGAGCTGAGGGAACAGGAGGTTGGGACCCGTGAGCACCGACGGCTTCAGAGCAGACAAAGTCCCCCAAATCACTCGTGTGGCTAAATAGGTTCAAATCAGGAAAGAAACCAACTGAGCCCCAAACAGTCTGAACTAAAACATTCTGAATATCTGCATATATTTTATCATTCAATTCACTTTGTTTGTGTTTCCACTGTAAACCGAGGACGAGTGCAGAAGTCTATATTCCTCTTTCTGTTTTTGAACTAACTTTTGATTATATAACTGAAGACATTTACGTTGTGTTCCTCCGTCTCTTAGAGCTGTCAGCATAATATCGCTGTGCAAAATAATCCCCAAACAAAAGCACTTTTTACTCTTGTTTGAGTCGCCTATAAAAAAATAAAAAGAGAACATGAAGTTCTTTCAACCCAGCGACCTCCAGCCGTCAGAACACGAACAGACAGAATGAAAGACACCCGTTTCCCTCGCTCATCAGATCAGTGAGACAGGATGAAGCCGGGTCCGACCACTCGGTCCACTCTGAGTCCACTTTGAGTGTTGCGTAACAAGATTTACATTTCAGGAAAGAAAATGGGGGACAACTTGAAAAACGAATATTTCTGCAATACAAAAGTTTTCAACGTTGATAATAATCTTAAATCCTCCGACTGATTTCAATCGCACTAAAGTATAGTTCTCATTAAGTCGTCTCCGGGGAGAACTGCTTGTGCTTGTTGTGGTTTTTCCAGCTTGAAGGTCCCGTTAGCTTTGGATTCCTCTTGTGTTTGCGTTACATCATCGGCAACGCCACGACTGAATATTCTACTCGAGAGTTTACAATCAGAGAGAAGTTATATCAATGTTGAGGTAACTTTGTTCTGAGCAGCTGTACTCAAAACACAACGTTTTAAAGTAGGATATTCTTCTCATTTGGGTTGTTAGTGAAAAGAAAAACGGTGAATAATGAATCCCCGCGCTCGAGGGAACAAAGGACCTACCTGCTTGGGGAGACCATGGGCCCAGAGTGCTCCCTGCACCCGGACTCGTTGCAACGATTTTAATCCACAGTGAAATGTCCTAATCCCAGCCACATGCCGCCGTGTACACCGGCTCCAGGAGCCAGCCGGAGAGCTCCCACCGGGCGTCACTTCAGGGCGACTCCCGTCAGCACGGGCGGGTCGGCGAGGAGAGGAACACGCATCCATTGAAGGGGCCTCCGGGGCCCGAGCAGCACCCATGCTGCTTTTGTTTTCAGCTCTGAGAACATTTGGGATTTGCTTTGGGCCTCACAAAGAAATCCCTCAATTGAGTCCCCCCCCCCCCCCCCCTCACATTTGCATTAAAATGAAGAGCTGCAGGGACAAAATGTCTTGTACATGCAGAACATCTCCCTGATGTGTGATTGAGCTGCATGTCGATGAAGGGAGATGGAGGAAGACGTTGAGGCCTCTTCACCGGCGCTCGGCCACGGCGGTGGAGCTCAGTGTGCAGACGCCGGTCTCGAGAAGCAGTCACCCTGAGAAGATTACAAAATAAACAAACAACAGATCAGTGTTGCTGTTTCCTTCCCAATGAAAGTCCTTCAGTCATCAGCGCTGAGTCACTTCACTTCACTTCACTCACTTCAAGCCTCTTTTCAAGAGACTCACCCCAAAATGATCAATGTGAACCAAAACATGTATATGTTTATCTGCATAGTTATTGATTTACAGATATAAAGAAAACAGCTGTTAGAAGACTCCAATGATGTATCTGAAACCTCTTCTGCCCACCAGGGGGCGACTTCTGGTTGTATAGAAGTCTGTTTCCTGCATTTGCGCTAAGCTAACTGTCCTACTGTAGCTTCTTATTTACCATTAAAACATTTGCGCTGTCAAACTCTTCCTCTAAAAATCAATTTTCATTCATAAGTTACTCTCCCAGGATTCAGATTTGACTTCTGTAATTTCTTTAAATCGGTTTTCTCCTGCAGGAGGAATTCTGCACGGTTCAGTCTGGAAACCAACCGTCAGTAAACATGGAGCGATATGTAGACGACGACTATCATCATCATCATGGGGCTATTCAAGCTTCATGTGCCACACATGAGATCAATGAATACGTGAGTTAAAGAATTAAAGAATTATTTTTAATATCATAGATTCAAAAAGAGAGGAGTACACAGTACATGGTAATGCTCACACATTAATGTATCCAATAATATGACATGTACTACGTTAAATTAGGCCAATTGCATGTATTTAAATCCCTTTTATTTTTAAGAATTAAGATACTATGCAGTTATACGTCACCTTAATAATTACTTTTGTCTTTTATATACCTTTTCTTGTTGGAATAATTTGCACGTGTCGTCATGTCAACGGTCTAAAAGCTTAATTTCTCTTCACCGTCGTCTGGTTCCGGCTGCCAGTAATTAAATATCACTAATGCCACAAATATTTAAAAACATACATTTTATTTGCCACTTTCTCAAGATGTTTAAAGTCAAGAGGGCAGGAAGCCGGACACGGCCTTTTGGTTACAAGCGTGTTTTGTTCCAGTCACACCAGCAAGACCAGAGAAACCAGAGAGACCGATTCTGTCGATCACCACAGGTCAGAGTTCTTCATCCGGTGCGTTCAGTGTCACTCGAAAACGACCGGCTCCTACACAATGTTCCTCTCCAGCCTGGGCTCCCGGGCCAGGACGCGCTGGAAGCCGAGGCGGCTCAGGTTCAGCGTGGTGAAGTTCCCGTCCAGGATCAGCTCGGCCACGGAGCGGCCCACGGCGGGCGCGTGCTGCAGGCCGTGGCCGCTGAAGCCGGTGGCGAAGTACATGTTGTTGACCAGCGGGTGCATCCCGATGATGCCGTTCTGGTCGAAGGTGTTGTAGTCGTAGTAACCGGCCCACGCACTCGTCACCTGAGGGAGAGGTTTGGATGCCTTAAGGGTACCGCCTTAAGAGGACCACCTTAAGGGGACCGCCCTAGGAGGTAAGCCCTAAAAAGGACCACCCTTAGTGGACCGGCCTAAAAACCGACCTTCAGCTTCTCGAAGGCTGGAACGCGGGAGGCCAAGCTGGGCCAGACCTTGTCCTCAAAGAACTGGTGGTCCACCTCCAGGTTGCTGGTGTCTGGCTCCTCCCCCTTGGAGGGACAAAAACAGGTTATTTATTGCATCATGAAGCAGTGATCTCTTTATGAGGGGAACAAACCTCCTCGGGCGACGCCCCCGCGATGTAGTTCCCTCCCAAGCCTTCTCTCCTGAAGTAGACGCCGGAGTAGTCGACCACGAAGGGCGTGTCGAGACCCGGGCCGTCGGGGCAGTGGACCACATACACAAACCTGGGGAAATGAACGGGATATGTCTCACATTCAAAAGACATTCTTATAGTCCTGATACTTCCTGGCATGAAAACCGTGAACATTTGAAGTGCTTTTCATTCGGTGGAAAAGCTCCAACAAAAGCGTCGGTTAGGGCCGAGAGCCTCCTGAGGACTCGGGGGTTTAGCTGGAGCCAGGAAGGAAACTTTGTTTTTATGAACGGCTGCCGCCGACATGTTGAACGGATCGGATCCATTGTTCATTCAGACTCCTCGACCTCCGGACACAGCCGTGTTCACGAGGCTCGTTGGGATCAAAGTCGAACAACAACGTCACCAGAGGAGCCGGTCAGTTCCCTTTAGAGATAACAGATCCTCAAGGATCCCAAACAAGGCCACCGAAACTGATCTTTAATCTGAAGTACGTTGAACATTCTTACTCAGCTAGCGCAGTAATACACAGACTGTGTACAAGTACACACAAAAACATCATCCACGTTAAACATTCAACACCAGACCGCTGAGCATTAAAGATACAGCGTTACAGTCTGTACTTTAAAGATACAGCGTTACAGTCTGTAGTGTTTAAAGATACAGCGTTACAGTCTGTACTTTAAAGATACAGCGTTACAGTCTGTCGTGTTTAAAGATACAGCGTTACAGTCTGTACTTTAAAGATACAGCGTTACAGTCTGTAGTGTTTAATGATACAGCATTACAGTCTGTCGTTTAAAGTGATGAAGCCGTTTCTTTTAAAGCCCCACTATGTAACTTTTTCACCTTAAAATAACAGCTTGAAAAAAATTCAATATGTTGATTTGCGCCTCCTCCACTGCCATCGGGGTCTGTGGCCAGAAAACTGCTGAATGTAAGATGGTTGGTAACGACCCGGTACTTCCGGTTGAGGAACAGGAAGTACTTAAACTTGCTGTCTGGCAGTGATTACCAACGTCTTATAGTCCAGTACACGCTCGCAGGTGACTTTTTATTTGCTCCGCTACGAGACGAGTACAGACAGAATGACATGCCGCGGCTGAACGGCTCGCTGCGGCTGCCGAGACGCGCTGCCGGTAGCGCGCATCGATCAGCTGTTCGATCAGCTGTGAGGGCACAGCCTGAAGAGCCATATATGGCTCGAGAGCCAGACGTTAAATACCTGAAGGGGGCGCTACAGGGGAAAAGTTACATAGTGTCGCTTTAAGGAGGCGCCGCTCATCCCTTTCACAGACATGTGGGCGTGTCCCAGCGCTCGCCGGTTGTCGAGCTGTTCGCGGCCCATCGGCGCTTCACCTTTTGCGCGGCTCGACGGGCAGCGGCACGCCGGCCACCGAGTCCTTGGCGCCGAGGCCGATGCCCAGCTTCTCCACCAGCCGGGCGGAGAAGGCGCCGGCCGCGTTCACCACGATGGCACATTCCACCGGCTGGTACTCCAGACTGTTGGGCATCTGCACCTGATCCACAGCACAGGACGCCACCGTGTGGACACACTGCTCTACACACACACACACAGCTCTACACACACTCCCTTTAAGAGGTCTTCATTTGCAATAGTCAGTGTTTCATTGTGTTTACAAAACACAGAAATACCCAAAAAATTACCAGAATATTAAAAAGAGGGGAAAAGGAAGATAACTATTTTTTAAAGGAACAATCTGTCTTCATTTGAGCATGTAAACTAACTTCTTTAAGAGGCTCTTAAATGTTCCACCATGTCCCCCAACATGTGAATCAAGTCCTCCTGAACTCGCCTCCTTATCTCGACATTAAATACACAAACAGACACATTCATGTTCACATTTTGGTTTTCCTTGAGGACAAAGCAGCCGAGTTCCAGGCTCCTTCTAGAAAGGCCAATATTTATTCCTTCTTTAAATCTACAGGTTTTGGTCTTTTATTAGACAGATTCTGGTTTTAAAGAACAATTTGGTCGACACATTTATATTTTAACGCTGACTCACTTTCACAGATTTGATCCTCCTGAGTTCCATTTCCTCTCCATCGGGGGACAGAACTCGGCTGGTTACGTAGTTAAAATCTGGGGAAGAAATAAAAAACGTAGGAAACATTGAGGCAGCAGGAAGGAGAACACGATAACGGAGTTCAGTTTCTTTTGCACAATTTCAATATAAAAATGTATATTTTAACTTATTCTGGGGTCAGATACACAACACTGGGCCTCAGGTGTGCACGTTTACTTTAATTGTAACATTAATGTCGCTCAGCCGTTGACTAATAAGGATGTCTGCTAATGAAATTTCATTTTTCCATTTCCTTTTATTCCCGTGGAAAGTTTCCACCCGTTTCTAGGAGTCCTTGATGTTTAACTGGAAAATTTAAACTGCATATTAATGAGGTAAAGAGAAGATGTAACGTAAGAAAAGTAAAATATTGTTAACCAAGTTGGATGCTGAGTGTCTATTAGATATTAATAAAGTGATTCTTTAACCGAATCTAAGACAACGACAACAACAACAGACCTGTGACTTCTCCGCGGCACTGAATGACCCCCATGGAGATGGCCTTCCTCCTGAAGGCGTTCAGCAGAGTCCACGGGTCGAACGAGCCCTCGTTCTCCAGCCCTGGAAGACCGACAGCTCGGTTTTACTGATGTGTGTGTGTGTGTGTGTGTGTGTGTGTGTGTGTGTGTGTGTGTGTGTGTTCTCTCACCGTATGAAGCCAGCGCCACGCCGGCTGTGTTGATCCACGGGAACTTCTGCTTCACTTGTTCCGGCGAGAGAAGCAACACTTTGGCTCCGGCGCCCCTAAAGACCACAACATGTTCCATTCACAATAAATCTGAAGCCAGGAGGTCCCAAGAGAGTCTGGACCCAGAAGGTCCAAAGAGAGGCTGGACCCAGAAGGTCCAAAGAGAGTCTGGACCCAGAAGGTCCAAAGAGAGGCTGGACCCTGAAGGTCCAAAGAGAGGCTGGACCCTGAAGATCCAAAGAGAGGCTGGACCCAGAAGGTCCAAAGAGAGGCTGGACCCAGAAGGTCCAAAGAGAGTCTGGACCCTGAAGGTCCAAAGAGAGTCTGGACCCAGAAGGTCCAAAGAGAGGCTGGACCCTGAAGCCAGAGGTCCAGTGGCAGTCTGGAGGAGTCACCTCTGGGTGCTGTAGTTCTCCTCCATGATGTGAGCCACCTCCTCACTGGCCAGGAAGAGGTACCCCGACTGGTTGAACTGGAGGTCCACCGGGTCGTCGTTCAACACGCCGAGATGTTCCTGAGGCGACACGGAGGAACCGACGGAGAGTTAAAATCTTTAACGACGTCAGAACTCGGCGAAGGAGAACCGCCACACATTGTTCTGTCATTAATCATTCAGCGGTTTTAAATATGACCCACGTTGATGTTCCTCATGAAGTCCGCCGAGGCCAGAGAGAGGTGGATGTTCTCAGGAAGAGAGAACTGCTGCCGGATGCCCCCAGCAGACAGGACCGTGGAGGCCTGGGAGTACTGGGACAACCAGGGAGGAAGCAGTCAGCAAGGGGACAGGGACAACCAGGAAGGAAGCAGTCAGCAAGGGAACCAGGAAGGAAGCAGTCAGTAAGGGAACCAGGAAGGAAGCAGTCAACAAGGGAACAGGGACAACCAGGGAGGAAGCAGTCAGTAAGGGGACAGGGACAACCAGGAAGGAAGCAGTCAGCAAGGGAACCAGGAAGGAAGCAGTCAGTAAGGGAACCAGGAAGGAAGCAGTCAACAAGGGAACAGGGACAACCAGGAAGGAAGCAGTCAGTAAGGGAACGAGGAAGGAAGCAGTCAGTAAGGGAACAGGGACAACCAGGAAGGAAGCAGTCAGTAAGGGAACCAGGAAGGAAGCAGTCAACAAGGGAACAGGGACAACCAGGGAGGAAGCAGTCAGTAAGGGAACCAGGAAGGAAGCAGTCAGTAAGGGAACAGGGACAACCAGGGAGGAAGCAGTCAGTAAGGGAACCAGGAAGGAAGCAGTCAGTAAGGGAACCGGGAAGGAAGCAGTCAACAAGGGAACAGGGACAACCAGGAAGGAAGCAGTCAGTAAGGGAACAGGGGAACCAGGAAGGAAGCAGTCAACCAGGGAACAGGGGAACCAGGAAGGAAGCAGTCAACAAGGGAACAGGGGAACCAGGAAGGAAGCAGTCAACAAGGGAACAGGGGAACCAGGAAGGAAGCAGTCAACAAGGGAACAGGGGAACCAGGAAGGCAGCGCTCGCTCTCACCTTGAGGTCCTTCTCCACCACGATCACCTTGACGCCCCCCCGCACCCTCTCCTTCTGCTTGAGCCAGTAGGCGACGGACCAGCCCACCACGCCGCCGCCCACGATCACGACGTCGGCCCTCTCGGGCGCCAGGTCCGGGTTCTCCCGCAGGGGGGTCCAGCCGCCCCCCGGCAGCGCGTCGGACGCCTTCTTCCTCATCGCTGCCAGCTGGGTCTCCAGGTCTGGAGGCGCAGAAGAGAGAGCTTCGTCATCTCGCTGTGGGAGAAGCGAGCCGGCTGCACGCTGAAGCAGAACTCATGGAGTCCTGGACAGGATGTCAGCAGCAGGTGGAGCAGGTGGAGCAGCACCCATCAGGTGACCAGTGGCCGGTCACTGCGACCCCTGAGCCAGCGGTCAGTGGCCCAGCTCTCCAGGCCTTCACTGAGCCGCCGTGGGCGAGTCATGTGACTCTGCATCTAAGGTCAAAGGACTTGTGAAGTCCACCCACACTGCTTACAAGGGTTGTTTGAGAGGTGCTCCTGAGCCGATGTGAGGCCAAAGGTCAAAGGTTAGGGATGTCTCTAGATTGTAAATCACTCGAGACAAATTTGTAATTTGTGAAAATGGGCTCTACAAATAAAATTAATTTAAAAAAAGCTCCTCTGCAGGCTATCAGGCAGCTGCTTTAGAGGAAGCTACTGCACAGTGGTCAGGAGAGGTCACAAGGTCACCTTCACACATGATAACCGACAGACAGAGCACTGCAGCTGCACTTGACCCACGATTTCCAATTTTTTAAAAGAAAAGTGGACTTTGAATATCACTTGCAGCCCAGTTACTCTTGTTGTTCAGCTAAGTTGCACTTTAACAGATTTATATTTCAAACTAGAGCTCTCACTCACTCACCTCTCTAACTTCTCTCACTTCCATTTGTACTGAGAACATCCAGTTGTCTGCCTCTCTCATTGTGTTGTGTATTTAGTGCATGGTGTTTATTAATTTCCCATGAGGTCCTTAGTGCCCTGCTGTATGCACCTGTGCTGCTGCCTCTGGGAGAGGAGAGGTTCTCAGGTGGGTCGGACAAGGACAAGGGGACACACACACACACACACTAAAGGCTCACCTTTGAAGAAGTCATTCCGGAGAGGTGAGCCAGTACTCAGGCTGCGGCTCCACGCTGCGGCTCCTCGTTCGGCTCCTCGTTCGGCTCGTCTGGCGGCAAAGAGTCCGAGACCCGCGCGCACCGTCGCGTGCAGCCTGCTCCACGAGGACATCACCGCGAGCGGACGAGCTACTGGGACGGTCCGCTAACTGAACCGGAACCCGCTGCGACGCGGGACCACATGCCCCCTCTAGAGCAGTGGTTCTCAAATGGGGGTCCGCGTACCCCTGGGGGTACGTGAAGGCACTCCAGGGAGTACGCGAGATTTTTTAAAAATCTATTTAAAATTAGCATCCATTAAAAATAGTTATTTAATAAAACACAAGTGTTAGTTCATAACCTTAATTTTATATTAAGTAGGCAATTTAATTTAATTAACCTAAAAACCCAGAGTCCCCCCTCCCACCATATCAGGATGGTTTGACCCAACGTGGCACACACTCACGGACCCGTCTCTCACTGCGGCTCTTAGCAGCAATGCTGCTGAAACACGGACGCACACGGTGAGCCCTCTCACCAGCACATACACACCGTCTCACACACACCCCGTCTCACACACACCCCGTCTCCAGCTCTCCTCTGCTCGCGCCGCTAGAGCTCCGTTGCACGCGCGCGCCTCGTTTAGCGTGACACGCACAGTGACACAGTGAGCACCCCCCGTCGACAACGCTTGCCGGCACTACTCGCGCCGGTTAGGGGGTACTTGTATAACAAAAGTATGTCACAGGGGGTACATCACTGAAAAAGGGTTGAGAACCACTGCTCTAGAGGGTCTGCGCGGGTCCAAAGCTCCGGTCCGAGGGACAGCTGTCAGCGAGGTCGACTTGAAAGTCGGAATAATCACAAGGAGGAAGCGGAACAGCGGCTCCACAGCGCGTGCCTTCAAAATAAAAGCACACGTTTGTATTGGGCTCCTATAGTCAGTTAACACTGAGGTTCACACATTGAAGGAAAATTAAGCATTTTTTATTTTGAAAACAGTTTATTGATGCGTTTCATTCACGCTTGATCCTGGTTTGTGACGAAGGCAGTGGCTCGTCACGTGACCGCAGAGGACTAATCAGACGTGGGGCACAGCGGTTTACGGCGTTTCTTTCCATTACATATAATCTTAGGCAAAATAAGAGGGAAACAAATGTTTACACACATGATGTATGTATACATACATGTGTGTATATGTATTTATATATTTGTATATATACATATATATGTATACAGTATACATACATTAAGTGATAAGGACAGAGCCACTAGAGGGCTCACGAAGATGATTTATGGAGAGAAGATTTAAATTCAATACAAAACAAGTTCCACTGCAAACAAACACATCAATGTGTGTTTTTATTGTGTTTCTCCCATCCCACGTAATATTTCCTCTGTACACGACACGTTTATAGATTCAGATCATTCCAGACTTCCAGTCAGACTTTTCTTTGCTGCTGTCATATCGACATCATCTCACTCAACTAAATAATATATTAAACAATCCTTTTTCGGCATTACGAAGCCACTGAAATGTAGTAATAGGCATAAGTGTGAGACCTGAAGACGTATCAGTGTCTCGTGGAATAATCTGCAACTTTTTACAAAGCGTTTTAATGTGTCCACTTGTCATAATTATACTTTATTAATACAGCTTCAAAAAGTGATTCATATAATAATAATAATAATAATAATAATAAATACATTATAGTTACTTCATATGTATGAATGTGTTATTGATGAGGATTAACATTTTAGGAAAACAAACTTTTATTTTGAAGTCTGTACACGGATATAGCGTTTCAGCTTCATACATTGTTTTATTTTGAAAAAGACGGCCGGAAGTCGCGCCGGACCCTTCCGCCGCCAGCTTGACGCTGGTGTTTTCTTTTCCCCGGGGCCACAGTGTTTTCAACGGGACTCAACTCACCCGGACCCGCCATGGCCGCCTGACCCGGGCCGAAGCTCCTCATTCCCGTTACAATCTGTTCCAAACCGTTCGGCGGTAACTTTTCTACCGGACGCAACTTTCTCCTTTCCGGTTAGTTTTTATGTCAAGAAATAAGGATGCAGCCCCCACCGAGGAAGGTGAGTTCGCCCAGTCGACGAAGTGCTGCATATTTAACGGGAAAAGAAACGTTCCGCTTTGTTGCTGCTCGGCCGTTTGAACTCGCTCACTGAGTTAATCCTGCACGCGCAACCAGCTCTCTGTCGTGAGACTTTCATAAGATTATGTTTCTTTAAATGACCACGAAGGAAAACTTGTTTAAAAAAAAAAGTCCCATGTGCCACTTTTTTTTTCGTTCCCTCGGAGGAGAGAACCGGTGTTACGGTTCAACCGGCTGCCCCCGACGGGCCGAGCGAGACGTTATTCACCGTAATTCACGGCGTGGTGGAGGTGATGCGTTCAGGGGAGCATCTTTAAAGTTCAGGAGCGAAAGACTGCAGACAGCGCCGAGCCGCTCGTTACGACGTTTACCCGAATCACGCGCAACTTTGCGCTCCTTGCGCAGAGTTGACCCGCCGCTCGTGAAAGAGAAAGTCATTGCGTCATTTCAGCTGCGCGACTTTCAACTGACGCACTTCTGCTCGTAGTTTGGCGCTCTTGGTCTGGACCGTCGTTGATTAGCTGCACAGTTTAAGAGGGACGTTTTGTTTTAAGCGTTTTATTTTGAAAAATAAAAACACCTCTGTCTGGTTCTATGGATCATATTTCAATAACAAGATTTTACTTTCAGTGCATTTTGAAACTAGAATGCTTATTTTTATATTTTGATTGAATGGATCTTTTTCACTATGAAGGAATACGAAACATGTTTGTTCAGAATAGTAATTCTAGTTATTACGGTCACGGCTTCTTGAGAATATCATGAAGCTAAAGCTCTATATTGATGAATGAGGATTCAGACAAGTTTCTAACTCCTTCACTTGGAAGTACACTTCAATTAGTGATCAGGAATGCAATCAGCACTTCCTAATTGATCTCCTGGCCAATGGGAAGCCGTCACCACGGCAACGAGAGGAGCATCTTCACCAGTCATGCTGAACGAGTACTTTATATTTACAATATGCAGAATTAACTTTTGTTATGGGATGGATGTTCTCCCGATTCTTATGTTGAGATCAGGAGAGAAGGAACCTGTAGAGTACTATAGAGTACTGTAGAGAAGGTACTGTAGAGTACTATAGAGTACTGTAGAGAAGGTACTGTAGAGTACTGTAGAGAAGGTACTTGTAGAGTACTGTAGAGAAGGTACTGTAGAGTACTATAGAGTACTGTAGAGAAGGTACTGTAGAGTACTATAGAGTACTGTAGAGAAGGTACTGTAGAGTACTGTAGAGAAGGTACTTGTAGAGTACTGTAGAGAAGGTACTGTAGAGTACTATAGAGTACTGTAGAGAAGGTACTTGTAGAGTACTGTAGAGAAGGTACTGTAGAGTACTATAGAGTACTGTAGAGAAGGTACTGTAGAGTACTATAGAGTACTGTAGAGAAGTTACTTGTAGAGTACTATAGAGTACTGTATAGTACTATAGAGTACTGTAGAGAAGGAAACTGTAGAGTACTGTAGAGACGGTACTTATAGAGTACTGTAGATAAATTAATCTAACGACCATCTTATCCCCTAATAAAGATAGTTGTGTTATTAATGAGACGCGTTCCTTCGTCATTTACTGTAGTTTACACGGGGCCTCGGCCATAAATACTCCCCAGATGGGGTATAAAGCCGCCGCTAAAAATAGTCCCTAAAAAATGCACCATTGCTCCAGCATGACAGACGGAGGAGAAGATGTAGGACCTGAAGATCCAAACCAAGATATCCAGTAACACACCTGTTGAGTCAGAAAAACACGGATTATCTATGAATTTGCTCATTATGTTGATAATTATATCTTATATTTATATATTCATTTTGTTTGCATATATTAACCGTACCTCCGGCTCATAATGGAGGTAAAGGGTCCTCCCAGTTGACAGTAATGAGACCCGGTCAGAGTTCCTCATCATTAATCGAACGGCTCCGGAGTCGTTGGTAAAGAAATATTTAGCCAACGTCTCTTTAATAACCGTCTGTTGTTGCCTCTGCAGGTCCGGGTCGCCCAGGAGCTGAAACACACTCACGCAGAGCAGATGAGTCGACTCCACGTGAAGCACCAGGCGGAGTGTGAGCTCCTGGAGGACCTGAGGTGAGCTGCAGTCTCTCTCCTGACCACCAGGAGGCTCCTCTGGTTGTATAGAAGTATATGCTTCATGTGTTGAAGCTGCATTCTCTATCCTGACCACAAGGGGGCGACTCCTCTGGTTGTATAGAAGCCTATGCTTCATGTGTTGAAGCTGCATTCTCTCTCCTGACCACCAGGAGGCTCCTCTGGTTGTATAGAAGTATATGCTTCATGTGTTGAAGCTGCATTCTCTATCCTGACCACAAGGGGGCGACTCCTCTGGTTGTATAGAAGCCTATGCTTCATGTGTTGAAGCTGCATTCTCTCTCCTGACCACCAGGAGGCTCCTCTGGTTGTATAGAAGTATATGCTTCATGTGTTGAAGCTGCATTCTCTATCCTGACCACAAGGGGGCGACTCCTCTGGTTGTATAGAAGTTTATGCTTCATGTAGGAACGGGCCGGTTGCCTGAGGAGACACGAGTCGGCAAACTAGAAACTGCATCTGCTCGTCAGCACAAGCGACAGGAAGTGAATGTTTGGGGGGGAGGGAGGGGGGGGGGGAGAGGAAGAAGAGGGGGAAGCTCCCAGGAAGTAGGCCAGATTGTGGAGCGGGGTGGAGCGGCGCTGCCGTGTCTCGGCACGTCTGAAGACTCGGTGATGAGCGGCTGTTCCCAGAGCTCTGACCTCCGACCCCTCCTGAGGCTCCGAGGGAATCTGAATGGATTCGTCCACCGCCGGCTTCCCGAGGCCGAGACGCGCCGCACCGAAGAGTAAAGGGCCACATTCCCTGACCGGCCTCCACGCCGCACAGGGTAGAACGTTTCTGAAAGGAGACGAACATTCAGGAACGTCTAGCAGGCGAACAGGAAGTGACCTTCTGCACCAACGCTGCATGGAGGGAAGACACGCCTCTTTAAGTCACACCGTACCGAGCTGTGTGCTCCTGCAATGAATCTGTCCTGAGACGTTGTTGCATCATCAGGACTGGACTGCCATCATTAATACGTTATTTGGAGAAACTAACATTTACTTTTTAAGAGTATGTGTTGTGAAATATTTAGGGAAATTATAGACGGGGTTCGTACGGTCATGGGAAAACCTGGAAAAGTCATGGAATTTTAAAATGATAAGTCCTGGAAAAAACTTAAATCATAAAAGTTTTGAAAAAGTCATGGAAATTTGTTAGAATCATGTGTCCTTTTACGGCAAGTTTGAAATAATTAATGTTTTAATGTTTTTTAAAGAAAGACGCTCAAAATGTAAGTTGGCGTACGCTCCCGATACGCCTACATTTTCTAAATTGTTCATGTTTATACCGAGATTTCAGTTTTGTCATGGAAATGTTGTTTAAAGTCATGGAAATGCATTGGTCAACATTTGTATATTTAACATTTTAATATAATTTGTGTTCCGTTTCTCTTTTTTTAGGACTTTCAGCCAAAAGCGTGCGGCTGTGGAGCGAGACTACGCCCAGGTGAGCCAACCGTCGGCCTTTATGACGGCGTCCCCTGAAGACGCCTTATGACACGGGAGGGGGGGGGGGGGTGTTCCCTGCTGGCCTCTTGCCATCTTCACGTTTTTCGCAGCGCTGTGAGGAATGTCCACCGCGGCTGTGAAGAGAGGGGCGGGTCTGCCGTTATCCAACCGGCAACCTCACATGTCTGTTTGCCCATGGGCATCTGGTCCTGGGGGGGGGGGGGGGTTTAAATGAGCCAGACTGATCCAGTGTTAGAAAAAATACTTTACTTTAGTCCATTTCATTACTTTATGTAACAATGTCAAGATGGAAATCTATACGAGAGAAAAGCCAGATGACCACCAGGGGGCGACTCCTCTGGTTGTATAGAAGTCTATGCTCCATGAGTTGAAGCTGCATTCTCTCTCCTGACCACCAGGGGGCGACTCCTCTGGTTGTATAGAAGTCTATGCTCCATGAGTTGAAGCTGCATTCTCTCTCCTGACCACCAGGGGGCTCCTCTGGTTGTATAGAAGTCTCTCTAGTGACTCTACTTCTCTCTTGATGTATTCCCTCAGTAAACATTGTAAACATGAGTTTATGTCTCAGTCTCTAGTTTCAAGTCTTCTTCTATACAACATGATGTCATCATTTAGACTTCATGGTCATTTAGAGTAAAAAAGCAGGGCGCTTTAAGGGCGGGGCTACCCGGTGACTGACAGCTGATGCTTTAGGGGCGGGGCTACCTGGTGACTGACAGCTGATGCTTTGGGGGCGGGGCTACCTGGTGACTGACAGCTGATGCTTTAGGGGCGGGGCTACCTGGTGACTGACAGCTGATGCTTTGGGGGCGGGGCTACCTGGTGACTGACAGCTGATGCTTTGGGGGCGGGGCTACCTGTTGACTGACAGCTGATGCTTTAGGGGCGGGGCTACAGGTGACTGACAGCTGATGCTTTGGTTAACATCACATAGAGTCAAACTGACATCTTTTGGACCGTGATTGCTAAAGACTAAAAAGAGGAAACAATGCGTTTCTAAATGTTCTGCGGTTGAAAATTGTTGACGCCCGTTAGTACGTTATTACTTTATTGTGTCACCTCGAATACAAGATTCACGAGGTGTGTGTGTGTGTGTGTGTGTGTGTGTGTGTGTGTGTGTGTGTGTGTGTGTGTGTGGGGGGGGGGGGGGGGGTTACAGGATGTAAAATGAACAAACTTGTGAATTCATGTCTGAGATCTCGTTGCAGCGTCTCGGGTGTGAATATTTTACGCAGTCGGAATTAACAGTTTTTGTTGTGAAATCCTGATTTGTGTTGACAATGAAGCTCTGAGATGGAGGAGGGATCTAAAGTCATTAAAGTTTAAGTATATCCTGTCAGTATAGTTTGTGATCTAGAGATGGGCTTCATTAGTTTAACGGGAGCTAGACGCTCCACGAGGAGTCAAGTGATGCGTTCAGGCTCCATTGTATTATAATAGATCAACTAAATAAAGCCCCAGATATCTGAACCATCGGTCAAATGAACAGATTAATATGTTTGGATTTGACGATGTTGATTGAATAACAAAGAAATATGAAGACGTCGCCATTGTTATAGACAAAACAATAAATTGGTTAATTGGAAAGTAATGATTTCCGTCCAGTAAGTGTGTCAGTCACGTGATCATTTGAAACGTGTCGGTCATGATCAATGAAACTCTAAAACGCGTCGCTGCAACTCTTCGTCCTCTTTCTGGTTTCAGACTCTTCTTCTTTATTTTAATTTTTTTCTGCGTTCTCTTCCACCTGCGAGCCGCTTCAACCACGAGCCCATTGCTATTCCACTCACACAGGGGAGATAAAAGGTCCTCCTCTGTGTGGCTCTTCCTCCTCCTCCTCCTCTGATCCCACAATGGTCGTGTTTGTGGCGGCTCTTTGAGGCGTTGGCAGCGAGCTGAGCCCGGTGGTTCCTCCTCAGGGCTTCAGAGGAAGATGGATGCCGCTCGGTTCCTTGATGAGAACGACGGCGTGTATCTCAAACATGAATAAAATGTTGATATTAAATTCACATTTATACACGGACACCGTTGACGGACAAGCATCAAGTGACGGGCAGGCGAGGGTCGGGTGACGGGAAATGTGAAGACGAGGTCAAAGGTCACCCTCTTGATGTGAAGATGAGGTCAAAGGGCATCGTGGAATATGCCTAAATATGAACTATTGATATGGGGGGGGGGGGGGGCTAGCCTACATGTGTTGAAGAGGGGGGCACGAAAATTACAGCCCTGTTCTAATGGTAGGGGAAACACTGTACAGACTGTAAAGCACTCTGAGACAAATTTGTAATTTGTGAAACTGGGCTGTACAAATAAACTGAATTGAATTGAATTGAAAGGTCACCCTCTTGCTTTGTGTCTTCCAGGCCCTCCAGAAATTGGCCAATCAGTATCTGAAGAGGGAGTGGCCCGACAGCTTGACGGAAGAACCAGCAGACGAAAGGTAATTGTCTTTCTTTCGCTAAGTCCCGCCCCTCACAAGCAAACTCACCAATCAGAGCGCAGCATCGGCTCTGACTTCTCTCCGTCTCTTTCTCACAGACTCGCTTCTCAAATATTAATTTCTTTATAAAAACCTGTGGAGCTCAACATCAGAGGAACCATTTAGTTTTAAGAAAACGTTAGCTGTCTCCAGTCTCCGAACTGTGAGGATTTATTTAGTCGTTCTCCCCGTCTGAAAGTCGACTCGTGCTGCGTGTGTTTTAGGAACATGTACTGGGTGTGGAGGGCCTACCTGGAGGGCACGGTCCAGGTCACCCAGTCCAGAATTGGCTCCTGTGACAACTACAAAGTCCAGATCGCCGATCCGGCCAAGACGGGCCGCATGCAGAAAGAACAGCAGCTGAGGAAGGTACTGCGGGGTCTAGGTCCTCTGTGGATGAGGTCTAGGTCCTCTGTGGACGGGGTCTAGGTCCTCTGTGGATGAGGTCTAGGTCCTCTGTGGATGAGGTCTAGGTCCTCTGTGGACGGGGTCTAGGTCCTCTGTGGACGGGGTCTAGGTCCTCCGTGGATGAGGTCTAGGTCCTCTGTGGACGGGGTCTTTGTCCTTATATTAACCCCCCCCCCCCAGTGCATAGACCAGCTGGCGGTGGTCCAAGCCGAGGTGCAGGACTCGGTGAAGGAGCTGACGAAGAGCAGGAAGAAGTACCAGGAGGCCGAGACGATGGCGCAGGCCGTCAGAGAGAAGGCGGAGCTGGACGCCAAGTAAGACGCCAAAGACCGCGGACGCTTCTCTAGAGGTCAAAGGGTCACCATGGCCCCTCATTGAAACAATACCACAAAGAGTTAACACGACCAAATAAACTCTAACCTTTAAAAAGCCTGTCGGGTCTCGCGCCCCCTAGTGGTGAGTTCAGATTGTTGCCCTCTACTCGTTTGGTTTGTCCGTGACGGCTCATTCTGAGATAGTGACAACACAACTATTAGTTTCAGGGGATTTATGAACTAATAACAATGGAGTTTGAATGTTGTATTACATTTCGGCCAATGGATGCCCAGGTGTGCGTCACGCTGGCCCTTTAAGGAAGTCTCCCGTCTCCTCCCTTCAGGTCCAAACTCAGCCTCTTCCAGTCCAGGTCCAGCCTCCAGAGAGCCAGTGTGAAGGTGAGACCGCGTCCATCGCAGAACACACCGAAGCTCTCCTTGTTGTCTGTGAGTCAGCCGCCGTGACCTTTGACCTTCCAGCTGAAGGCCAAGAGGAGCGAGTGCAACTCCAACGCCACGCACGCCCGGAACGACTACCTGCTAATGCTCGCCGCCGCTAACGCCCACCAGCAGCGCTACTACGACACCGACCTCATGCACTGCATCAAGGTGAGGGGGGGTGGGGGGGGGGATGGATGGATGGATGGATGGTTGCAGGTAGAGATGGATGGATGGTTGAAGGTAGAGATGGATGGATGGTAATAGGGATGAAGGGAGGGAGGGAGGGAGGGATGGAGAGAGGCAGAGGGCTGGAGGGATGTGTGGTTGAAGGTAGGGATGGATGGAGGGAATAAAAGGAGGGAGGTAGGGCGACGTGGACTGTAAACGTGTGTCTTGGTGTGCATCTGTCTGATGGATGGATGGAGGGGTGGATGGGTGGAGGTGGAGGTCTAACATGTGTCTCCTGCAGCTGTCTGACGGGCGGCTCTTCGACCAGGTGAAGGACCACCTGGTGTCTCTGTGCCAGACGGAGCTGGACGGCCACCGAGACGTCCACGACACCTTCAGCCAGCTGCTGAGCCGCTCCAATGGGGTGAGGCTCCGCCTCCAGCTGCTGTCCAATCAGCTGCTGCTCTGCTTCTATTAGCCACACACACATCCTCATATGCATAAATACTTTATTTATGAAATGGTTCAACTCATTAAGTTGATCGTCTCAAGCCAGCTGAAAAGAGAAGAGGCGTCACTCTGTTGGAAACTAGAAACACAAACAACTCTATGTGATTACAGTCTTAAGTTTGAAGGTTAATTATTGATCCAGCTGACGTGAAGCTGTGATCTGATTGGATCCCTAGTGACAGACGGCTCAACACTCATGAGGTAGAGGTTCTGTTGAGCCGTGTTCTGGGGGATCCTTTCCCAAAGGGTTCTTCAGGTAGAACCTCTGCCCTTCAGGAAGAACCTTCTCTCTCAGAGCCTGAAGTGGACCTTTGAGCCCATGCAGCAGATCGTCTCCGATGCCGACCTTCAGGGTCACTCGATGTCTTCGGCGAGTGGAACTCGACCGGCCGACTCCTTTCGGGAGGTGTGCGTTACCGCTCGGCTCCTCGGTTACCTGAACCCGAGCCGCCGGCCTGGTCCGGGCCGGGCCGGCTCAGCTTTCCTCGCCGGAGCCGCTCTGACTTTAGTTCTTCTGCCAGAAGACGGAGGAGGCGTCCGAGAGGGAGGCGTGGCGTCTCCAGCTTCCCTGAAGCGTGGCGTGTGTTTGGGAGACGTCGGTTTGACTCGTTGTGTTTCACTGGATCGATTTCACTCACACAAATCTGTGGGAACTGAACCGTTGAATCTGAGAAGTTCCGTGCAGCGTGGGACGCCCCCTGCAGGGCGTTGTCCTTCATTCAGGCTCCGCCCCCATGAAACCAGAGGCCTTCGTCTCTGAAAGAGACTCAATGAGCACAAAGAAACCACAAAGACAAGGTTTTAAAATGTATTCAATGTGCATCAAGAGTTCAGCTTTGTTCCCATGTGGCTGAGCGTGTTTCCTGTTCCCTCAACACTCGCAGGTTCAGCAGGAGTTCCACCAGCAGCAGTTCGTCCTGAAGAACCTCGTCTTCCAGAGAGCGCCCGACTTCTGCTTCCAGCCCATCGACGCCGACACGGTGAGCCCTCTAGGGGATGTTCAATGGAGGGAGTCAATGGGGGGTGTTCAATGGGAGGGAGTCAATGGGGGGATTCAATGGGGGGGATATTTTGGTTGCTCAGAGTTGCATGAGGTGTCCGTGCCGTCGTCGGACACCTGAACGTCACGCTCTGGTTTCACAGCTGTTGGCTAACTCTAAATATAGCCGCTGAGCCTGAGGGGAACAGATCACCTCCAGTTCCATGGTGCATGGAGCCCACTGAACCTCCGAGACTCCCCCACTAGCTGTGAAAGAGAGGTTTGAAAGTCTCATCTCGGGGTTCCTCTCGTCTTCTCTCTCCAAGTCCAGAGCAGCTCAGACGACGACGTCAGAGGAAGAAAATATGAAATAATACGTTTTTGCTCGGCAGAAAAACTCTTTCAAGTCGAGATGTTAAAGAACTTTAGTTGTGAACCGGAGGCCGAAGCTTGGTGTTGATGGTTGAAGGAGCTTCAAGAAGCTTCAGCTTCACGGAGCTTCAGTTGGACCTCCTCTGCTCGTGTTTCAGGATTTCCCTGCAGCCCCGTTGGTTTGTGTCTGATTCTCCCGCTGAGATCTTATCAAAGTCTGCTCTCCCAGCTGTGTTGCCCCAACGCTCGGGGATATAAAAGTGTGAGTGTGAGAGTGTGAGAGTGTGAGAGTGTGTGTGTGTGTGTGTGTGTGTGTGTGTGTGTGTGTGTGTGTGTGTGTGTCTTAATTACAGCTTCACACACTTGTTCAGCGAGTCGTCCATGGCGTCTCGGCTTTCCACCCAAAGTGTGATTTATAGCGTTGAAACCTTAAACATCTGCATAAGTGTCGAGGCAGCGTCTCACTCGGCGCGTGGATCGTCCCGCGGTGTTTGGCTGAACTTGAACGCAGCATCGCGGCCCGTCGCCGGTCAACACTGGACAATTTGTTCAAACTGCAAAATACTGACGTTGTTTTCGTTGGAAGTCAAACAAGCAGTAGCTTGTTCCTCAAGAAAACATTAGTGGTGGAGAGAGAGCCTCCCTCGCTCCCTCCCTCCTTCCCCACCTCCCTCGCTCGCTCCCTCCTTCCCCACCTCCCTCCCAAACCTCTTGCACCAGACAGAGGGATCCGGTAAGGAATGGAGCTGAACTGGGAGGGAGGGGCAGGAGGAGGCCGGGCCCAGTGGACCTCTGTGAAAAGGGGTCATTGTGAGTGCTGCCCCCCCCCCCCCCCCCCCCCATGACGAAACCTCCTTCACATTTTAGGGATGTGTTTGAACCTAAAAAGTCAAATGAAGGACTTCTTGCAGATGACCTGTCCAATCAATGCTTAAGACTGTTTTATCACAACGTCTGTTATTAGAGCTTTATTTTTATTTGATTACATTTAAGTGGTTAAATTCTTCTCTTTTTTTAAAATCTTGGTCCACACTCGAGTCTGAGTGGAACACTTCTAACTGCACTGCATGTCAGCTGCTCCCCAAATAAAGTGGGAATGACTGACTTGATTAAGGGGGGATGCTAAATTTTTTTAACTTTTATTTAATGTATTTAGATCAATTATTCACAAACAGTTCTTCAGAGCCCCCAGGAGGCTTTTCGCCAACAGGAGGAGAAGCATGAAGCTGTCACACATGAAGCATAGACTTCTATACAACCAGAGGAGCCGCCCCCGGGTGGTCAGGAGAGGGAATGCAGCTCCAACACATATAGCATAGACTTCTATACAACCAGAGGAGTCGCCCCTGGTGGTCTGGAGAGAGAACGCAGCTCCAACACATATAGCATAGACTTCTATACAACCAGAGGAATCGCCCCCTGGTGGTCTGGAGAGGGAATGCAGTTTTAATACATGAAGAATAGACTTCTACACAACCAGAGGAGTCGCCCCCTGGTGGTCAGGAGAGAGAATGCAGCTTTAAGACACTTGTAGGAACGACGGAAACACAAAAATAGAATTCCAATCAAGCCGTCTCAGTATAAATTTATATTTGTTCTCTCTTCCTCTGACATAGTTGAGAGGCAGCTGGGTTTGGACTTGGTGGTTCAGATGAATGTTTCTTTGATGATGATGATGATGATGATGATGATGAATGATGATGATGATGTAGTACCACCTAGCAGGCTCCAGAATGAACCTGCATGAGCGCTGGTAAAAGCTCCTGTGTGTAAAGAGGAAGTTTCCACCCTGACACAACAGGGTGGGACTCACACTGGTGTTCCTCTGTCTGGCCTTTTGGGAAACCCCAAGGACCTCTCAGAGCGGTTCTGGTGGGTCAGAACGTCGAACCAAAGATTTTATTTAGGAAACATTACTTTTACAATGAAGTATTTGTACTTCTATGTGACGGAATTAGCGGGAAATGTATTATTGCTCGAGGTTCCAAAGATGCTCCGTCTACGTGAGTCTGAGTCCGACTTCGAGCTCTTCTCTGATGTCGTATGTGCCGTCTGTGTTTGTAGGTGATGCAGCTGCAGAAGGAGAGCGGAACGTCGGAGGAGCACAGTCTGGACAAGGAGGCGAGGAAGTGGGCGAGCCGCGTGGCCCGGGAGTACAAGAGCGCCATCCACACCCAGCGGGTGAGAGACGACCACACAGGCACCTTTAGAAAAGAGAAGGCCATATGCCATCTGGGACTCGATGGTTCCTCCGTGTCACGGGGAGAAACCTCTTGATGCGGTTCCTCCGTGTCACGGGGAGAAACCTCTTGATGCTGTTCCTCCGTGTCACGGGGAGAAACCTCTTGATGCGGTTCCTCCGTGTCACGGGGAGAAACCTCTTGATGCGGTTCCTCCGTGTCACGGGGAGAAACCTCTTGATGCTGTTCCTCCGTGTCACGGGGGGGAACCCTTAATTCCTACTTTTTTTTACGACTCTTAAAAAGCTTCTAAATAGTATTTACTGATGTATTTTTTGTCGTAGATCCAAACATTAAAATCTCTTCAGCTCGTGTTAGAACACCTCATTTCATGTACCCAACCACAAACACCTTAAAACAACAACAACAATATGGACAAAGGAAGCTTATGAGCAGAGCAATCGTTTTCAGGTTTCAGGACTAGTCGTCGGGCCGTAAGTCCCGTTGATAAATTATGAAAGCGCCGTAACGTTGAGTCATTTCCTCGTGCGCTGCAACAACTGAGATAGGAGAAACTATGAAATGTTTCATTGCGCTACAATAAATAATATTGGGCTTTGGACCAGGAAAGAACCAGTTACTCCACAGATAAGAAAATATAAAACATCAGCAACCTGGAAGAGTTTCCAAAGCAACGGTCTGAATTCACTACGGTGCAACTTCAGATGTGAACAACGTGGAACAGCTGATGTTCCTGAAACGAGCGCGTCTTAAAGCTCTGCAAAGCTTTGTGTTTCCCGTGTGTGAACCGTGTTTAATGACGCGCTGTAGACACACAAGTGATACGCTTGGAGAGGAGCCACTTTCCAACGGCGGTCGGTCTGATAACGGATCATAAAGTCATCCAGCTGCTAGTGACGACGCAATACAGAGATAACTCCTCTTCATCACCTCTTAACCCCTCTAAGGGTGAAAGTCAACAGGTAAACTGTTTCCATTGAACAGGAAGTGAGTCACTCACTGAGCGCCATCAAATTCAATCAATCGATGTGTTTTATTGTTGTTGTTTTAAACATGTTCTTGTTTGTTTTCAGGCTCTGGAGGGACTCGGGACGCCGGAGCCATCGGAGAACAACAACACTGAGCTGGAGACCAAGATGGAGGCGGCCAGGCAGAACCTACGCAGGGCGGAGGTGTGTGTGTGTGTGTGTGTGTGTGTGTGTGTGTGTGTGTGTGTGTGTGTGTGTGTGTGTGTGTGTGTGTGTGTGTGTGTGTGTGTGTGTGTGTGTGTGTGTGTGTGTGTGTGTGTGTGTGTGTGTGTGTGTGTGTGTGTGTGTGTGTGTGTGTGTGTGTGTGTGTGTGTGTGTGTGTGCTGTACTTAGTAGCCCCAGTGCGCCCCCTGCTGGTTACAATGATAAATCAATTAAAGTACTAAATATAAAATGAAACGATTATTTTGTCCAATTAATCGCGAAAATAATCTTGAGATCAATAAATGAAGATCGTCGTTAAACAAGAGGCTCAACATGACAACAACCTTGTTGTTGTTGTTGTTTGTTGTTGCAGACGGTCAAAGTGAAAGCCGAGGCCCGGCTGGACCTGCTGAGGCAGGCGGGCGTTGCCGTGGAGACGTGGCTGAAGAGCGCCATGAACCAGGTGATGGAGGAGCTGGAGAATGAGCGCTGGAACAACCTGGGGACCCACGACGCCTCGCTCTCCGTGAGGACCGCCGCTCACGACCTCCGCGACCTCCACGACCCGTACCGACTTCTTAACGAACCAAATCACCGAGCCTCTGGGTCTTTGTTTAGGGGACGGCGGATCTGGAGCGAGAGGACGAGGAGGAGACGGAGGACAGCGGGGAGGTGATGGACGACAGCAGCTCCAGCCCCTCCAGCACCTTGAGGAACTACCCGCTCACCTGCAAAGTGCTCTACTCCTACAAGGTGAGCACGCGGCCAGAATCTCCAGAACCTCCAGAACCGGGTGAGCCGTGAAACGCGTTCTGACCCGGCTCCGTGTTTCCCTCCAGGCGTCGCAGCCGGACGAGCTGACCATCGAGGAGCAGGAGGTCCTGGAGGTCATCGACGACGGGGACATGGAGGACTGGGTCAAGGTACTTGGACCGAGGGAACGTTCCCTGACCGAGAGACGAGGAACCTCCAGGAACTGTGTTCTACACACACACAAGAAAGTCTCTGGTCGGGGAGATACTACCTTAAAGAAAAATACTACCTTAAAGAAGAATACTACCGTAAATAAGAATACTACCTTAAAGAAGAATAGTACCGTAAAGAAGAATACTACCTTAAATAAGAATAATACCTTAAAGAAAAATAGTACCTTGAAGAATACTACCTTAAATAAGGATACTACCATAAAGAAGAATACTACCTTAAAGAACATTTATACTGTAAAGAAAAATAGTACCTTGAAGAAGAACACTACCTGAAAGAAGAAACCTGAAAGAAGAATACTACCGTAAAGAAGAATTATAATGGAAAGAGGAATACTACCGTAAAGAAAAACACTACCTTAAAAAGAATACTACCTTAAGGAAGGCCCCCGAGTAGTTTCACGATTGTTTGTACGTTCTAAAGCTCGATTAACCAGATGCCTCGTTGTGGAGAACCGGGAACTCCCTGTGAGTAACGAGGTTCTCTGTTCCGGTTCTCCAGGCCCGGAGCCGCGGCGGCCAGGTGGGCTACGTGCCGGAGAAGTACCTGCAGCTGCCGTCCTCCAACAGCCTGCTCAGCATGCTGCAGGCGCTGGCCGCGCTGGACGCCCGCTCACACTCCTCCAGCAACTCCACGGAGCCGGAGGGCGACGCGGCGGCCGGCGGTGAGGCTGCTCTGGAATACAGTATACCCTCTAGGGGTCAACTGGGGTACTGCTAGTGAGGATGTAGACAGAGTATACCCTCTAGGGGTCAACTGGGGTACTGCTAGTGAGGATGTAGACACAGTATACCCTCTAGGGGTCAACTAGGGTACGGTACTGCTAGTGGGAATGTAGGCACAGTATACCCTCTAGGGGTCAACTGGGGTACTGCTAGTGAGGATGTAGACACAGTATACCCTCTAGGGGGCTTCTAGGGTAGTGTGTGTTTTTAAAAAAAAAAATATATATATAATGTTAAACCTGCCCCCCCTCAGTGGCCTTCGCCAAGGCGCTGTACGACTACGCGGGCCAGACGGAGGGCGAGCTGTCGTTCCCTGAAGGCGCCATCATCCGCGTCCTGAGCCGCGAGACGCGCGAGGACGACGGCTTCTGGGAGGGCGAGTTCAACGGCGTGGTGGGCGTGTTCCCGGCCGTGCTGGTGGAGGAGCTCACCGGAGCCAGCAGCGACAACGGAGACGCAAGCTCACAGGTATGTTTTGATGCTGAGGACAACAACAACAAAGACGGTAACCGGGGAGAAACGTGCTTCTCCTGCGTGTTTGTTCTGATTTGTTGGAGTACGATTACAAAATGTTTGGCTTGTGCCTAAATCCTGAATAGCAGTACCCTAGTTGCCCTCTAGGGGGTATCTAGTGTCTATGTCCTGACGAGCAGTACCCTAGTTGCTCTCTAGGGGGTATACTGTATCTACATCCTCACTAGCAGTACCCTAGTTGCCCCCTAGGGGTATCTGGGGTCCTCACTCGTCCTCTTGCTGTGCTCAGTCTCCTCAGACTCCCTTCCAGCCCCTCCACAGCAGCCCCCTGCAGACCCCCACCACGCCCTCCCCTCTGTCCAGCCCCTGCAGCGCCACGGCGTCTCCCATTGGCCGACCGCCCTCCTATCACAACGGACACCACCGGCCGGCGCCGCACAAGAGCCCCTTTCAGAGTAAGAGCCCCTTTCAGATTAAGAGCTCCCGGTCTGCGTCTAGACAAGTTGGACGTCTGGGCTCTGAGGTTTGATGCGTGTCCCCCTTGTGGTCTGCAGGTCCGGTCCAAGGCTCCCCTCAACCGCCCAAGTACCCAGAGACCAGCTCCGGCACCATTCGGCCGGTGAGTCAACAACAACAACAACACAAAATTTACATTTTATTGAAAGATGCTCGATTTACAGAATAATTTCCTTTTGTGAGATACATTAACTTCTACTTTTAATAATATTTGGAGAATGTTTTATTTTTAATTCTGAGAATTATTTTTCTTCCTTTTCTTTACATTTACATTCTTTACATTCTCATATTATTCAGGTAGTTTTTCATGTTCGTTTCACGTATTTACATTTTAATGTTTCGGATATTTTTTTAGCCATTTCATTAAAATAATCTCCACATTGACTATATATATATATATATAAACTATATATATATATATATATATATATATATATATATATAAATGTATATATATAAACATATATATGTATGTTATATAAACATATATATATATTATATAAACATATATATATATATAGAAACATATACATGTGTGTGTGTGTATATATATACAGGACTGTCTCAGAAAATTTGAATATTGTGATAAAGTTATTTATTTTCTATAATGCAATTTAAAAAAAACAAAAATGTCATGCATTCTGGATTCATTACAAATCAACTGAAATATTGCAAGCCTTTTATTCTTTTAATATTGCTGATTATGGCTTACAGCTTAAGAAAACTCAAACTCTAAATATTAGAATATCATGAAAAAGTATACTAGTAGGGTATTCAACTAATCACTTGAATGTCTCATTAACTGGAAACACCTGCGAGGGGAAAAGAAGCAGCGGACAGGTCAGAGGGTCCAAAGTCCTCTTTTCAGACCAAAGCAAGTGTTGAGTTTCATCTGGAAGTCAAGGCCCAGAGTCTGGAGAAAGGCTGGAGAGGAGCAACATCCCAGTGGATGAAATCCAGTGGGAAGCTCCCAGTCAGTGATGGTTTGGGGAGCCATGCCAGCTGCTGGTGTTGGTCCACTGGGTTTCATCAAGTCCAGAGTCAATGCAGCTGTGGACCAAGAGACTTTAGAGCACGACATGCTTCCGTCTGCTGAAAAGCTCCATGGAGATGAGGATTTCATTTCCCAGCATGATCTGGCACCTGCCCCCAGTGCCAGAACCAGCAGTAACTGGTGTACTGACCATGGCATTACTGGCCTCCATTGGCCTGCCAGTTCCCCTGACCTGAGCCCTGTCCTGGGCATCCATAACACCTCAGCAATGCCACAGGCTGATTGCTTCCATGCCACGCCGCGTTGATGCAGTAATCCGTGCAAAAGGATTCCCAACAAGTACTGAGTGCATTAATGGACATTTTACAATGTTTGATTTTGTTTTGCTGTTATAAATCTTTTTTTTTACTTGGTCTGAGGAAATATTCTAATATTTAGAGATAGGATATTTGAGTTTTCTTAAGCTGTAAGCCATAATCAGCAATATTAAAAGAATAAAAGGCTTGCAATATTTCTGTTGATTTGTAATGAATCCAGAATGCATGACATTTTTGTTTTTTTTAAATTGCATTACAGAAAATAAATAACTTTATCACAATATTCAAATTTTCTGAGACAGTCCTGTATGTATGTATGTATATATATATATATATATATATATATATATATATATATATATTATAGAAACGTATCTAAATATATATATATACACATATATATAATATATTATAGAAACATATATATTATATATAAAATATATATATATATATATATATATATAAATAATATGTATAACGACCACTGTCTGCGTGCAGGTGCGGGCCGCCCCTCCGCCCCCGAAGCAGCACCCTCGAGGGCAGGTGAAGCGGAGGGAGGAGGTGGAGATCACTCTGGTGTGACGGCGTTCTGCTGGGACTGAATGTTCCCCAAAGGAACCGAGAGAACCCCCTGAAGGTGCTATGAGGCCCGTTGAGGGTGTGTGTGGAGGAACGTCTTCCTCTAACAGACTCCATGTCCTCCTCTTCTGGACCGGTATCATCTTCCCCCACAGACCCAGACGCCTCGATCACGGCTCCACGCCTCCAGGTGGCGCTGTTCACACCCTGACCAGGTGACGGCCGCCTCACGCCCTCACGTCCAATCAGACGCCGTCACGTCTTCACGCCATTCACTCGTTTACTGACGATACGTTTCTGGATACACAAAAAGAGGCTAGCTGTTTCCCCCCCCCGTTTCCAGTCTTTGTGCTAAGCTACGCTAACTGGGCGGAGCTTCATATTTACCGTAAACACCCGACATCGAGTCGTTCCCAAAAAGTCTCTGACTAACCGCCCGGCTCCATTGATCGGGCGGCTGATCAAGACCTCGTGATTATAGGAAAACATTCTCCGAGCTTCAGCCGATCAAGATGAGGATTCAGACGCTACGCGGCTCACTTCCCGTCTTCCTCTCCGGTTTCTTCTATGCAACGACGTCAGACTTCATCGGAGGTCAAAGGTCGCCGAAGGTCGTCGAGGTCACGGAGCCTCGACGCCGGCGTCCGGTCGTCTCCACACACCCGATCAATAACTAATAAATCAATAACCCCTCGGGGACGAGGCTGGTCCTCTCCTCAACGCGCAAACAAGGGAATAGTGGCAATTTGAGTCGAGTGATTGTTGTGGAAGGTTTGATCACAGCGATGGATCCGTGATCGGTCGATTGATCCGTTGGATAACCGCGTTCCTCGTCTTTGCACCGAATGTTCACAAAATCCTAAAAGGGAGAAAAACGTGTAAAATAAAGATCTAGAAATGTTATGACACTAATGTTATAGGATGGAAGCCCATTGACGCCCACGTGGAAGGAGAACGCTCGGACCCCCGAGTTATTACAGACTGTCTGAGAATAATTAAAACAATTCTGAAAATGGAAAAAAAATCTAAAAATAAGGATTCTGAATTAATAATTATATCTCAAAATGAGAACTTTCTGAAAATAAAGTCGTGTCTCAGAAATAATGACAAACTTTCTCAAAACATTGACACTTTCTTGAAATGAAGAGAAACTCAAAATAATTAACTAGTTTGTCCCAAGATACTGAGAAAAGTAAATACAAATAAAAATACAGACTTGGTTTCCCGATAATAAATCATTATTCCGAGAAGCAGAGTTATGGCGAGAGGGTCTTTCTTTTTAAGTGTTCCTCTTTGCTGGTGGGGATGGGTTTCCATAGCAACCAGTCAGGCTGCTGGTGGTGACAGTTTACACTGAAGTAATGTGCAGTTTAAACGCGCCTTTATTTTGAAGGAGGGGAACATCCTGAGCTGCTAGCTGTCAAATAAAGTGAGAAAAAGATGTATACTGTCATAGTGAAGCACTTTCTGATGCCTTCTGGTTCCCTCTCAGTATTGTTGATCCTACATTGTTCAATATTTGTTGTTGTTTTTGTTTACCTATATATTGGTATGAATACGTTTCTGTTATTTAGCCTTAAATAGCCGTTGAGCGTCTGATTGAAACGCCGATAGTTTACAGAGAGCTCGACAGATCTGTACAAATTATAGCTCAGCTTTTTTTAATGTTCCCTTTATGTTGTTAGGATTTAGTATTTTTGAGAACCTGTCGATCCGTTTCAGTCTGAGAGGAAAGAGGAGATGTTGATCTCCTGGAGGTCTGATGACATGAACTTGTTTTTGAAGTTTGCCCGTTGTATTAACGCAGAAACACGCCGCGCTGAGACCAACTCACACATTTCAATATGGAGTGTTTAACTGTATTTATTGTGTACAAATAAATGTGAAATAAAGATAGCTTAAATAATAACAAGACTGCGTCCTCGTGTTTCTCTTATGTCTGTTGGTTTTTAATCAACCTCCCAAGAAAAAAACGTGGAAATACCACTTCCGGGTCAGTCACGTGACATAACAATAGCGGTTAAAAATAACTTATTCCCTCCCCTCAGACTTCTATCAACACATTAACAGCTGTTTTTTAAATATTAATAACAATACTTCGCCCTCAAAGTTTCTAAATGCACTAAAAGATCAATCCAGAGTTATTTTCCTCCCGTTCATTTGAATGAGAACCAAGCGGCAGGGGGCGTGGTTAGAGAACTCCCAGTGCGCATGCTCTGTGGGCCTCGGAATGCGGAAGATCCGGGTCACTTCATCTGGATCGTATACCCGGAAGTCGAACGTCTTTTTGCATCGTGCGCCACTAATTTAGGGAGCAAAACGAGTACATGTAGTGTACTTAAGTACACACTCGGGGTACTTGTACCTGAGTATTTATCTGTTATGCTCCTGTATACTTCTGCTCCGCTAGCATACGTCACCTCATTTATCTTTTTTGATACTTTTTTAATAAATACAGTATTTTCAGTGTGTTATTAGTAGAATTATAAGTGTGTTATTAGTAGAAGTATTAGTGTGGTATTAGTACCATGATTAGTGTGGTATGGTGCAATATTAGTGTGGTATGGTGCAATATTAGAGTGGTATTAGTACAATATTAGTATAGTATTAGTGCAATATTAGTGTGGTATTAGTACATTATTATTGTGGTATTAGTACATGATTAGTGTGGTATTAGTAAATAATTAGTGTGGTATTAGTACATTATTAGTGTGGTATTAGTACATTATTAGGGTGGTATTAGTACCACACTTAGTACTGTTTGTCCTGAAGATCAATGAAGATGATCGCTGAGATAAGCCAATACACATTCATCCGTGGGACAGTGAACGCATCTCCGGGAGCAGAAATTAAAACCATGATCTCGTTTGTTTACATTGATTTTTTTTTTTTAGCTGCAGATTATCATCAAGAGAAAATCATTAAAATCACCCACTTCCTGTCAGAACTTTCAAAGTAAAACATATGTTTTGATCAACGTAAAATTCCTGAATGAATCTAAATACATATTTAAGAAACAATTGTTGGTAAAAGTAAACAATAATATATTTGGTTGAAATCATGTGTTTATTCTTATTTTTAATTGTATAAAAAATATAATATTTGTGTGGTGTTCAAAAAAATACCAACAAAGATGAAATTGTACAAACCTAATAAACCAAATATGTCATACGTTAAAATAATGAAAGGTCTATTTTGCTTTATTTGTGAAAGAATTGCTACACGTCTAGTTCGGTGGACACGACTCCCGCTAGTTAAACATAAGCCCCCTGTTAGTTTAAGTTGAATTATTAACAGAATTAACAAGAAAGAAAAGAGGAAATAAATTAACATTAACATGAAGATTTAGACATTTTATCAACATAACTTTATTGTTTAATTTAGTAAATTTCTTTGGAGTTTTCTGTTGTTATTTTATCGATTACAAGCGTTGTGAATAATTCCACTTAATTCTACACTTCCACAGAATTATGTCAAACTTTACAGAAATATGTTCTTCTATGAGGAAAAAGTTAAAACTATATTAAAACAATTATTTAAATGAGATGTATGGAGTTGTATTTGTTTTAATTTATGTTTTCTTTTGTTGTCCCATTATTATAATTTTCTTTTTAATTCTTTACTTTTATAAATATAATTAAAACAAAAGCATACTCGGAAATACAATTCATCTTTACAATATCTAAAAAACAGACAAATGTGTATTCGGAAATAAGATTTCAGTTTAAAAAAAGAATAAATTGAGAGCGAGATATATTTAGTGGGGCGACAAAGGGAAAACATCCCGCTCCACACTGCCCCCTGGTGGCGGCGCAACAGAACACAGGTTCTCCCCAACGTGACCCACATAGTGCACTGTGACGACATCACAATCAAGGTGTGAAACCTGTGCCTTTTATATCATAAATGATGATATATGTTTTGTTAAATAAAAACAAAAAAACATTACATTTTGTGTTCAAAATT
Organism: Liparis tanakae; assembly: GCA_036178185.1. Classification (NCBI taxonomy): domain Eukaryota; kingdom Metazoa; phylum Chordata; class Actinopteri; order Perciformes; family Liparidae; genus Liparis; species Liparis tanakae. Next base: position 21,208,242 of record CM070088.1, read on the forward strand.
AAGAAAAAAGGTTTATGTAACAACTGACAATATAGCAAAAATACTATAATAAATATTACTATGATGCAACAATTGAAGTTTACAAGCAAGACAGTTGAAGTCTGTCACACTGAAGGATACGTTAGATTGTGTTGTGTTAAGTTGAATGTTTATTTTTAATATAAATGAGCAGGTAGATTGTTTAATTTATTTTCCAAAGTCTGTTTTTGTGTCCAGTCCATTTGTATAATTTGTATTCATCCATGTTTATTAGAAAACCTAAATAAAACTGAATAAAAGTTTTTAAAAAAGAGCAGACTCAAATAAATGTTATGGGTTCACATACAACATTCTACAATACGGTACAATAACATGACATTTTTGGATGTACAATAGAAATATGATAAACAACAGTACTCAAAACAAGTGTATTATCAAAGGGGCCATTTAGATAAAACAGTTTCTAAAATAGTGGAATTATTATTTGTAGTTGTTGTCATTTGCATCTGGGGCAATCAATGTGTTTAAACAGGATGAGCATTGTGTACTATATGTACTGTACACATCTGTTGTACTTCCCGATGGAGGGACCCTCCTGCTCCCTGCAGTCCGATGTGAGGTCCCAGGACAGAGGAGGTCGATCTGCACAGATAGTTGTTGTTTTGTTTGTTTAACATGTTTGTATTGGTCACTTTAATATGTTTTTATTTTGTAACGACGTTTTATTTGATTGCACTGTTTTTTGTGCAGTGTTTACAGTCCCGTGACTGAAAAACAATACAACAAAAATCAATCGACGTTTTTATTTTGTTAACACCGGAAGTGCCGCGCTCCAATTCCGGCCGGCTTGACACTGGTGTGGAAAAAAGATGGCTGCTTCGGCGGCAACGGCGAGTTCTTCCCCCGGTCTGTGTCCGAATTACGCCGCGATCTGCTCCTTTCTGGAGCGGTACGGAGCGCTGCTGGACCTGCCGGAGCTCACTTTCCCCCAGCTGGAGCGATACCTCCGGGACACGTCGGCAGGTGAGGCCCGCGAACCCCTCGGCGGCGGCCAGCGTGGAGGCGGAGCGGCGCTGGCCGAGCTAACGGGCTGTAGCTCGTCGTGTTATTGTGTTCGCTGCTCCGCGTCTTCTCCACTTCAACCGGAGCCGCAGCGTCCCGCCGCCGCCACTCGAAGCGGGAAACCGGCCCCGCGCCATAAGACGGGTATTCGGCCGCCAAACGGCCGCATTAATCGAGGTTTTCTTCCACTTTCTAGCTTTTCTTTCTTTGAATAAGGGGCTTAATTATTTCCTCAGACAGCCTCTTTTCATTCTCTGTCGTTGCACCGCGGACGGAGCTGTGTGCGCGAGGCGGGAGAAGATGGCGGGCGCGCGCGCCGCGGAGTTTGGGGTTTAATGGGAGGCGGTTTCGTCGTCCCGCGCGGTCGCGTTATTGTGCACTTTATTTACAGTTTACGTGTTTTTTTTCCGCCGTGCAGTCGCGTTCACGGGAGCTTCCGTCACGCTGAAGGGCAACGACTTCCGGTGGACGCTTTCAAAATAAAGATGCGATAAGATAAGAAATTAGCTATTAATAGTTTTTATATATATCAACACCCATTTAAATAATCTGTCTTTGAAGAACGTAGTACAAATATTTTTAGTGTATTTTATTGCTCTTTTAAAATATCCGTGGATTATATATATTTCTCTCCAGTGGATGCTTTTATATAAGTTAAAGACATTATTTATGTAAAAAAGATATATGTAAATAATTATTTTTATAAAGATGTAGAAGATGTCATCCTATAAAATAAAGTAATTTATAAGTGGGTTAAAAGTGTGTGTATATATAAGTGGTTTGAATTATATATGAGTGGGTTGAAAGTGTATATATATAAAGTAGGTTAACAATTTATAAGTGGGTTAAGAGTGTGTGTATGTATGTATATATATATATATATATATATATATATATATATATATATATATATATATATATATATATGTTTGTTTGACTATGAATTAATCTATTGTTTTGGTAGAAGTGAATGTGTTAAAGATGTGAGTTTACAATAAAAACAATATCTCGGGGTTCATCTCTGGTTCTGCACGTTGTAAATATGAATTTCTCTAACAATTACAATCTTTATAATAACACGTTTAAATAACTCGGTAGATATATAACATGTTTCATAACTCAGTGTATTTATATATAATATATAAAAACATGTTTAATTACTCAGTATATATATAAACATGTTTAACTAGAACGGGCACTCGGTAGAGCGCATACCTTCGCATATCACAAGATTGAGCATTGAATTATGAACATGTTGGCATTAGTTACATACCAATTGGATATAAATTGACCGTGCTATAGTAAAAAGAAGATGTTTACCTTTTCATGACCTTGACCGTTGACCCGATCGATCCCAAAATCTAATCTAATGGTTCCCGGATAATAGCCAATCATCCCACCAAATGTCATGCGATTCGGTTTAATACTTTTTTACTAATGCGAATAACACGCACGCACGCATACAAATACGCGGCGATCATAACGTTGCATTCCTCATTTTCAATGCGAAGGTAATAACTCAGTAGATATGTAACATGTTTAATAACTCAGTGGATATGTAACATGTTTAATAACTCAGTGTATATATAAACATGTTTAATAACTCAGTGTATATATAAACATGTTTAATAACTCAGTGTATATATAAACATGTTTAATAACTCAGTGTATATATAAACATGTTTAATAACTCAGTAGATATGTAACATGTTTAATAACTCAGTAGATATGTAACATGTTTAATAACTCAGTGGATATGTAACATGTTTAATAACTCAGTGGATCTGTAACATGTTTAATAACTCAGTAGATATGTAACATGTTAAATAACTCAGTGGATATATAAACATGTTTAATAACTCAGTGTTTATATATAATAACATGTTTTAATTCCCCTCAGTGCCGAAGCTGCTCGTCGATCTTCACGTGAAGCTGCTGAGGAAGATCGGAAAGTCTGTGTCTGCCGACCGGTGGGAGAAGTACCTGGTGAAGGTATTTGAGCTTTATGATTATCACTTTCATCTTCATCACTTTTCTGTTCATCACTTTCATATTTATCACTTTCATGTTTATCAATTTTCTGTTTATCACTTTCATGTTTATCACTTTCATGTTTATCACTTTCATGTTTATCACTTTCTTGTTCATCACTTTCATGTTTATCACTTTCATGTTTATCACTTTCTTGTTCATCACTTTCATGTTTATCACTTTCATGTTTATCACTTTTCTGTTCATCACTTCTGTTTATCACTTTTCTGTTCATCACTTTCATGTTTATCACTTTTCTGTTCATCACTTTCATGTTTATCACTTTCATGTTTATCACTTTTCTGTTTATCACTTTCCTGTTTATCACTTTCATGTTTATCACTTATATGTTCATTACTTTTCTGTTCATCACTTTCATGTTTATCACTTTTCTGTTCATCACTTTTCTGTTCATCACTTTTCTGTTTATCACTTTTCTGTTTATCACTTTCATGTTTATCACTTATATGTTTATCACTTTTTTGTTTATCACTTTCATGTTTATCACTTTTCTGTTCATTACTTTTCTGTTCATCACTTTCATGTTTATCACTTTCATGTTTATCACTTTCATGTTTATCACTTTCATGTTAATCACTTTTCTGTTTATCACTTTCATGTTTATCACTTTCATGTTTATCACTTTCATGTTCATCACTTTTCTGTTTATCACTTTCATGTTTATCACTTTCATGTTTATCACTTTCTTGTTCATCACTTTCATGTTTATCACTTTCATGTTTATCACTTTTCTGTTCATCGCTTTCATGTTTATCACTTTTCTGTTCATCACTTTAATGTTTATCACTTTCATGTTTATCACTTTTCTGTTTATCACTTTCATGTTTATCACTTTTCTGTTTATCACTTTCCTGTTTATCACTTTCATGTTTATCACTTATATGTTCATTACTTTTCTGTTCATCACTTTCATGTTTATCACTTTTCTGTTCATCACTTTTCTGTTCATCACTTTCATGTTTATCACTTTCATGTTTATCACTTTTCTGTTTATCACTTTTCTGTTTATCACTTTCATGTTTATCACTTATATGTTTATCACTTTTTTGTTTATCACTTTCATGTTTATCACTTTTCTGTTCATTACTTTTCTGTTCATCACTTTCATGTTTATCACTTTCATGTTTATCACTTTCATGTTTATCACTTTCATGTTAATCACTTTTCTGTTTATCACTTTCATGTTTATCACTTTCATGTTTATCACTTTCATGTTCATCACTTTTCTGTTTATCACTTTCATGTTTATCACTTTCATGTTTATCACTTTCTTGTTCATCACTTTCATGTTTATCACTTTCATGTTTATCACTTTTCTGTTCATCACTTCTGTTTATCACTTTTCTGTTCATCACTTTCATGTTTATCACTTTTCTGTTCATCACTTTAATGTTTATCACTTTCATGTTTATCACTTTTCTGTTTATCACTTTCATGTTTATCACTTTTCTGTTTATCACTTTCCTGTTTATCACTTTCATGTTTATCACTTATATGTTCATTACTTTTCTGTTCATCACTTTCATGTTTATCACTTTTCTGTTCATCACTTTTCTGTTCATCACTTTCATGTTTATCACTTTCATGTTTATCACTTTTCTGTTTATCACTTTTCTGTTTATCACTTTCATGTTTATCACTTATATGTTTATCACTTTTTTGTTTATCACTTTCATGTTTATCACTTTTCTGTTCATTACTTTTCTGTTCATCACTTTCATGTTTATCACTTTCATGTTTATCACTTTCATGTTTATCACTTTCATGTTAATCACTTTTCTGTTTATCACTTTCATGTTTATCACTTTCATGTTTATCACTTTCATGTTCATCACTTTTCTGTTTATCACTTTCATGTTTATCACTTTCATGTTTATCACTTTTCTTTTTATCACTTTTCTGTTCATCACTTTCATATGAAGGATGTCACGGGACAGTTTGTTGCAAACATTTAAAACGCAATCAAAACTGCATGTTTCTTTACATAGTTATGGGTTTGTTTTTATTCGTTTGAACAAACATTTAATATATTATTTTTTATATATATATTATATATCACCTCATAAAGAAAACGTCCGACACGTCCAGCCAGTGCAAAAGAAACATAAGTGTTAATTTAGAGAATTTAAAAGGATAGTTTGTAGGATTTTAGGGGATTTATTTGGAGCAATGCGATTTATAATATTCACAAACATGTTGTCATTAACGTTTCTTATCGACGTCATCCAAAAACCGTTGGTTTGGTTTCACACGACAATCATTATCTTCAGATTAAAGGTCGACCTTCAGCTCCTTGAGGCCTTTAAACCCTCATCAGTCACGACGTTTACATCCCATCGCCGTGACGACAGCCGACGGGTTTCACGCGTGAAGCTGATTGAAGTCTTCTTTCTCCTGCAGATCTGCCAGGACTTGAACACAACGTGGGCGTGGGAGCTGGAGCAGAGCGGCTACAAGGAGCTGTCTCTGGAGAGCAAGACGGGCATCCTGAAGGTGGGTGTTTAGTTTGGAGCAGTACTCTTTAGTCTGCAGCAGTACTCTTTAGTCTAGAGTAGTACTCTTTAGTCTGGAGCAGTACTCTTTAGTCTAGAGTAGTACTTCTCCTTTAGTTTAGAGAAGTACTTTGTATGTTGTATTAGGGAAAGGGGGATTACACTTCTCAATTATTAATATATCCTACAAAATACCCTCAAAACAACATATTTAATTTAAATCCACTGTTGTCACTGTGAACCTTTTATTGATTATTTCCTCCTGCTTCTACCTTTACTTCTTATTTTACCTCTTCGCCTCTAACATGTTCTCCTTGTTCTTCTCCTCCTCCTCCTTTCAGTATTTGTGTGAGTGTCAATTTGATGACAATGTCAAGTTCAAAACCGTCGTCAACGATGAGGACCCGGACAAGATGCGCCTTCAGCCGATTGGCCGCGACAAAGACGGCCAGATGTACTGGTTCCAGCTGGACCAGGAGGACAACGTGCGGGTCTACCTGGAGGAGCAGGACGACGTGGACGGGTCCTCCTGGAAGTGCATCGTCAGGTGAGCGACTCCCCCTGCACCGGGTTTATGTTAAGAGAAGTGGTTGTGTTTATTCATCCTCCTCTTCCTGCAGAGAAAGGAACGACCTGGCCGAGGTTCTGGCTCTGCTGAAGACACAAATTGACCCCGAGCTGCTAAAAAAAGATCAAGAAAACAAACCTGAAGGTGAGAGAAGACTTTACTGGTCTGATACATTATTCTGATAGAGGTCTGCGGAGCGTCTGATAGAAGTCTGATAGAGGTTGGATAGAAGTCTGCTAGAGTGTTGATCGAAGTCTGATAGAGGTCTGATAGAAGGTTGATCGAAGTCTGAGAAAGGTCTGATAGATGTCTGATAGAGGTCTGTGGAGGATCTGGAGGGACCGGGTCTGGGTTTTCTCTAAGGAACCACAAGCCAAGTGAAACACGGTCCCAAGAATTTCCCCACTGTGGGATTAATAAAAGTGTATATATATATATATATATATGATGGAGATGAATGCCTCTAAAACATGATGACGCCCACCAAAATGATTAACAGAGGATTTTGGCGTGGACGTCCAATCACACGTCGACACCTTCTTAAACCTTCATGTCACAGTTTAGTTTCATGTCTCTATTATATAAAACCATGTGATTTGCTTCCGTTCCAGGTGAAGTAAAAAAGGTTGAGGATACCTCGGATGAAGACTGCAAAGACTCCACCAAGTCCGTCGCCCCGAAGACGGAGAACCTGGAGAATCCAGAAAACCCGGAGAACATGACGCAGAAAGAGGACCTGAAGTCAGAACCTTCCGACGCCAAGTCGTCCCTGAACGGCGTCGCCGAGGGAGGAAGTGAAGCCGAGCTCCGCTCGGAGAAGTCTGCGGTGGATCTGGACAACGGAGACAAAGCCCAGGGCATCAAAGAGGAGCCGATGGAGGAGACGGACGCCGGAACCACGACGATCACCACGACGACCACGACGGCCGGCCAACCCGTCTCCGAGACGCCGCGCTTACCGGTGAAGGCTGAGCAACGAGAGGAGGCCAAGAAGAGCACGGCGGACGGGATCCAACAGGCTCTGAACGACCAGCAGGCCAAGATCCCCCTGAAGAAACGGGGGATGAAGTTCACTGAAGACTTTGAGAAGAAGAGCGGCTTCGTGGCGCCGAACCCGGCGGCGCCGCAGGCGAAGGCGGCGGCGGTTGTGAACGTGAATGGAGAAGCGTCACTAGCTGAAGGAAAGAGAGGCGAGGAAGCAACGGGGAAAAGAGAGGAAGAGAAGAACAAAGAAGACTCGGGCAAAAATAATCCAGATCCGGAAAGCGCTGCACCAAAAGAGAAGGCGGAGCCTCCAACAGAACCGCCCCTTTTACCGAAAGACGCGAATAACGCGGCGGAGAAGCCGTCCGATCACGAAGAGCGAGAAAGAATAAAAGAAACTGCAAAGGAGTCTCGCACGGCGGACGAGACGTCAAAGAAAACCGTAGAGCCGGAGAAGGTCAAACCCAAAAATGCCGAGTCGACAGAGGCGCCGCGCACCGCGGAGAAGTCCCCGGCTAACGGAACGCCAGGCGTCATCAAACCGACGCCGTGCGAAGACAAAGGCGCCGCAAAGAAACCCGACTACCTGCCGTCCGTCATCAAGAAGACGGACGCTCTGAAAGACACTGACAGTGTACTCATCAAGGTCAGCGAGGTCAGTGAGGTCATCAAGGTCAGCAAAGTCAGCGAGGTCATCAAGGTCAGCGAGGTCATCAGAAAGGCAGACGGACCGGTCGTCTGTGAGCGATCCGGACGAGAGAACGTCGGGTCTTCTGTCATTAAGAAGTTAGACGCGTCGTGTAAACCTGCCAAGAAGAACGACAACGCCAAAGAGGCGGAGCCAAGTAAGAAGACCGTGGCTTGTGAGGACCAAGCGATGCGTCATGTTTCCAAGATGGCTGCACTCGGACCGGTGGATCCAAAGCCTCGAGGAGACGACAAGGAAGAGACCTCGGTGGCAATAAGGAAAGAGGAAGCTTCTGGAGGAGCTGATAACTCATCCAGGGCCTCCAAAAAAAGTGATAAAACAACCGACAGACCAGACCAGGAAACAGAAAGAACAGAACGGCCGTCATCAGAGAGTGAAAAGGACACAGACATTGAACAGAAAAAGGACACGGACAAGGACACATCTACTGACCAGAAGAAGGAATCATCCATTGACCAGAAGAAGGACACAGATGTTGGAAAGAAAAAGGACACAGACAAGGACGCATCCAATGGTCAGAAAAAGTATACAGACATTGAAAAGAAAAAGGACACAGACAAGGACACATCCACTAGCCAGAAAAGGGACAGAGACAAGGACACATCCACTGGCCAGAAAAAGGACACAGACAAGGACACATCCACTAGCCAGAAAAGGGACACAGACCAGGACACATCCACTGGCCAGAAAAAGGACACAAACTGGGACACATCCACTGGTCAGAAAAAGGACACAGACAAGGACACATCCACTGGTCAGAAAAAGGACGCAGACAATGACTCATCCACTGGCCAGAAAAAGGACACAGGCAAGGACACGTTCACTGCCCAGAAAAAGGACACAGACAAGGACACATCCACTAGTCAGAAAAAGGATGCAGACATGGATGCATCCACTGGCCAGAAAAAGGACACAGACAAGGACACATCCACTGGTCCGAAAAAGGACACAGACAAGGACAAATCCACTGGTCAGAAAAAGGACGCAGACAAGGACGCGTCCACTGGCCAGAAAAAGGACACAGACAAGGACACGTTCACTGCCCAGAAAAAGGACACAGACCAGGACACATCCACTGGCCAGAAAAAGGACACAGACAATGACACGTTCACTGGCCAGAAAGAAGACACAGGCAAGGACACGTCCACTGGTCAGAAAAAGGACGCAGACAAGGATGCATCCACTGGCCAGAAAAAGGACGCAGACAAGGATGCATCCACTGGCCAGAAAAAGGACACAGACAAGGACACGTCCACTGACCAGAAAAAAGACACGGGCAAGGACACATCCACTGATCAGAAAAAGGATACAGACATTAGAAAGAAAAAGGACACAGACAAGGATGCATCCAGTGGCCAGAAAAGGGACACAGACAAGGACATATCCACTGGCCAGAAAAAGGACACAGACGTTGAAAAGAAAAAGAACACAGACAAGGATGCATCCATTGGCCAGAAAAAAGACACGGGCAAGGACACATCCACTGGTCAGAAAAAGGATACAGACATTGGAAAGAAAAAGGACACAGACAAGGATGCATCCACTGACCAGAAAAGGGACAGAGACATTGGACAGAAAAAGGACACAGACAAGGATGCATCCACTGACCAGAAGAAGGACACAGACAAGGACGCATCTACTGGCCAGAAAAAGGACACAAATATTCAAAAGAAAAAGGACACAGACAAGGACACATTCACTGACCAAAAAAAGGACACAGACGTTGAAAATAAAAAGGACACAGACAAAGATGCATCCACTGACCAGAAAAGGGACAGAGACATTGGACAGAAAAAGGACACGGACAAGGATGCATCCACTGGCCAGAAGAAGGACACAGAAATTGGACCAACAAAGGACACAGACAAGGAGACATCCACTGGCCAGAAACAGGACACAGACAAGGACACATCCACTGGCCAGAAGAAGGACTCAGGTGTTGAAAAGATAAAAGAAACAGACAAGGACGCATCCACTGGCCAGAAGAAGGACACAGATGTTCGACAGAAAAAGGACAAAGACAAGGATGCATCCACTGGCCAGGAAAATAACACAGACAAGGACGCATCCACTGGTCAGAAGAAGGACACAGGTGTTGGAAAGAAAAAAGACACAGACAAGGATGCATCCACTGGCCAGAAAAAGGACACAGACGTTCGACAGAAAAAAGACACAGACAAGGACACATCCACTGGCCAGAAAAAGGACACAGACGAGGAAACGAAAAAGGTCACAGGCGAGGAAACGAAAAAGGACACCGACGAGGAAGCGAAAAAGGACACAGACTTTGGAAAACAAAGGAATCAGAAACTGTGTCAGAAGGATACAGCTCCAGAAACAAAAGGGAACAGACAGGCTCACAAAGAAACTGAATCTTTGACCAAATCCTCAGCCGAAGCGGTGAAAGACGCCAAAAAGCCCGCCGACGAGGACGAGGACTCTGCAGCCGCGAAGGAGGCGGCGAACGGCGACGACGCTCTGACTTCATGTCGCCTCGTCCGGCCCCGAGGCCGCCGGAGGAGGGTCCGGCCCCAGAGGGAGGAGCGACCGGCGGACTCCGAGTCCGACACCAACACGGGGAGGTCTCTCCGGAGGTCGCCGAGGATCTCCAGACCCACGGCGAAGGCGGTGGGGATCCACGACCGGAAGCTGGAGAGGACGCACGGCGAAGAGAAGGAGGAGAGCGAGGGGGAAAAGGAAAAAGAGGAAGAGGGCAAAGAGGAGGAAGAGGAGGAGGAGGAAGAGGAGGAGGTGAAAGCTGTTCAGAATAAACCGAGAGAGAAAAAGATGGATCAGGAGGGTCAGCCCAAACCGAAGGTAAGATGCTAAATAGATTACAACTGCGAGTAACTATGAGTGAAAACAGGCGTGTCGGGATCCTCAGGCTGCGACTTGTAGCAAGCACGACAAGGTTAGAGCAGATGTGAGCAAGTCCAGTTGAGCCAGTAGGTGGCGCTGTGACTGTGAACATGTATCACGTGTCTCTGCGTAAGGACCACTTGCCCGAGTCTGTGGGTCTCTGGGCGAACGCTTATCATGTTGAGCCAGCGGTCAGAGGGAAAACTCTTTGCGTCTACCGACTATAGAGATAGTATTACGCTCTAAGTAGGATACATTATGGTCTCAAACTTGTCTTTTTATGTTTTTAGAAGGTGTTCCTTTGACCAATTATTATGTTTCTTCATGTAAATGTCTTAAAATGTGATTACTTTTGAAAGGATTGGATCAGTTTAAGCTAAAGTCTTAACATAAGTTATAGAAAGCGGACGTTTATCGGGGTCCTCTTAACGTCTCGGTCTTGCGGTGAACGGACACCGTTCTGATCTTTGAGGCCTTCAGATCGTCTTTGTACTAGATTGAAGTCGATCGGAGTCGTTTTGAGGGAGGGGCTTATTAATTTATAATGGTGAAAATTGACAATCAAGCAAACGAAACACCCAACTTTGGAAAATGACTGTAGCGCCTCCTATTGTTTAAATCGCACAAGATGTGTGGTGCAGGTTCCAGGATGCAATGTGCACATTTACTGCAAGTTCGGAGTGATTAGTTACAATAGTGTTGAAGTTATGAGCATTGAAATACAAGACACGCCCCTAAGAGGTTCATTGGTCCATATCATCTCAACGTGATGAGATATCAGAGAGTTGTTCATGTCTCTAGTCGATATAGAGTCATTCATGATCCACATGCCGTTTGGTGTGAATCTGACCCCAGCGGGTAGGAGAACGGGTCAATTATGTGTTTTTCACAAAATTCTAAATGGCGGAAAATCTCGAAGGGCGGAGCTTAGGGGTCTGAGAGGCTTTTTTGTAGAGCAGGTCCAAGTGGACATGTGTGACATTGCGGGTGAGGGGCGTCGCCGGTCAAACCTTGAGGGGGCGCTAGTGAGCAATTTTTTTTAAACCCCAAATTTGACGTCTTTGTATATAATCGTTTCAAGTTTGGGGCAAAACGCTCTATAAGAGTGAAAACTGTAAGAGCACCCTCTGGTGGACCAGAAGGTGAACTACAGTTGGAGCCATAACTTCCATATTGATTATTGATCATGTTGACCGGAGCCTGGAGGAAGCGGTGGCTTCCCGAGCGACCCTCAACACGCTGTGCTTCTTCAGGGGAGGAAGAGGAGGAGGGTCCGGTGGTCCAACACGAGGACGCGCCGCAAAAAGAAAGGCTCCGAAGACGACGGCAGCGACGGGGAGTCCAGCGAGGAGGAGGAGGACGAGGAGGAGAGCGAGGACGACAGCGACGAAGACTACAAGGTGGAGCGGAGCAAGAAGAGGCGGAGTCGCCACCGAGAAAGACGAAGCTCGGACTCGGCGACGTCCACGGACGACGACCTGCCGCCCAACGACGACCCCTGTAAACACTGCGGTCTCCCCAACCAACCCGAGCTGGTGGGTCCCCTCTTCCTCACATCTTCAGTAGTGAGGAAGAGGATGGTGACTGAGTCCCTTCTCTGCAGATCTTGCTGTGTGACTCCTGTGACAACGGGTACCACACCGCCTGCCTGAGGCCGCCGCTCATGATCATCCCCGACGGAGAGTGGTACTGCCCGCCCTGTCAACACGTAGGTTATCAGAGATTATAGAGACACCACATGGAGATTATAGAGACACCTCATGGAGATTATAGAGATACCTCATTGAGATTATAGAGACACCACATGGAGATTATAGAGATACCTCATGGAGATTATAGAGACACCACATGGAGATTATAGAGGCACCACATGTGGAGATTATAGAGATACCACATTATGTAGAGATGCCACATGTGGAAATTATAAAGATACCACATTATGTAGATCCCACATCTCGAGATTATAGAGATACCTCATTATTTAGATTATTAAAATGCCTCATGTAGAGATTATGTAGATTATAGAGATATCTCATGTAGAGATACCTCATTGTGTAGATTATAGAGAAGTCACATTATGTAGAGATTATGAGATCATTAATAAGAAACGTCTTCTAACGTTTTTATGAATCTCTTCTGCAGAAACTGCTCTGCGACAAATTAGAAGAGCAGCTCACGAACCTCGACGCTGCTTTGAAGAAGAAGGAACGGGCCGAGAGAAGGTGAGGAGGAGGAGGAGGAGGAGATCATTCTCTCAGTGCAGACTTTAGTGACTTACTCGTACAATTCTTATTCACTTATTATTATTAATCTCTGAACAAACTCTGGCACAATAAATTATAAATCGTACCTTTTCATTGTGACATCTCAGCTCCTTCACAATAAAAGCTTTGAACACCGACATGATGTCATAACAATGAAAGCATGTTTGGCATCTCTCTGTGTTCTCCAGGAAGGAGCGTCTAATCTACGTCGGCATCAGCCTGGAGAACATCATCGAGCCCTCGGTAGGTGCATCATGGGAGATCTGGGCGCCTCCAGTTGACCTGTGGACGTTTGTGTAACGCTCGCTCCTTCCTCCAGGGGGAGGTGGAGGAGGAGGAGAAGCCCGAGATCATCATCAAGGAGAAGAAGAAGGAGTCGAAGCGGAGAGGGAGCTGGGGCCGAAGGTCGACGAGGACGAAGAAGTCCATCAGCTACCGGTCGGTGCTCCGACACGTCAACATGAACTTATTCTGGTTGTTTTGTACAGTTAATGGTTCATAAAACGCGTTTCTTGTTCTTCTACTAGATTTGATGAGTTCGACGAGGCCATCGAGGAGGCCATCGAGGAAGACCTCAAAGAAGCGGAGGGCGGAGGTACGAGTCCCGGAACCTTTGATGTGGAGGAGAGCGGCCAGAGAGACAACTCCTCTTCCTCCTCTTCCTCTCCTCCAGGAGCCGGGCGGGGCAAAGACATGGCCAACATCACGGGCCACCGGGGGAAGGACATGTCCACCATCCTGCAGGCGGACGAGGGCAAAGAGGACGCCGCCTCCCCGCCGCGCCCCGCCCCCGTCGGCCCGCGCAGGAAGAAGCGGCGGCGGCTGAACGACCTGGACAGCGACAGCACGACGGAGGAGGACGAGAGCGAGGACGAGTTCCGCGTCAGCGACAGGTGAGTCCCTTCAAAATAAAAGCCCGAGGCGGAGCGGCGAGCGCTCCGGTCCGACGCTCCGTCTCCACCCAGCTCGGAGGAGGAGTTCGTCGTGTCGGAGAACGAGACGGACGGCGAGTCGGAATCCAACAGCGAGGCGGGCGGCGGCGCAAAGAGGCGCGGCGCCAAGCGGCACGGGAAGCCGGTGAAACGGCGGCGAAGCGTCAGGAAGAGGCGGAGGCCGAGAGGATACTCGGACGATGAAGAGGAGGAAACGGACGAGGAGGACGAGGAAGAAATCGGTATATTTCATTAAAGCGCCGCGAGCTGATGACCACGGAGATCAGCGATCGTTCTCTAATCACTTCTCCCGTTGCCGTGGTGATTCCAGTGACCGAAGGCTCCAGCGGCTACAGCGACAGCGACCTGGACGTGAGCCGCCGGCGGTCTCGGCGGAGCCAGAAGAAGAAGGTCAACTACCACGAGACCTCCGAGTCCGACGGCTCCCAGAAGCAGAGCAACCGGCCCCGCCAGAGGCCCCGGGCCCGGCCCGGCAGCTCCGACAGCTCGGGTCAGAACACTGTTAGCATGGACATGAGCGCTAACGGCTAATGTTAGCAGTCTGCTAATGTTAGCAATCGGCTATCGTTATCAATCATCTTTTGTTAGCAATCATCTATTTTTAGCAATTTGTGATTGTTAGCAATCAGCTATTGTTAGCAATTTGCTATTGTTAGCAATCAACTAATGTTAGCAATCAGCTATTATTAGCAATTGACTAATGTTAGCAATCTGCTAATGTTAGCAATCGACTATCGTTAGCGATCATCTATTGTTAGCAATCATCTATTTTTAGCAATTTGCGATTGTTAGCAATTGACTAATGTTAGCAATCAGCTATTGTTAGCAATTTTCTATTGTTAGCAATTGACTAATGTTAGCAATTGACTAATGTTAGCCATTGGCTAATATTAGCGATAAAGGCGAAAGAAAAGCTAAAACAATAGAATTCAAGATTAACAATGTGCTCAATACTCATGGAATCTAAGTGCCCGTCAGTATCCAATAATATTTGAGGAGAGTCTGAAAAGGGGCGGTCCTAACACTCCAGAGGGGCGTCGGCTTTCAGCGGCTGCTTAATGGTTTAAAACATGAAATACCCTGAAGGTCAACCAGAGGTCATCTCGTCGGTCGGGAAGCTGACGCGTTTCTTTTCTTCTTCTTCTCAGAGAGCTCCTCCAAAGGCTCGGAGGAGGAGTCGCGGCCTCGGAGGGTGAAGAGGAGAGCCGACTCCTCGGAGGAAGAGGAGAAGGAGGAAGGCTCCCGGCAGCGGCGCCGGCGGCTCGCCCTGAAGCGCCGGAGAACCTCCGAGCGCGACGACTCGGACGACTCGTCGGACGACTCGTCGGAGGAGGACCGGCCGGTCCGCAAACGGGTGAACCGCATCGACTCCGACGACAGCGAGGAAGAGGAGGAGAAACGGAAGGAGGGGAAAGAGGAGGAAGGGAAAGAGGAGGAGGAGAAGAAGCAGCAGCAGGAGGAAGAACCAAAGGAGGAGGAAACGAAAGAGAAGAAAACGGCTGAAAAAGCAGACGAGGAGTCGAAGGGAACAGCCACAGGGGGCGGAGCCACGGGGGGCAGAGCCACGGGGGGCGGAGCCACGGGGGGCGGAGCCTCGGGGGAGCCGACGCCCACCAACAGAAAGAGCCCGGCAGCGAAGGGCCTGGAGGGCGGAGCCAAGAACACGGGCGCCAACGGGCCGGAGGCGGCGCCGCAGGAGGAAGACGAAGACGACCTGCTGGGGGTCACTGACCTCGTGGATTACGTCTGCAATAACGAAGATTTGTAAAAACAACAACAACAACAAATGTGTACTGTTTCATTTTTTGTGGTATTGTATTTTTATATTGCTTAACTTTATTATTCCCACCAACGTGTCATCTGGCCCTCGAGGCTCCAGCCCGTCCCTGTGGGACGGATCTACGACTCTTCCTCCTTCGTCTTCGTCGTCGTCGTCCAGCTCTACTGCCAAACCACTTCTTTTTTTACCAGTTTTATCTCACGGCCACACGGATGGAAAATGAAATGAAGATCTGAACTGTGACTTTAAGTTCTCTCATGACTTAAATTACTTGTTTTTAATGATTTTATGATTTTATGATCTCGATTATCATTTTTTCCCCCCGTGAAATCATTTTAGTTTTTTGGGGAAAGTCATTGTGACTTCAGGTAGCAGCCGGTTAGCTTAGCTTAGCTACCAGGGGGCCTGTTTCTCTGGGTCACTTCTGCTTCTAGCTAGCGTGACTATGCTATGCTAACGGAGATTTTGTTCCGTGCTGGATCTTTTAATAATTATGCTAATGGAAGACCAACCACATGAATTAAATATGACAGTGATCAACTTTTAAATATTTTTGTTGTTTTCCATCAATCAGTCGAGCTGTAAGGCTAGCAGTTTCCCCCTGCTTCCAGTGTTTGTGCTAAGCTAAGCTAGCGCCCTGTTGTCCATTAAGCTGCCTCATTGTTTGTGGATGTTGGATGTTCGTTAACCTCCAGTTTATGGAGTCGCTCTGTATACCGTACACATTACTCTGAGTCGGGTTGACTCCGCCCTCATAACCTTGAGCTCTAGTCTAGTTTCCAGTTATTACAATTGTTAACTTTTATTTTTTTATATCTACTTTTATTTTATTCGTCTCTTTGAGCGAAATGTAAAGTGTCTTATTTCTTATTTGTACATCGTCCTTCATAGAAATGTTAAAACACGTTGTTTTTATTAACTAAAGTGACAGTAAGCTCCAAAACGCCCTCTTTCCTTTCCTCTCCTCTTCCTCTCCTCCTCTGGATCTCCCCTTGTCCCTCTTCACATTCTCTATTTCCAGGAGTTATTTGGGACTTTTAAGACCTCAAATCAACATTGTGCAGAAATAACCAACTAAATGTTTAGTTTTTATGTGACGGAAACAAACCAATGACATCACGGTGACATCTCGGTGATGTCATTGTGATGTCATCGAGATGTCACGTGACGTCACCGCAATTTCACGTGGGGTCATCGCTATGTCGCGGTGACATCTCGGTGACATCACGACATCTCGATGATGTCACGTGACGTCTTGATGACATCACAGTGATGTCACTGACCTCTGCTGAACCAGTCTGTGTATATCTGTAGTTCTTCTTGCTGTAATATATTTAGAAGCTTTTTTTTTTTAATCATGGAAAAATATATATATTGGGCAATTCTTTGGGATTGCATGAGTTTGTAATAGTTTTATTTTGTAGGTTTTATCGGCTCAGACCCACAAAGCGTGGGCGAGTTAAGGATCCTCTAAACCAGAGAGAGAGAGAGAGAGAGAGAGAGAGAGAGAGAGAGAGAGAGAGAGAGAGAGAGAGAGAGAGAGAGAGAGAGAGAGAGAGAGAGAGAGAGAGAGAGAGAGAGAGAGAGAGAGAGAGAGAGAGAGAGAGAGAGAGAGAGAGGATCCCCATGGAAGTTAATCTAGGACGCCTGCTTGTAAAATATGTTGTACAATAATCTGCATGGTCAAAAAACACTTTATCGTTTTATAAACCGACTTAGAGTTCCCCACAAAACCTTTGTGTGGTTCTGGCCGTGCACACGCACATACACGCTCACACACACGCTTTTAGATTAGCCTGACTGAAACAAACCAATTCTACAAATGTAATAATAGAGGTTTGTGTTCTGGGGGAACGTATTAACGTACGAGGAGAGCGTATTAACGTACGAGGAGAACCTATTGACGTATTACGGTGCATCGCGGTTCTGAGGAGCCGTTGTGTGGGAGGAGGCGTGGCCTGGATGGAGGTGAAGTGTCGTTACCTCACGGCGCCGCAGGGCGCTAGTCCACTGGTTGTTGGTGTTTCGTCCGCTTACTTTTGTTAACTTTACTGTTATTTCATATGAATCTTGTACATTTGTCATAATAAAATCGGTTTCAAGCCTCACGTCTCGCCGACTTTTGCCGTGTAAGAAATGAATGTCAATATATTTATTTATTGGGCAAATTGAAACGAGCAGGCAGTTTTCTGGGCTAAATACTAACGTTAGCATGCTAACGAGACAATGACGAGGCACATTGCAAATGTATCCGTCTGTAAATCAGTTTTAATATATAAACGTGTCCTCAGAGTTACATCACTCCCAGTCCCAATGATGAAGTAAGGCGTGGAGAGGAGGAGGGGGGAGGAGGAAGAGGAGGAGGGGGAGGGGAGGGGGAGGAGGAAGAGGCACAAAGGTCGTGTGCATACCGAGCCGGTCAACGTTCAGGAGGTTTCATGTTTTGTGTCCCGAGGTATTTAAACACATGTTGAGGTACTTGTACTTCACTCGAGTATTTCCCTAAATGTACTCTATTGTATGTATATAATACAACTTAAAACAAAACAGGTTTGTTTTTTAGCATAAAACTTTATAAAAACTAAGAACCCTAAACCCGACAACGGGAAGCTTTAAAATAGACGTTTTATTTAAAATCAGAATGAAGTCATCAGCCGTTCTCTAAACAACCGGTCAGCTGGTCACATGATCACAGACCAAAGCCACCGCCGCGTAGTGATACCAGACCGTAGAGACGTGGAAAGTCGTTATTGTTCACACAAAGAAAATCAAGTCCCAGAAACCTTTTGGTTGAACACTTAAATAATTATAAACCATTAAAATCACAAATCCCCAAAACCTCAAACCGAGAACACAGAACTCACCTCAAAACCCTCTTCAGCGTTTAAAGAGCATACGTGTGTTTGAGGCATATTGAATCTATAATTATCAAATGAGGATAAAACCCTGTGGAGTTAGAGCTGTGTAGAGGTCAGAGGTCAGAGACCTTGTCCTGCACTTTATTGCAGTGTTAAATTTAAAAGATATAAAAGTCTGCTGTATTTTGCACTAAGACACATGGAATAAAAACCTTAAGACACAAACGTGAATATGACGCTTCTTCTTCTACTGCGTCTTCTTCTTCTGGATCTCCGGCCTGATGGCGTTCTCTCCAGACAGGAAGGGGAGGAGCTTCTCAAACAGGAGAATGCAGCTCGCCATTCCTGGGAAGGTCAGGAGGTCAAAGGTTGGTGGACGTACAGGAGGAACAGATATATATACATACATACACACCCACATATATATATATATATATATATATATATATATATATATATATATATATATATAAATAATTATATATAGTATTTATATTATATATACACATAATAAAAATAAAATATATGTAATATAAATTATATATCTGTATATTATATATATATATATATATAATATATAATATACAATATTATAAATAATATAAAAAATACATACTATACAAATATATTATATATAAATAAAACGCTGTAATTCAGTGGAGGGCCACAGACCTAGCACAGGTCCCAGCCAGTACACAAAGCCGTACTCCAGGTACGTGTGTCCGCTACAGGGGAACTGGACGGAGAAGGCCAGGACGGGGTTGAAGATGGCTCCAGACACACCTCCACCTGCAGGAGGAGCACCTGTTACACGGCGCTGGGCTCTGGAGAGCTCCTCAATACAATCATGTCAGTTATTACATCAATGATTGACTTAAAATCTTCGTAACCCGAGGACTGATCCCAGGTAAAAGACGCTTCACACCTGTGGAGTGACGAGTCAACGACATTCACTAAAAAGACAACGTGCAGCC
This sequence comes from Liparis tanakae, assembly GCA_036178185.1. Classification (NCBI taxonomy): domain Eukaryota; kingdom Metazoa; phylum Chordata; class Actinopteri; order Perciformes; family Liparidae; genus Liparis; species Liparis tanakae. Next base: position 21,227,776 of record CM070088.1, read on the forward strand.
ATTTGGACGTCTGAATCCCTCTCAAAAGTATTTAAATCTTCTGGTTCCAGTTTCTCCACTGAGAATATTTGCAGGTATTCTCAGGCTTATTAAATAGTAAATTAAATGTTGTAAATTAAAAAGGGCAAGAAAACAAGAAACGACAACCACATGTTTGTGGTTGTCGTTTCTTGTTTTCTTGCATTTTAATTCAATTCAGTTTATTTGTATAGCCCAGTTTCACAAATTACAAATTTTAAGCAACGATCATTTACTCGTAGCCCCATTTTTGTTACATGCCGTTTATTTAACTTAAGTTTAGTCTTTGCAATAGTTTCTACTCTTTTATAGTTAATTATTAATTTGACTGGTTTTCTTCATGAGAGCAAAATAAATGTGTTTTGGACAACTTGTGACTTAAAAAGTTCTTCTTTATTACCACTATTTACTAAAGTTATCGCATTTTATTTTAATGTAATTATTTTCTTTTATTTAGAATGATTCACTTTATTATGCAGTTATCTATATAATTCTGCGGATGAGCGTGAAGTGAGCGCCAGGTAATCAACACACCTGTGTACACCAGGGCGGTGATGACGGCGGCGACGAAGTGGAGGCGAAGTTTTTCGTCCAACTTGTGCGCGTGCATGGCGGCGGCTTGGACCGCGAAGGCGCAGCCCAGCTCCACGGCCGCGGCCTCCAGCAGAGTCCCGCCGAGCGGGTCGAAGCATCGGAACCCGAACCTCTGGTGCCGGACGTGGAGGTCAGAGAGACCCAGCGACCAGATAGAGACGGCGAAGTACTGCGCGGCGACTCCCGCAGCGAACTGACAGGCGATGAGGACGGCGGCAGCGCCGACGCCGCTCGCCCCGCGGCAGACGCTCTCCAGAGCCGCGTAGGGGCTGCACGTGGCCCCGCGGAAAGTGGCCAGGTGGACCACCGTCATGACATAGGTGAGCGTGAGGCCGAGCGGCAGCCCGAGCGGCACCGCGCCGCTCAGCAGCTTCAGCTCGTGCGTGCAGCTGCAGAGCTGGAAGGTGGCCGCCGCCTCCAGCGCGCAGCGCCAGTAAACTCCTGGAAGAAGGCGCGCGGCCGCGCGGCGCGTCGCCTCGCTGAGCAGCACCGCGGCGCCCACCGCCGCCAGGGACACGCGCAGGTCCGCCATGTCTCCGGAGGGTCCGGCCGAACCTCGCGGTACCGATGCGTTCCTTCGGGATGAAACTTTTTAGAAAGCTGCTCAAAGTTGCTCAACGCCGCGGCGGCTGCGTCAAGCGCGCGCGCGGCTCAACAGAAAGCGAGGCAGTACGCCTTCACAATAAAAGCGCCTCCAGTTGTTGTATCAGTTAAAGTAGCAGTACTCCAGTGTGGAGATACTGTAGTGCAAGTACACGCTATGCATCAGTACAAGTACATAACGTATTAGCATCATAATTCGTCGTCGTGTCCTTTATTCACTCGTCATGCGCATGATTTCAGCAGTGAGCAAGATTTTATTTTGTCAGGCAACAGGATGTGCTGTTATTAATTGGGAAGTGATCGATGCTTGACGCGTGTGTGTGTGTGTGTGTGTGTGTGTGTGTGTGTGTGTGTGTGTGTGTGTGTGTGTGTGTGTGTGTGTGTGTGTGTGTGTGTGTGTGTGTGTGTGTGTGTGTGTGTGTGTGTGTGTGTGTGTGTGTGTGTGTGTGTGTGTGTGTGTGTGTGTGTGTGTGTGTGTGTGTGTGTGTGTGTGTGTGTGTGAACTATGTACACCGTGTAAAATATGTACTTTGAGAGGAAACCTTGTTGGCACTGAGATGCTGTTTGATAAGAGCCGGAGGCCCAACGTTCACCGAACGGGCTTTTATTGTGAAAATATAAATGCTGTGGCACATTTTCCACTGAGTGTTCATGCCCATAATCCTAATGAAAGTCTGCTTTATGGGGATTAAGAATATAATCCGTCCAGATTGAGTGTTTGCCTAAAATAGAAAAAGTGAATGTAAAACACTTTACTAATAGATTATATAAAAAAGGCTTCAAAACACGAACTATGTAACATCATTTCATCCTGAAGCTCAATTTAAATGCAATATAGCATTTAGTTTTTCTGTGTGTAAATTCTTGGTCTTTAAGGCGAAACTGAAGCTAATTTTTTGAAGCTTCAGTTTTCATACAAAGTGACGTCTTATTTACCCGTTAATACTTTTATTACAATAAGTCACCTCACAGAAGTTCTCTTGACGGTTAATTAAGCAGAACTACAGAAAACTGAAAGAACTACGACCCAGATTCACTAAACCCAGTTTATTAGTAGTCAAGTGATTCACACTTAACTTTTTATATTTTTATAAATGTATTTAAGGTTTTCAAAGGACATGTTTGTTTTGCTATATTTTCTTTCCCCATATTAAAACATTTATCTCAGAGTAGATTTTTTCCATCATCTGTTTGACTTTATATTGTTTTTATGAATATTATATTGTGCCTTCAGTTTGTTTTTTGAAGCAGCAAATCCAAAACTTAGCAACATTCATAATTAACAGCTTTTATTCTGAAACATAAATATATATTTACATTTGTATTAATAAATATACAACACGTCATTTTAATAAAGTTAGTTTATTAGTTAATTAAAAGTCAAGCATACAAATATCAAAGTTATGGCGGCAACAACAGGTGAAGTTAGTAAATCATATCGATCATAATCATAAGACACTTATGGTAACTAACAAGAGAAACTGTTTGTGTTCACGATGTTTATGTTCACAATGTTTATGTTCACGATGTTTGTGTTCACGATGTTTATGTTCCCGATGTTTGTGTTCACGATGTTTATGTTCCCGATGTTTATGTTCACGATGTTTATGTTCCCGATGTTTATGTTCACGATGTTTGTGTTCACGATGTTTATGTTCCCGATGTTTATGTTCACGATGTTTATGTTCCCGATGTTTATGTTCACGATGTTTGTGTGACGATGTTTATGTTCACGATGTTTGTGTGACGATGTTTATGTTCACGATGTTTCAGAGTTCTTGAGCTTCAGACGCGGCTCAGCTTCAGGGGGAAGTTCTCCGTGATCATGAGGTCGTCTTGAAGCACGAGGACCACGTTCACCTCGAACTCTGAAACAGAAACAGACACGAGACCTGTAGACCAGTAGACCACTAGACCAGTAGACCACTAGACATGTAGACCAGTAGACCACTAGACATGTAGACCACTAGACATGTAGACCACTAGACATGTAGACCACTAGACATGTAGACCTGTAGACCTGTAGACCACTAGACATGTAGACCAGTAGACCACTAGACATGTAGACCACTAGACATGTAGACCAGTAGACCACTAGACATGTAGACCACTAGACATGTAGACCACTAGACATGTAGACCACTAGACATGTAGACCTGTAGACCTGTAGACCACTAGACATGTAGACCTGTAGACCACTAGACCAGTAGACCACTAGACATGTAGACCTGTAGACCACTAGACATGTAGACCTGTAGACCACTAGACATGTAGACCACTAGACCACTAGACATGTAGACCACTAGACATGTAGACCTGTAGACCACTAGACATGTAGACCAGTAGACCAGTAGACCACTAGACATGTAGACCACTAGACATGTAGACCAGTAGACCACTAGACCAGTAGACATGTAGACCAGTAGACCACTAGACATGTAGACCAGTAGACCACTAGACATGTAGACCATGAGCTGAGAGCAGACTGACCGACTTTGAAGTTGGTGGTCTCCAGCGTGGGGCAGGTGAAGAGCCGGGGGAACACCATGTGGACGGGCACGGCGAGGCCGTGGCACACGTCGCCCTCGGCGATCTGGATGTTCTGGATCTCCGTGGCGTCCCGGGCGTAACCTTCAGCGCAGCCTGGACACGCAGGACACTCAGAACCCCGCGGAGCCGCACGGTGACCCGCGCCCTACTGTCCCTGAACTCACCGCAGGTCTCCACCCGGACCAGCTGCAGCTCGATGCTCTTCACCGGGACCTCGGAGTTCTCCACCACCAGCTCGCCGGTCAGCGGCTGGCCGATGTCACAGCTGGTGGCGTCCAGACGACCTTTGACCAGGAACTTGGGGAGTAAACTCCTCTGAAGGAAGAACATCCTGTATTAAATATATATATATATATGAATATTTATATAAAATAGAAATATATAATATTCATAAATAAATTATATACATAATAAAATATATATATATATATATATATAGAAATATATACATGTTGTTTATCTATCTATTTAATATATATATATATATATATATATACACACACACTCATATTTCTTACCTATAATATCAATAAATAAATAAAAATCATCAAATTCCGACAATTAAAATTCTATTTTTTTTTAACCCAAATAAAGTCCACAATTAATTTCCACGTTGAAATATGAAACCTTAAAGTCGCGCTCCTCACCTCGCGGGCGTTCTGCAGCGTTGCCGGGGTGATGGTGAAGTGGACCGGCGCCGGCACCACCTTCTCCTTCTGAGGCTTCAGAGGGGCGAGAGGAGAAGATGGTCAACCGGCTGCAGGTGAGCGCCACGCGCTCACCTGCAGCGCCGCTCACCTGGCTGTGCACGATGAACTCACAGCTGCGGCTCAGGTCCTTGGCCAGCAGGGGGCGCTTCATGTCGCAGCGCAGCGTGTACTGGATGTTCACGAAGACGCCGTGGTACGTCTCGTACAGAACTTTGTTCCCTTTGCCGCTCAGAGGGAACTCGAAGGGGATCTCCGTCTTCCCCGCCGGGATCTTGCCGGCCTTCGCCACCTCCACGACGCTGCTGATGAGCGGGATGGGCTACCGGACACACGGCGGGGGCGTTACACGGCGGGAGGATATCGGACATGCAACGGGGGCGGTAGGCCACCCGTTCCCATGGCGACGAGGCCTCACTTTGACGGAGTTGTAGAACGCCTCGAACACGCCGACGCTCTTGGAGCTCAGCTGCAGGTTGACCAGCCCCTCCATCGTCAGGGAGACGCCGTGGTGCTGCAGCGCCTCCTTACACACCAGCAGGATGACGCCGGCCACCACTTCCTGTCCGCCACGAGCCAATCAGAGCTTTAGTACAAGTATACACAGAATAATACATATTATAGAGTTTAATATACATCAGAAACTGTATACAGATTACAATTAATAATCAATTGATATGTTGCTGTTACTACACTGCTAATAATCACATTATAATAACATAATAAAACATAATATAAACACATAATCACAAGCGGCTGTGTTTTTTGAAATGTCCCCACTGTGGGACGAATAAAGGTATATCATATCATTTTATATCATATCATAAATAATAATACTCAGTCTAGTGATTTATTTGTTATGAATAATCTAAAGCTGTCAAAATAAATGCAGTGTAATCAAATGTAGTAATAGCATTAAATAGAAATACTCAAAGTACCTCAACATGACATAATGTATTTAAAGTAACAACACGTCGCTGATCAGCTGTTGGTCACGAGCAGAGAGGAGAGAGTTAGGTCGATTTACGACAGTGTCGTAAACCCGCCCGACGGCTCGTTAGCTGGCCGCAGCTAGCCGCGGCTAACTCACCCCGTCGCGGTACACTTTGTTGGCTCTCTTCAGCCGGATGTCCAGAGTCACGCTCATCTCGGCGGGCACGCGCACAGCTCGCGCGCGGCTACAGGTTGTGATTAGCGACGAAGAAGAAGAAGTTACGTGTTGTCTTCCGGTTGGTATCCAACACTTCCCGCTCGGCGGCAACGGCGATTCAACTTCCGGGTTCAGTTTTGTTTTTCAAAATAAAAAGCGGTAATTTCAGGTGAAACGCTTCCGTGGTCAAAATCCTTCAGAATAAAAGCCGCAAACAAACCCAAACAACTTTGTTTCCCCCTGTGGGAAGAAGTTTAAGTACTAATACGACAAATATAAGTATTAAAGACGTTTATGTACTATGACAATGGACATGTAGGTACAACTTTACAACAGCAGGGGGCGTAGTTTCCCCATTTATCGGGATTTAACATTTTCGAGGAGGAGGACTCTAATAACCGGTTAATCACAGGGAAGATCAGCTGTGTTTAAGTCAGAGGGATTGTTTTGACCAGACACACACACACACACACACACACACACACACACACACACGCACCCACACACTCTCTCTCTCTGTGTTGCTACAACAAAGGAGGACCCGAGACGCTACGGGCTGAACCGGTTCCTCTCATTCTGGGTCAGAGGAGCTGAGCAGGTCTCGATAATCTCGAGTACCAACACACAACGTGTTTGACTAGGAGGACTCCGAGGTCTAGTCCTGGTCCTCTTCAAGACCTCCACCAGACCTCTAGACCTCCAGACCCCCAGACCTCCAGACCTCCAGACCTCCAGGGGGCGGAGTAGTTTCTAGTTTTCTTTTTGCAACAAATAAAAAAACATTTGATTTGCACTTTTACTTTATTTACAGAACAACACGTGTTGTTTACAGCGTCAAAACAACGTCAACACAACGTCACACAGCTGACACTGAGAATCTCCTCAGGCCTCAGACCCCGTGACCTTTGACCTCCCGCCACCTGAGAGGAGGACTCTGATTGGTTCCTCACGTCCCTGTAGAAATAAACTATTTAAAGTCTTTAAAGAGTTTCATCACTATCATTTAAGATGTTGTTACTCCTTCTAACTCCTCTAACTCCTCCTCTATGCCTCCCTCCCCCCCTCTACTCATTCTTGAACTCCTCCTCCAGCTTCAGCTTCTCCGCGTTGCCCCCGGCGACGAAGGCGGCGTCGTTGCTGGGCTGCACCTTGTCGAAGAAGTTGAAGTCGGCGACGTAGCGCCCCCCGGTGGTGGAGAAGAGCACCGGCTGCAGTTCGTATCCCCACAGGATCTCCTGCGGCACGTAGGAGGTGCGGCTCTGGCAGGTGGCGGCGGTGGACTCCATGGTGGCGTTGAGCGTCACCAGCAGCTCGAAGTCGCGCGTGCGCAGGTTGCCGGCGGTGAGGCCGGCCAGCGGGCTGCGCTCGTCCAGCACGTGGTAGAAGGCGAGCGGCAGGATGAGGAAGGGGCACTCGCCGCTGGCGTCCATGAAGAAGTCCACGGCGCTCTGGTGCACCTGCGTCTTCTCGCCCTCCTGCGTGACGTTGGAGTGCAGCAGCTTCCCGGCCAGCTGGCACTGGATGAGGAGGCTCTTCCTCATGTTGGCCACGCGCACCATGAGGCACAGGGCGCCGCGGCGCCGGCACACCACGGCGGCGCGGCTGAACTTGATGGTCTCCGCCCGCTTCTTGGGCCGCGCCAGCTTGGCGAGGAAGGCGCCGGTGATGAAGATCTCCGCCAGCCCGGTGATGACGAGCTGCGCCACCAGCGTGAAGATGGCGAGCGGGCACTCGTCCGAGATGTAGCGGAAGCCGTAGCCGATGGTCGTCTGCGACTCCAGCGAGAAGAGGAAGGCGCCGGTGAGCGTCTTCACGTTCACCACGCAGGGCGCCGTGCGGTTGGCGCCCGGCTCCAGGTCCCCGTTGCCCATGCCGATGAAGTAGAAGACCACGCCGAAGATGAACCAGGTGGTGACGAAGGTGGAGGCGAACAGCGTGAGCTTGTAGCGCCACTTCATGTCCACCACGGTGGTCCACAGGTCGTGCAGGTACAGCTTCACCATCCCCTCCACGTTGTCGATGCGCACGTTGTTGTGGCCGTCTTTGGACACGATGCGGCGCGCCACCTCGGTCTGCCGGGTCGCCATGGGGACGGGCCGCGGGGCGGGGCTATTAGAGGTGGGCGGAGCTATGGAATGTAGGCGGAGCTATGGCAGGTGGGTCGATTCACTGCAACCTGCAGTTTTCAGGAGAAAATGTGAAGATTTTACTTTTAAAGATGCATCAATATACAGAGAGAAAGTACACAGGAGTACATGTACATGTGTACTTTACACACACACACACACACACACACACACACACACACTCAGAGACACACTCATAATCCATTGAGGAGCAGCGTTAATAATCTGTGTTCTACTCACGTCTTCGTCTGTCGAGGTGATCAGGAGGAAGAGGAGGAAGAAAGAAGCCGGGTTGTAAACTGTGGTCTGCATGCTGGACTCCTCCTCTTTCTCACTCCTCCTCCTCCTCTTCCTCCTCTCTTGTTGCTATAAACAACCTCTCCCTCTGTTCTGCCTCCATGTTGTTTATTTTAAGTTGTAAGTCATGAAAGATGAAAGTGATGAAGAGTCTGACTCGTCAGTTTGAAGAAGATCATCTGGAGCTCTGAAAGGAGTTGAAGTGAATCCATTCAGACGTCTTTGATCTCCTTCATTTCTACTTGTTAAAAGGTCAAAGCTGTAAATTACAGACTGAACCTGAATGCACCATCACTCAGGTGGAGGTGGGAGTGGAGGTGAAGAGGTGGTGGTGTGGAGGCGGAGCTTTGGTTCTCTGCTCCAGACGTAAACAGAACAACATGAAGTGCCGTGTGCAAAACAACCTGCAACACAAATGTGTCTTTAAATGTCGACTAGAGGTCGTTTAACTTTACGACCGCAGATCGTCTGAGCTTCATGATTAACCTCATCGGAACGCCCGCATTCCTGAGAGAGAGAGAGAGTGTGTGTGTGTGTGTGTGTGTGTGTGAGAAAGAGTGTGTGTGTGTGTTCCCTAATTGAGTCATACAACTCACATTTAATAACAAAATACTAAAAGTGTATTTTTGTCCAGTGATTCATAAATAAATGACGTTGCTTCAAAGTCAGATTATAATTTTTAATGCTGTAAAAATTAAGAAAAATATTAAATTAAATCCTGAATGACAGGAAAGCTTTGAAGTGTCCAGATTAAAACTGTTAAGAACAAAAGGAATAAAACAACAGAAGTAAATCGTCTCCGGTTGAACCTCGCAGAGCACAGCGCCCCCCGGTGGACACACTGGAGAATGCACTGTATAATCCTGACAAGCACTTTTATTTACAGAAAAACATGAAGTACACAGTACACATAGTACACAGTACACATAGTACACGTGTATATTCATTATTTGTTTACGTTCCGAGTCTGAACACATTTAGTTTGTTTGTTTGTTTATGAAACTAAAAGTTCTCATAATTTATGAAGTGTGTAAAATAAATGATCTTGAAGGTTTTATTGTCTTCAGTTTGTTTCAGACTTTAATAAAAAGGATTTATTCCACTAAATTAAAGATGTTCAACTCGTTTAAACATAAAATACTTTTTTTTGGAATGTGAAACTAAACCAGAAAATAAGCGTTTAAAAAGTAAAAACTTTAAAGTTTAAATCTCAAAATAGAAAATGTTCTTTCTCTGGGATCAGAGAGGGTTTATTTATTTAAATGTGTGTAGAAACTAACGAGAGGTCCGACCCAACGGGGTCTGTAGGGGTCTGACGGGGTCTGTAGGGGTCTGTAGGGGTCTGACAGGGTCTGTAGGGGTCTGTAGGGGTCTGTAGGGGTCTGACAGGGTCTGACAGGGTCTGACAGGGTCTGTAGGGGTCTGTAGGGGTCTGTAGGGGTCTGACAGGGTCTGGGTTTCAGCGACTGTCCAACTCAAACCTTCTGCTCCCGGGTAAAGCTCCGGTCCTCAGGCGGGCGGCTCAGTGGGGGGGCGGGCCGGCGGCGGTGGCCTTCAGGATGCCGCGCAGCACCTTGTGATTGTGGAGCGGCTGGTTCTCCTTGGGGGGGTAGCAGGGCCCGCGCTCCGTGGAGTAGGAGTACGGGAAGCGCAGAACCCAGAAGCCGTCCGGCGGCAGCAGCAGGTCCGTCTGCTCGGGGTGGAACACGGGGCAGGGGGCGGGGCCGGGCTGCACCTGCGGGTGGAGGGTCACCTCCAGCGGGGCGTCGGGCACCACCACGAAGAGCCGGGTCAGCTGGGCGAAGTGCGCCTTGAGGCCGCGGCCCTGCGAGGGCGACGGGATGTACAGCGGCATGTCGGTGTTCAGCACGCGGGACGCCGAGTCCTTGGCGCCGCCCGGGCCCAGAACCTTCACCACCTTGTCCGGGCCGCAGCTGATGAAGCGCCGGCCGCGGGCGTCCTCGTACTCGAAGCCCACGAACAGCCGCGCCACGTCGTCCCGCCGCCGGCTGCGGCCCAGCCCCCCGGCGCTCCCCCGCTTGGCGGCCGGCGTCTTGTTGGGCGCCGGCCAGGAGGAGGCGGCGCCGTCCAGCGGCTCCGTCAGCCCCGAGTCCTCCTCGGACCGGGCCCGGATCACCAGGTCCCAGGGCAGCAGGAAGGAGGAGCCGGGGAGGAAGCCCGGCTGCTCCAGGCCGGCGTGGCAGCTGTAGGCCTTGGCCGGGCCGAGCCGCAGCAGCGCCCAGCTGGAGAAGGTGGGCAGGAGCCCCTTGGGGCCGCCGCGGTGCGTCATGCCGGGCAGGTACTCCACCGTGGAGGGCTGCCGGTCCACCAGGCTGGGCCTCTTGAGCGGCGCCGGGGCCTCGGCGCCCTCGCCGTCCCCGTAGGCGCCCAGGCTGTCGGTGGACTGCTCCAGGCTCAGAGCCAGGCTGAGGCCGGCGTCGGGGGGGGTGTGGCTGTGGGCGGCGCCTGCCTTCGCCGCGTCGCTGGCGCCGGGCCTCGCTGGCGCTGGGCCTCGCTGGCGCCGGGCCTCGCGGGCGGCGGGTCCGGGGCCCGGTCGCAGGCCGGCGCCGGGTCGGGGGTGCTGGGCTGGAACACGGGGAAGTCGATGTGCTCCAGCTTCCCGCAGCATTTCTCCTCCAGCAGCTGGAACGAGTTTAATGTTTCATTAAGGGAAATATATTTAATTTGGATTCAAGTAATTTTTATTTAATTAGGTAAATTATATTTAATTAAGTAAGTAACTTATATTTAATTGAGTAAATTATATTTAGTAATTATATTTAATTAAGTAAATGATATTTAACAAAGTAAATTATATTAAAATATTGCATTAAGTAGATAATAATAGATCTCAGTTGTCGATGGAGCTCATTTTAAGTATTTTATTCACTGTAAATATAAACGTTTTTATTTAATAGGAATGTTTTAACTTCAGCTGCAAAATAAATTAAACGACCAACTAAGTGCAATATGATCCTTCTATTAAGTATAAAGTTACATGTGGTACCTATATGTATGTCTTGTATACAGTATACTTATATATATAAAGTATATCGGTGCTCTCTGCCTCCTGACCTGGTAGAAGTCGTAGTTGGCGGCCTGAGCGTCAAACGGGTCGTCGCGTGGCGCCTGCTTCCTGCCACAGTTACAGGCGCTGGTGGAGCGCCCCCTGCTGTTGTGGTGCAGGACGGGCGGGTTGCGCTCCATGTCGGGCTTCTCTCCTGCAGGAAGTCAAGGGATGATGTCATAACGATGTCATGATGATGTCATGTAATGTAATAATGTAATGTAACATATAATGATGATGTCATGATGATGTCATGACTTAATGATGACGACGTGATGATGATGTCATCATGTGATGATGATGATGTCATCATGTGATGATGATGATGTCATGACGTAATGATGACGTGACATGATAATGATGTCATGACGTAATGATGATGTCATCATGTGAGGATGCTGTCATGATGTGATGACGTCATAACGTGACGATGTCATGATGTAATGACGTGATGATGATGTCATGACTTTGTAGGTCACGATGCCATGACCTCAGAGGTCATCAGAGGTTGCGTGCGGCTCACCCGGCTGCGGCAGCAGGTGGAACTTGTGGACGCAGTGCTGGTCCGAGAGGCTGCGCTCCTCACACAGCTGGTGTCCGTTGCTCCAGAACTTGTAGCAGTCCTCGTGGAGCTGCAGGGCGTAGCGCTGGAAGGCCACGCCCCTGGCGTGCTGGCTGTACACCCTGAGCGCCTGCGCCAGCTGGTTCTTGTGCACCGTGGTGGTGTAGTTGTGGGGTAGGTTGGCCTGGTAGGCGCCGTGGGCCAGCGGCAGCGCCTTCTGGCACCGGTTGTCGGAGAACTTGGCGTCGGCGTCGAGGAACCCCTCCAGCACCTTCAGCTGGCCGCGCACCTTCGCCGCCAGCTCGACCACGTCCTCCTCGGTGGCGTCGCCGACCAGCACCTGGTGGATCCGGGAGGCGACCCGGACCCACTTGGAGAAGGCCGGCAGCTCGAAGTGCGCCGGCTGCGGGTTCCGCCCGACGCTGTCGTCGAAGCCCTTCTTGGTGAGCACCAGCTCCACGTGCTGCCAGAGGAACTCCGCCAGGCTGCAGTCGGCCGGCTGGCCGCGCAGCTGCACGCCGCCGCCGTCGGGCGGCCGCGCCGAGCGCCGCATCTGCTGGTAGCGCCGCGGCCCGGTCACCGGGGGGGCGGAGTCCGGTTCGCGCAGAGCGCAGTTGGAGCGCAGCTGGCCGAGCAGGCCGCCCACCGGGTCCTCGTCCGCCGCCGGCACCACGTACACGAAGGCCTGGTTGGCGGGCACGGTGAACAGGCAGTTGCTGCTCTGGTTGGTGAGCACGCGGCTCTTCCGGAAGATGCGGTAGATCTGGTCCTCCAGCGCGTGCTGCAGGCGGCGCCGCGGGGAGTGCTTCTTGGGTTTGTCGGGGTTCCCTCCGGACTCGGTGGCCGAGACCTGGAGGACGAGAAGAAGCGAACATATTATTTATAAATTTTATATTATTATATGCTGTTTAAAAAGACTATTTAATAATAATGATATATAAATAGTATATAAATAATAATAGTAAATAAGAAATATATTTAAATAATATTATATAAATAATAATTTATAAATATTATTTACAAATATAGAACAATAAATAAGGATAAAATGTACATATAAATAAATAAAAATATATATTTATATAAATAATAATAATGAATAATTTATATACATAGAAGTAATAATGTATATAAATAATAGTAAATAAGAAATATATTTAAATAATATTATATAAATAATATATAAATATTATTTACATATATAGAACAATAAATACGGATAATATTTACATATATATAACTAATAATATATATTTATATAAATAATAATAATGAATAATTTATATACATAGAAATAATAATGTATATAAATAATATATAAATAAGAAATATATTTAAATAATATTATATAAATAATAATATATAAATATTATTTACATATATAGAACAATAAATATGGATAATATTTACATATATATAACTAATAATATATATTTAGATAAATAATAATAATTAATAATTTATACACAGAAATAATAATGTATATAAATAAGAAATATATTTAAATTATATTATATAAATAATAATCTATAAATATTATTTACACATATAGAACAATATATATATATATATATATATATATATATATATAAATAAATAAATAATAATAATGAATAATTTATATAAATAAAAATAATAATGTATAAATATCGTACCTTCAGGGAGCCGCTCATGTGGAACACGAACAGCAGCCGCGGGGGACACGGCCTGCAGTTGAGTTTCCACTCCTTGGACACCGGGAGGTCCTTGACGGCCGCGCGCAGCAGCGGCAGCACCTTCTGCCGCAGCGCGTCCAGCGCGCGGAACAGCCGGTCGTGCGTCACGTCGAAGCTCTGGTTGGGGTGCACGAGCAGCAGCACGTGGCACACCGAGAACAGGTACAGCAGCTGCAGGCAGTGCTGCCGGTCCAGCTCCTTCCACACGTCGTGCGCGTCCGCGTGGCCCGTGCCCGCGCCCAGCGCCTCGCAGGCCCGCAGCAGCTGGCGGCCGTCGCCCACGGAGGACAGCAGCAGGTACAGCACGCGGCCCTCCCGGTGGAGGAAGGCCTGGATGCGGCTGTCCGCCGCGCCGCCGTCCTCCGGCTCGCCGAGCAGCGGGAACAGCTGCTTGTCCGCCAGGTCGTTGAGCAGCGACTCCTTCTGGGGCCCGAGCTGCGAGCCGCTCTTCCCGAACACCCCCACCACGCACAGCCCGGCGTCCCGGGGCCCGGCCGCGGGGTCCCGGGGTCCGGCCGCGGGGTCCTCCGAGAGGGCCGCCCGCAGCAGCGCGCCCATGCTCACCGGGAGAGCCGAGGGGAACTCCTTCATGCTGGACCGAGGAGGGGAATGAAAACAACGACGCACACGTTTCCGGTGTGGCGACACTAAACGTGTCCGAGTAGATACATCGTGTGTTTCACTGGTTCCTCCGTTGGACTGACACTGTTTTACTTTACGGCAGGAAGTTACAGTTAATTTCGATCGCTTCACGCCTCCCTGATCAGGAAAGGCTTTTATTTTGAAATCGGGGTCTGGAAGTATCCTCATCTGCATCCGGTCTGATCCACTGAAACCTAAGTCCACTCCAGTCATCCCTATGTAAAAACAACAACAACAACAACGTTGTCTCTGGGTTTGAGGATATATTTAGAATTCTTAAAAACTTTCTGTTTAGTCGTGAACTGTAAAAACTAATCGTTCTGTTTATGAAAAAGATGAGCGACTACATATTTTCTTCACAATAAAAAAATGATATATATATATATATGTACATCTATATGTTATTTGTATTATTTATATATATATATATATATAATAACAAAGAATAATAACATACATTTGTTATTTATTTTATATATATAATAAACATAATTATAACAATAATATTATTATTTATTGTATGCATATATATATATATATATATATATATATATATATATATATATATATATATATATAATACATAATAATAACATTTGTTTTTTTGTTTAAGATACCCGAAAATATAAAAAGGAGGTCCCTCCCACTTTTCCTGGATAATTTTTCAGAAAGGATTTAAAAAAAAAAAAATTAAGAAGTGGTTCTGTGTCTGGGTGAGTTTTTGATATGTGGAGAAACTATTTACACATTTATGATCGCCACAACCTGAAAGTGACCTGAAGCCTGCAGTGATCCTCTCTGACCACCAGGCAGCGCCAAAGCCTCGTTCATAACCCAATAACTCAATTACCTCACGAGCTTCAGGACTTTAAATGTGTTCAAGTACACATGAGCCACGTGATCTCTTTATTCTTTCTTATCTTGAACCTCAAAGTGGCAACAACACGCAGCTAAAAGCTTCTGCGTGAGAAACAGTCCTGATTGTAATGTTTTATCTCGGGGAACAAAGCCGTGGACCGCAATGCATTTGGGCAAACTGCAACAAAATAAAACAAACATTCAAAGCTCATTCGACGAGCTAAAATATGAAGTGTGGCAAAGATGCAAAAAACTGCATAAAACACCCACGACTCCTCTGGTTGTATAGAAGTTTATGCTTCATGTGTTAAAGCTGCATTCTCTCTCCTGACCTCCAGGGGGCTCCTCTGGTTGTATAGAAGTCTATGCTTCATGTGTTAAAGCTGCATTCTCTCTCCTGACCACCAGGGGGCGACTCCTCTGGTTGTATAGAAGTTTATGCTTCATGTGTTAAAGCTGCATTCTCTCTCCTGACCTCCAGGGGGCTCCTCTGGTTGTATAGAAGTCTATGCTTCATGTGTTAAAGCTGCATTCTCTCTCCTGACCTCCAGGGGGCTTCTCTGGTTGTATAGAAGTCTATGCTCCATGTGTTAAAGCTGCATTCTCTCTCCTGACCACCAGGGGGCGACTCCTCTGGTTGTATAGAAGTCTATGCTTCATGTGTTGCAGCTGCATTCTTTCTGCTGACCACCAGGGGGCGACTCCTCTGGTTGTATAGAAGTCTCTGCTTCATGTCTTAAGGCTGTATTTATTGAGACGTATCATTATAAACATCGACCTCGACCTCATGCGTCACTTCTCAGGCTCATCCTTGTTGTTTCGTTTCCATGGCAACCTCTCAACAGTCCCCGCCGCTGATTGGCCCGTGACATCACAGGTCAGAGTGCACCGATTGGTTCGGCAGCAACGACGAGCGCTCCGTCGGGCCGAGGTCGTGTCACGGCTCCCTTATCGGGAAAAGTCTCTCGGCCAATCAGAGGAGGCCGCGCCTACTGGCCCTCCTCCAGCTGTAAGCGAGATAACCGGGTCAGGGAGACGGTTTATGGCACGTTGTTATTAATGTGCAGCGGCTCCATTACAAAGACTCTTATCTCCCGTGGCTCAGAACATAACTCAAGGCGATGACATCACCACGCCGCCTCGGAGGCAGCGCCGCCCTGATAGCGACTCAACAGAAGTATTTACACGCCATAAAGCACTTTAATATATTTACTGTTACTTTTCCACAGAGAAGCTCCGCCTACTTTTCTCACGCTCACCGTCTCAGGGACGAGAGAACGAAACCAGCCAGAGGAGCACCGACGGGCCAGGGGGGGGGGGGGGGGGGGGTCTGGAGCTGGAGCAGAACCTGCTGGAACGTGAAGGTGTTTTTGAGCTTCAGGGGAATACTTATATGTATATATATATATAATATATATATATATATATACATATATTTTTATATATGTGTATATATATACTTATATATATATTTATATATATAAATATATATATGTATACATATATTTTTATATACTTATATATATGTATATATATATATATATATATATATATATATATATATATATACACACATATAAGTATATGTACCTCTGGGCCTCTGATCATGTTCACTGCTTTGGGATTTATTGATCTATTATACTTGAGTCCTAACCTGGTACTCGAGTCCCGATCCGAGCCCCGGTCCTCCTTTGGTTCTGACGTCTCCTCAGCAGGAGAACCAGAGGCCCGTTGGACCTGGAGGCCGGTTCCCCCTCAGAGGGCTTCCCGCGGCCTCCGGGATAACTTTGAGATCAGGTCACATGACGCACTGATACAGATCAATATTAATAACGGCTGCCAACTCCTCCGGCCTCGAGAGAGACGGGAACAGGACGAGTTCTACTTCCCTCACAGGAGTGAGTCTCTATTTCACTGGTTCTCCACTCAGCGTGGAGGGTGGAGGAAGACGAAGGAGAACATCTTCACACTTCACGCTCGACTTCCTCCCAGCTGACGGCGATGAGCTCGTGTTCCTGAAGCAGCCTCCGGCGGTCTGAGGACCGACATCATGTCATATCAACACAACTGTAATTACACAATCTCTACCATTTACCCAGGGTGGCTCCCTGTGTATGTGTGTGTGTGTGTGTGAGTGTGTGTGTGTGTTTAGTGTAAACCACACATCAGGTTTTTGGACTTTTCCCCAACGCCTCTGGTGTAAATCGTCCTGTAGGAATGACGTCATTCAGCCTCATGACGCTTTATCTATGCACACTTCATGTCTCCGCCTCCTCCTGAACACATCGTCATCGTCTCCGTGGTCCCTGAACACAACACGCCGTCCCCTTCAGGCCGTCGCTCATGTCGAGCTGCAGCGGCTCGCCCGAGGATCACTTTCACTTTAATCCTGCAGCGTCGTCGACATCCACACCTCTTCATCTTCTTCATCTTCATCACTCGTCTTCACTGCAGGTCCTGGCCTGTTCCTGCAGAGAGGCTCTCTGAACCCTCGAGAGTCTTCACTCTCTTTGTTGTTGTTTAGACCGAGAGACTCGCCGTGTTCCTGAAGCGTCCTCGGCTTCAGGAGCTGCAGGCGAGCGGACAGGAAGGGAGCAGGAGACACAAAAGGAAGCGAGGAAGTGAAATGAAGAGGCAGAACGAAGCGTTCGTCCTGCTGGGCGACCGCTGGGGACCTTTTCATGGGGTCGCCATAGCAACCGCTGCGCCACGCTCATGAGGGTGATGTGGAGGTTAAAGAGGGGGGAGGGGGGGTGCTTCAGTTGTCTTTATAAAGTTAAAAGGAGGTGGAGTCCTGGTTGGCTTGATGTAATTGGTTCAGCTCGATTGGGCTTCCTGTCCCGAAATGTCACAAAATAAAAGCCCGATAAGGACCGCGAGCGTCGGGTCGTCATTTCGAGAAGCTCAGAAAACCGTTCCCAGCTTCTCGGATTCGGATCGGATTAATTTCAGATTAATTTGGCCAAACGAGCGAAACGTCGTGACGCCGTGAGATCCAGCGCCGGCTCGTCCTTCAGCTCCATCAGCTGAGACACATCTGCTTCCCTTCAGCCTCAAAGAAACGAGTTGCATGTGTCGGGAAACCCGCCGAGCGAAGATATTAATCTCTACATGTCGTTGTGGCCGTCGGCCTCGAGGAACGGGCCGGCGCCGCTCCAATAAAACATCGTGGAGTCCGTTGGTCCCGCGGGCCGGAGCGCTCCGGTTTCAGGGAGAAACGACTTCGGAAAACTCCCCAAAACTCACGTTTACATGTTTACTGAGGGATACATCAAGAGAGAAGTCACTACATAGACTTCTATACAACCAGAGGAGTCGTCCCCCTGGTGGCCAGGAGAGAGAATGCAGCTTTAACACATGAAGCATAGCCTTCTATACAACCGGAGGAGTCGCCCCCTGGTAGCCAGGAGAGAGAATGTAGCTTTAACACATGAAGCATGTACTTCTATACAACCGGAGGAGTTGTTTGGTTAGATCTAACAGCCTTTTAAACATCCTCATATGTGTTGTTGCTGCCCCGGCTTCACAGCGATTAGCTCGTCTGACAGCGAGGGCCGTGATGTCATCCTGTGGGCGTGTCCAGACCACCGACTCTTTTCCAAATCCTTGTTTAATGAGAATCAAAGCGAAGCTCAACTCAAAGCTTCCTGCGTCCACGAGGCCAAACGCGACTGAAAGGATCAGGAGACATCCCTCCTCCAGAGGTCAGCTGCTCCACCCTGAGGCCGAAACAGGAGTGTCGTGTGTGTCCCCCCCCCTCCCCCGAGCGGATACGAAGCATTTATTTTTTAAAGTGTAATAAATGTTTGGAGACGTGAAGGAAGCAGAACTCTCTGTTCAGTTCCTCTCCGTTCATCTCTCAGCGCCACGGAAGACGTGAAGCTCTGCAGCCCAGATTCACTGAGCAGGCTGTAAAGAAGGAATGCACACACACACACACACACACACACACACACACACACACACACACACACACGGTGCTAAGTCCTTTAATGGCCGGGCCTCTCGCCTCTCGCCTCCCGATGAAGAGGATTCCCTCGACCCGGCAACACGAGACGCCTCCGACGCGATGAAGGTTAACACGTTCACGGCGCCGCTGCGGAGTGCGAGGGTACTTAAGCGCCGCTGGCCCGCTTCCCAGAATGCATTAGGCCGACTTCTCGGTTAAAGTGCCTCTGTTAAACCACATGAACTCCAATTGGTTCGTGATCCGGCGCGTGATGAAGAGCGCGATGAAGAGCATCGTATTCGTTGACGATTAGCGACTAATCGGCGGCTCTGATGAGCCTCCAGCAGCGCGGGAGCACTGGTCTTTGTTCTCCGGTGGAACACACACCCAGAACCGTTAGAACGTACGATGTGTCCTCGTTTGGGCCGGAGACTTAGGATACGAGTTCTCAGGTGAACGCAGCGGGTCGTCACGCCGGCGGCTGTCTGTAGCGTGTCCTCGATGACGTCACTGCAGTAGCGTTGTCGTAACACATATGTAAAAAAGCTCACTAATTAGCAGGCAGCTAGCTCGCTAATTAGCGGGCAGTTAGCTCGCTAATTAGCAGGAAGCTAGCTCGCTAATAAGCGTTTAGCTAGCTCGCTAATTAGCGGGCAGTTAGCTCACTAATTAGCAGGAAGCTAGATCGCTAATAAGCGTTTAGCTAGCTCGCTTATTAGCGGGCAGCTAGCTCGCTCACTTAGCGGTCTGGCATCCCTCCGCTTCCGCCGTTAGCTAACTGGCTAACTAGCATCTATTCGTTTCTGGTTCACATCCCAGACGTCAACAACGACTCCACCATTTTATTTTGCACTCGCCAAATGAGCGGAGAACCTTCCTCTCCTTTACTCCCGTGTGCCGTCGGCACGGCGACGAGAGACTCAATTAAATCTAGTGTAACTCTGTAATCCAGAAATTACGACTCTTAAACTGTGTTTCATTTTTAAAACCTGGGATTAACTCTCCTGGATTAAAGCCGGCTCCCGGCTGTCCTTTGATGTCCGAGGCGGACGGCGTGTCCATCACCTTTTATTTGACCGTTTATGATCTCAAAGTTAAAAACCAGACTCCTCCTGGGCTCCAACGCTGAAACACGAGAAGATCCTGAAGCCCAGATGAGACGTCTGAGGATTCCCGTGGAACCTGAACACACCGCGGCCCGGAGGAACCGGCTCTTCATTTAAAGACCAGTGAAGAATGTCAGACGTCACGGTAATCAATACCACTTCTCATTTTATTTAGATTTTTAGAAAATACAACAAGCAAATAAAGAAGCTCGAGAACAAAAGAAGAAGAAACACTTGTTGGTAGAAACAATAAGTTAAACGAGAAGAAGAGTGAGAACCGTCGGCCGGAGCTCCGGACTAATATGTACAACACACAAGGAACGTGGTAGCAATAGAACTTTCACATAATTTACAAGACGACTCGTACGGACGGCGCAGCGGACGCTACGCCACACCTCGGAGGGTTAGAGACATTCTAGGGTTAAGAACTCCACCCAGTTCACTACAGGAGGAGTCACAGCGACGCCTTGGAGAGGAGGAGAAGAACTCGTCTGCTCTGTGGAATTAGAACAGGACGTTTCCGACTTCTATTCCCACATACACACTTGATATAACCGCCACATGAAGCACATGTTTGTTAAGTTGCCGTGAAGGAGGAGGAGGAGGAGGAGGAGGAGGAGGAGGAGGAGGAGGAGCTGATTGTTGCCTGTAGAAGGTGCTTCATCATTAGAGTTGTTTATGGGTGGAGATGGAGGAGAACCTGGCTGTGTTTACGCTCCACAAGGCGGTGCCGGGGCCTTTATTACAGATCCCCGGATTACGCTCCTTACAGAGCTGCTGCTGCTGGATTATCGCTGAAGAATGAGCAGAGAAAGGGAGAAAGGCACTAAGAGAGGCGTCCGCCCAGAAGCCTGAGCAACGGGAGTTACGACACGCAAGAGTTCACCTGCAACACAATGACACGCCTCACCGACGGGGCACCACGTCTTCACAACGGCAACGCAGATAATAATGCACAAACCAGACGCTAGACGAGTCCCAAACACAGGAAAACACAAATCACCCAGACCACACACACACACACACACACACACACACACACACACACACACTGGGCCGGTCAGGCTCCATGGACCACCAGGGGACCGATGACAGAGCTCACATGTATAAATATATGTTTGACACACGGTGATCAGCAGCCATCACGTCACGCCCTGTTGGAGTCGAGACGTTTGACGGGTAAAAAGATGAAGTTGCCCTTTAATGTATAACTATGAACACGTGAGAAGAAAGAGACACACGTGGTTTAGTTTCCTCTCACACAGATTACGTTAGTGAGAGGAACGTAGCATTGTTAGCCTGCTGGCTAGTGGGCTAACCAAGCTAACGGCTATGTTGG
The DNA here is from genome assembly GCA_036178185.1 of Liparis tanakae. Taxonomy (NCBI): domain Eukaryota; kingdom Metazoa; phylum Chordata; class Actinopteri; order Perciformes; family Liparidae; genus Liparis; species Liparis tanakae. Next base: position 21,249,059 of record CM070088.1, read on the forward strand.
TGTTGTAGTTCACTGAACTGTCGTTAGCCGTGTTGTGGTTAGCTGTGTTGTATTTAGCTGTGTTGTGGTTAGCCGTGTTGTTGTTCGCCCTGATGTCGTTAGCCGTATTGTGGCTAGTCGTGTTGTGGTTAGCTGTGTTGTGGTTAGCTGTGTTGTGGTTAGCCGTGTTGTCGTTAGCCGTGTTGTGGTTAGTCGTGTTGTCGTTAGCCGTGTTGTGGTTAGTCGTGTTGTGGTTAGCCGTGTTGTGGTTAGCCGTGTTGTGGTTAGCCGTGTTGTTGTTCGCCCTGATGTCGTTAGCCGTATTGTGGTTAGTCGTGTTGTGGTTAGCTGTGTTGTGGTTAGCCGTGTTGTGGTTAGCCGTGTTGTCGTTAGTCGTGTTGTGGTTAGCCGTGTTGTGGTTAGCCGTGTTGTGGTTAGCCGTGTTGTATTTAGCCGTGTTGTGGTTAGCTGTGTTTTCGTTAGCTGTGTTGTCGTTAGCTGAGCTGCTTCACACAAAACTAAATGCAACTGCAACGTAATTATCTTTTAAATTGACAAACATCAGGTGTGTAATTCGTGGCTCAATTCAAACGTGATTAAGTTGTTGCCCCCCCCCCTCTTCTGAATATCATGCTGGTATAAAACTCGTTGCTAGAATCTACACAAACGTGTCGTTCTAATATCTGCAGACGTTAGCTGGGCTGCGTTTCCTGTTTTGACTTATGAATAATGTTCTGGTGGTGATGAAACCCAGCGTTCCTCTATCGGCATTCAGCAAACACACACACACACACACACACACACAGGTCCTAGGCCCCGCCCCCAGCGCCACACACAGGTCCTAGGCCCCGCCCCCAGCCCCCGGTGACGCCCGTGGCCTCAGACCAGCTCCACCTTGGAGTTGGGGTACACGGCCACGACGTCGTAGCCCTCGGGCGGCTGCACGCGCGCCATGGCGTGCGCCTCGCAGCACAGGCTGTCCTCGATGAAGAAGTAGCCCCTCTGCTTCAGGTTGGCGCCGCAGTCGTCGCACACGAAGCACTCGGGGTGGTAGAGCTTGTCCCGGGCCTTCACGATGCTGCCGCTGGGGTCACAAGAGGTCGGGACAACAGAAGATGTGAGCGACGTTTACTCCCAACAAACTTGTGTTCCCTGAATGCATCACAACGGCGAATGAAGCCTGATCGGCCAATCACAGCGCAGCGCGAGGAACCTGGAGAGATTAAAGGACTTTTTTATTCATGTGGGAAAAAAGATATGTTTGTGGACCTGAAGGGACCTGAAGGGACTGGGATGGACCTGAAGGGACCTTAAGGGACCTGAAGGGACCGGGATGGACCTGAAGGGACCTGATGGGTCATGGATGGACCTTAAGGGACCTGGGTAGACCTTAAGGGACCTGGGTAGACCTGAAGGGACCTGATGGGTCCTGGATGGACCTTAAGGGACCTGGGTAGACCTTCAGGGACCTGGGTAGACCTAAAGGGACCTGGATGGACCTGATGGACCTAAACGGACCTGGATGGACCTGATGGGTCCTGAATGGACCTGGGTGGACCCCCGTGGGTGCCAGTGTGTTGTGTGGCCTGTGGAGCTCCTGGGGAACAACATGATTATTATGTCTACGTGTGCAGAGCTCCGTGTCGTGACCTCCGTGTCCACGCCGCCTTATAGGGACAACAGGAAGTGGGCCGGGCGGTGCCTTCAGGAACACTCTGGAGAAGGCAGTAAGGGAGGACTGCTGTGAGCGGCTGCTGTTGATCTGATCTCAGACGACCTCATGGAGTCTCTGAGTCCTCATAGTGACTCTGAGGCGCTCTGCCTGGGACTCCTCCCACAATGCCTCCTTTCACCAGCCGATGACATCACCGCTCACCTGCAGCCGCTCTCAGAGAGGGGGATTACCGGGGCGTGTGTGTGTGCGTGTGTGTGTGTGTGTGTGTGGGTGGCTCCGTTTAATCATTAAGTGATTCATGTGAATGCTTCCAGAGCTGAAGGCTTGTTGCTGCAGGCCGAGCAGCTCCTCCCCCTTTAACGGGTTAACACTTTAACCCGTTAACCCTTTAACCTGATAACCTGTTGACCTGTTAACCCGTTAACCCTTTAACCTGATAACCCGTTAACCCTTTAACCCATTAACCTGTTAACCCATTAACCCATTAACCCCATTAACCCGTTCCCCCGTTAACCCTTTAACCCGTTACCCCGTTAATCCTTTAACCTGATAACCCGTTAACCCGTTACCCTGTAACCCGTTACCCCGTTAACCCTTTAACCTGATAACCCGTTAACCCGTTACCCTGTAACCCTGTTACCCCGTTAACCCTGTTACCCCGTTAACCCTTTAACCTGTTAACCCTTTAACCTGATAACCCGTTACCCCGTTCCCCCGTTAACCCGTTACCCCGTTAACCCTTTAACCTGATAACCCGTAACCCTGTAACCCCGTTCCCCGAGGCCTGTACTCACACGATGCCCCTGCAGCAGCGGGTGCACTGGGGCAGCTGCTGCAGCCCCCCCACGGGGACGGGGCTCCCCAGTTTGGGGACGGGGGAGCGGACCGGAGACTTCAGGTTTCTCATCCTGTCGGTTGGGGACACGCCTAGAAAACAACAACAACAACAACAACAACAACAACAACAACAGAGTGAATACGGGACCATAAACCGTGGAGCTGTACCTGTTCATATAAACGCCAAAGAGTCCTCTGAGCCGAGTTAAGCCCCGCCCACAAACGGCCACTGGACGACAATCCCCCCCCCCCCCCCCCCCCCCCCCCTGGGAGCGCTCTGCGCTGCGTCTGTTTACCTTCACCTGTCGTCACTTCAACACAACGCCAGAGCGTGGACACAATAATGGAGACGGATAAACTGTGAGCTGAACGATGAATAAATAACGTGGAGGAGGAGGAGGAGGAGGAGGAGGAGGAGGAGGAGGAGGAGGAGGAGGAGGAGGAGGTCACTGGAGTTTTGTTTATTTACTTTTCCATCTTGTGGACCAAAACAGCCCACCCCCCCCACACACACACACACACATACACATTCACCTCCTTATGAAGGCGGACATGATGATGACATAGAGAACCCCCAGAGCAGAGAGCGCTCTCTCTCTCTCTCTCTCTCTCTCTCTCTCTCTCTCTCGTCTCTCTCTCTCTCTCTCTCTCTCTCTCTCTCTCTCTCCTCTCTCTCTCTCTCTCGTCTCTCTCTCTCCTCTCTCTCTCCTCTCTCTCTCTCTCTCTCTCTCTCTCGTCTCTCTCTCTCTCTCCTCTCTCTCTCTCTCTTCTCTCGTTCTCTCTCGTCTCTCTCTCTCTCTCTTCTCTCTCTCCTCTCTCTCTCTCGTCTCTCTTCTCTCCTCTCCTCTCTCTCTCTCTCTCTCTCTCTCGTCTCTCCTCTCTCTCGTCTCTCTCCTCTCTCTCTCTGGTCTCTCTCGTCCTCTGGTCTCTCTCCTCTCTCTCTCTTCTCTCTCTCTCTCTCTCTCGTCTCTCTCGTCTCTCTCTCTGGTCTCTCTCGTCCTCTGGTCTCTCTCCTCTCTCTCTCTTCTCTCTCTCGTCTCTCTCTCTCGTCTCACTCTTCTCTCTCTGGTCTCTCTCGTCCTCTGGTCTCTCTCCTCTCTCTCTTGTCTCTCTCGTTCCTCTCGTCTCTCTCGTCTCTCTCTCTGGTCTCTCTCGTCCTCTGGTCTCTCTCCTCTCTCTCTTCTCTCTCTCTCGTCTCTCCTCTGGTCTCTCGTCTCTCTGGTCTCTCTCCTCTCTCTCTCTTCTCTCTCTCGTCTCTCTCGTCTCTCTCGTCTCTCTCTCGTCTCTCTCGTCTCTCGTCTCTCTCCTCTCTCTCTCGTCTCTCGTCTCTCTCGTCTCTCGTCTCTCTCGTCTCTCTCGTCTCTCTCGTCCTCTCGTCTCTCTCCTCTCTCTTCTCTCTCTCGTCTCTCTCGTCTCTCTCGTCTCTCTCGTCTCTCGTCGTCTCTCTCGTCTCAGGTGAAACCTCCAGACCTTTCATCCACATCTCTTCACAATCATGAGGAATTCTGGGTAAACGGACACTTGTTTGCTTTAACTTTAAAAGCCCCTGAAAGTCAACAGGAGGGGGGGGGGGGGGCTACTGTGAGTGTTTCTGAACAGACTTGCGTTGCCCCGCCCCTCCAGACCTCTGGACCAATCAGCTGCGTCTTTCTTCTTCTTCTGTAAATCATGAAGCTGTTGACAGCCTGTTGTTGTTGTTGTTGTCTCTGCTTGTTTATCACGTCAACACCACGTTGACAGTTTGTTGTCATCGCACCGGAGAACTGAGAACGCTCTGGACTCGTTTACACCGCCACGCGTAAATAAATACGCCTCGTTTGTGAAGTGTTGCGCAATGTTTATCACTTTATTCTCTCTGTGAAGACGTCTCTCTCTCTCTCTCTCTCTCTCTCTCTCTCTCTCTCTCTCTCTCTCTCTCTCTCTCTCTCTCTCTCTCTCTCTCTCTCTCTCTCTCTCTCTCTCTCTCTCTCTCTCTCTCTCTCTCTCTCTCTCTCTCTCTATAAAAGGTAAACTATGCCAGTAAAACAGAGAGAAGCTTCCTTCCTGAGTTCCTCCGTCTGGAACCTCAGAAGGAAATATTTACTCTGAGGGCAAAAAGACCCTTTGATCTGCTCCTCAGTGAGTCCTGCAGGACCAGGACCAGGTCCTTTAACCCGTCTCACACGTGTCTCTACCTCTGTCCTTTAACCCGTCTCACACGTGTCTCTACCTCTGTCCTTTAACCCGTCTCACACGTGTCCTTACCTCCGTCCTTTAACCCGTCTCACACGTGTCCTTACCTCCGTCCTTTAACCCGTCTCACACGTGTCTCTACCTCCGTCCTTTAACCCGTCTCACACGTGTCCTTACCTCCGTCCTTTAACCCGTCTCACACGTGTCCTTACCTCCGTCCTTTAACCCGTCTCACACGTGTCTCTACCTCCGTCCTTTAACCCGTCTCACACGTGTCCTTACCTCCGTCCTTTAACCCGTCTCACACGTGTCCTTACCTCCGTCCTCCGCCTCTAGGATTCCCTGGAGGTATTTGAAGGAGCCGGACTGCTTGGGGGCCGAGGCCGGCTCCTCGTAGTCCTGCAGCATCTTGTAGACGTCGGACTGCGGGTCGAAGGCGTGGCGTCCCCCGGGGGACAGGACGGGAGGCTCCGGGCTGAGGGACACAGGGACATCATCAGGACCCTGAGGCTCTCGTTGTTATCTTTAAACGGTCTTTATTTCAAAGTGTGACGTCTGTATGTCTGTAGTGAGGACCACCGAGCAGCTGAAGGGGCTGCTCGGTGGTGTCTGAGGAGCCCGAACAGAAAGCTTTTAGCAGAAGACAGATGCCGACCACCGGAGGAAGGAAAGAGCCCCGCGGCAGCCAAGCGTCCACATGTGATTCCACCGGCAGGAGGTCGTCATCACAGCAGCGCCGCGCCGCGAGCGCTCATCCATCACGCTGCAGCGGCACGTCTACACGACTGGACTGCTAAGTGTGTGTGTGTGTGTGTGTGTGTGTGTGTGTGTGTGTGTGTGTGTGGGGGGGGGTTAGCGAACTCTAGGAATGCTGCAAAGGATGTTCACCAGCAACCAGCGAACGGAAGTGACCATATTTGGACGGCAACCGGAAGAGTCGCCCCCTGCTGGTCAGGCAGAGAGAGTGCACACTTAAGACACGCCCGTCACTCCTCAGAGCCGGAGGTGGCCGCCTGGTCAAGACGTGACCCCGGGTCCTCACCTGTGGGGGGTCCTCACCTGTGGGGGGTTCTCACCTGTGGGTGGTGCTGAGGCTGAGGCCGCCCATCTTGCTGGGCAGAGATCTGTCTCCGTTGGTGTAAAGCCCGGCCGGGTTGTTGTACTGGTTGTTGTGACCCTGGCTGTGGCCGTTGTTGGGTCTGGGGTGGCCGTTGTTCAGGTGAGTGGACTGGGGGGGCGGTGGGTACTGGAGGCCCTGGGGGGACCGGGGGGGCTGCTGGTACTGGAGGCCCTGGGGGGACCGGGGGGGCTGCTGGTACTGGAGGCCCTGGGGGGACCGGGGGGGCTGCTGGTACTGGAGGCCCTGGGGGGCCGGCTGGTACTGGGGGAACTGGGGGGACTGGGGGGACTGGGGCTCAGGGGTGTACGAGGGTTTGCGCCCGGAGCCGCCGTATCCGCTGGTGATGGGACGGAAATTCTACAAAGAGAGAAGAAGAAGAAGATTATCACAAGACACGCCCACTTCCCCATCAGACATGGAAACCACCGAAGAAGACCGATCGGAGGAGCAGCTGACGGAGCCGTGAAGCCGTGAAGTCTGAAACATCTTCAGAGGAACGAGGTCCGGGGAGAAGAAGCTTTCACAGCTTGTTTAGAAGGAGCCTGCCTCACATCTGCTGCAGATGTTTCTGTCAAAACAAATTAGCTGCCGCGGTGTAAATATTGAGGAAATGTTTGTTCCTCCGCCGCCGCTTTCTGAACCGACCGAAGAGTTTATAGAAGCCGACAAAGAGAAAGGAATCTGAGTTACGGTCTTCAGACTCTTCCACATTCTCGCCGCGCAGATGTTCGGCTGGAGGAGTTGATGCAGAACAGATGTTCAGACACCTGACGGCGCCACGCGGAGAGGAGGAGGGGGCGGAGCCACCGGCGTGGAGAGGAGGAGGGGGCGGAGCCACCGCGACCAATCGGGTGGTGGAACGAGATTTTGAAGCCTTGAGTTAAACGTCTCAGTTCCTGCAAGAGCGACAGGAAGTAAAACTGAAGCTGAGGAAGACGTGTTGAGAGGCCCCGCCCCTAAAGCAGACTTCTATACAACCAGAGGAGCTGTGAGGAGCAGTGAGGAGCAGTGAGGAGCAGTGAGGAGCAGTGAGGAGCAGTGAGGAGCAGTGAGGAGCAGTGAGGAGCAGTGAGGAGCAGTGAGGAGTGAGGAGCAGTGAGGAGCAGTGAGGAGCAGTGAGGAGCAGTGAGGAGCAGTGAGGAGCAGTGAGGAGCCGGTTCCTGTCATCTATCTCTCGGCTTTGAGGTTTATGAGGCAGAACATGTGTTGCTGCTCTCATAAAGTCCGGTTCAGTCTCATAAAGTCCGGCTCGTGTTCGCGCTGATGGAGAGATGGAGTCCTCCTCTTTATCAGCAGCTTTAATGGAGCTTTACTCTTAAAGAGACAGTGACGTTAATCTGACGTCCTCACCCCCTGGAAACCTTATCTTGCTTTCTCAACGTAGTCAAAACAGTTTAAAGTTTAATATGTTGAGCCGTGTGAGGTCATCTCTCCTCCTCTCCTTCATTCCATCTCTCCTTTGGTCTGAGGAGCGAGGAGCAGAGCAGCTGGAGGAGCTGCGCCTCCTCCTCCAAGTCTCAGTCACTGGGTCTCTTAAATTCACTAAAATGTCACATTATAATGCCTCATTTGCATATTATTAAGTAATCAACTGAGGGAGTTTCATGGTGATATCAATTAGTTTATATATATATATATATATATATATATATATATATATATATATATATATATATATATATATATATATATGAAATTGTTAACCCTATTCACCTGTCTGATCCTAAAAATGGAGGAGGAGAAAATAGGGGAGGACCTTAATTTAAATCATGTCTTTAACTGAGGACCTCGGCCTGCCCCCCCCCCCCCCCACACACACACACACACACACACACACACACACACTCACAGTCCCTCCTGCATGGTTTAATCCCCCCAGGACCTTTTATAAATTAAGCTTTTCAGATGGCTCTGCACCACTAACCAAACACAAACCAGTCCTTTATGGCTCCCTGGGCCGACCCGGGCCCCTCTGGAGGGGGGGGGGGGAATAGTTTCAGGGCTTCTGGCCAGGAGCCCCTCTGGTCGATGGCATAGCATTACAAAGTGATTTAAACTATTAAATACAGCTTTTACAATACATCCACTTCCATAAATCACAACAGGGTCAAATGAATGGCGCCCCCTGTGGACTAAGGTGGTAGTGTTGGTTCTGCTGCCCCCTGTGGACTAAGGTGGTAGTGTTGGTTCTGCTGCCCCCTGTGGACTAAGGTGGTAGTGTTGGTTCTGCTGCCCCCTGTGGACTAAGGTGGTAGTGTTGGTTCTGCTGCCCCTTGTGGACTAAAGTGGTAGTGTTGGTTCTGCTGCCCCCTGTGGACTAAAGTGGTAGTGTTGGTTCTGCTGCCCCTTGTGGACTAAAGTGGTAGTGTTGGTTCTGCTGCCCCCTGTGGACTAAAGTGGTAGTGTTGGTTCTGCTGCCCCCTGTGGACTAAAGTGGTAGTGTTGGTTCTGCTGCCCCCTGTGGACTAAAGTGGTAGTGTTGGTTCTGGCGCCCCCTGTGGACTAAAGTGGTAGTGTTGGTTCTGGCGCCCCCTGTGGACTAAAGTGGTAGTGTTGGTTCTGGCGCCCCCTGTGGACTAAAGTGGTAGTGTTGGTTCTGGCGCCCCCTGTGGACTAAAGTGGTAGTGTTGGTTCTGGCGCCCCCTGTGGACTAAAGTGGTAGTGTTGGTTCTGCTTCCCCCTGTGGACTAAACTGGTAGTGTTGGTTCTGCTTAAAATTCCTTTCAGTAATTCCTTTCTCCATTTTCGTGGTAGTGTCATAAATCTTCTGCCCCCCCCCCCCATGTGTTCTGTAGCTCCCCACACACACACACACACACACATTCTGGGGCTTTCGTCTGATTGGTGAACATACAACCCCACACCGGGGTGTGAGGCCTGTGACTGATCTGGTCTCTGGCAGTGGGACCAGTAAACATGTTCTGGGAGCCAGTGAGAACCCTCCAAACCCTTTAATGGCCCCGGTGGTCTTTATGGGGTACTTGTTGATCCAGTCTTTGCACGAGAAGCGGCCACAGGATCCCCGTCAGCACCAACGTGCAGCTTTGACTCATTATGTTTACAACTATCTGTGTTTGTTGTTGTGTTTCTTCACCACACAAAATGAAAAGACCATTCACAAAAATCCAGTTTTCTTTTCTTTTTTTTGTGCATTACTCAATTAAATACCGAGAAGTGAAGGAATCTGGTGATCCAGATCCAGCTCCCTCTCTCTCCCTCTCTCTCCCTCTCTCTCCCTCTCTGTGAGGCTGAGCGACACATCCCCCATATTACATGCCAAGAAACAGACAGTTTGGCTTCCACAGCGACCGATAGGCTCCTCCCACCTGCTCCAAGTTGCCACCGACTGCATTTCAAGGGGCGGAGCTCTGGGAGCCGCAGAACCAGTTGCAACTCGGTCGCTTTCTCACTGGAAAATGAAACAAGAGGAGATTTTGTTTCAACAACATTAAGGCTGAAAGCGAGTAAAGTCCGCCTGTCACATTCGGAGTAATGACCCTCCGGCCATCTTGAATCAGAACCATCAACTAACGGATGGATGGACACACAGTTGACGACGGCCGTCATCCAATGGACACTTGACCTGGTTTGAACCGGGAGGACCAGGGTGACGCCGGTGAGGGGGCGGGGCCAACGCTCAAGAGGCAGGAAGTAAAACACGACGGAGGTATGGCGTCACGATGAGAACCGGAAACACTCAAACTGAATGCAACATCCCATAATAAGCCCTTATTCCATACTCTCACACACAAACAGCTCTTCAGACCAACAATGGAGCGTTTCCTCGCCGACCTTCACGAGGCTGTCCCGTGTTTCCCAAGGTGAAAGGCAACGCCTGGCGGCTTCCACGTGTCACTTCCTGTCCGTCACTTCCTGTCATTGGACTCTATTCGGGAGCCTTTCCACGTCTCGGCGTCGGCAGGTTGTGGACGACGGCTTCGAACCGACGTCGGCTTCCTGATCCGGGGGTTAGACGGGTTTGATTGGTCTGAGCCGGGCCGACGGTTCTGGAACCAGCGGAGCGGACCGCGTTTCCATCGGGGAACAATCGGCCTTGTTGTGCGTCGGGAGGAAGGAGCCGAGAGTCTTCTACGCGACGCTTCCTCTCGTCCAGCTGGAGCGTGACGTTCCGTCAGAGGAAAGACGGAACGGTTCCTCCGAGGGACGAAGAGACGGATTCCTCCTCTCCTCTCGGAGCCGATGGCTCCTCCCTCACCAGACTTATGGCGGAAATCAAGTGCCTGGAACCTGCATTCTCACTGGTTGTATAGAAGTATAGAAGTATATACTTCAAGCTGCATTCTTTCTATTGACATCTAGGGCACAACTTCTCTGGTTGTATAGAAGTCTATGCTTCATGTGTTAAAGCTGCATTCTCTCTCCTGACCACCAAGGGGCTCCTCTGGTTGTATAGAAGTCTATCTAGTGACTCTACTTCTCTTGATGTCTTCCCTCAGTAAACATTGTAAACATGAGTTAATGTCTCTAGTTTCAAGTCTTCTTCTATACAGCATGACGTCATCATTTAGACTTTATGGTCTGTAGAGTCACACGGACCATAAAGCAGGGGACGCTTTAGGGGCGGAGCTACAGGTGATGGACAGGCGGGTCCGGTCTTGGACTTTAACACAGAAGTGTCTCCACCTTGACGGCCATCAACCAACACGGAGATGGACCAATGGGTGAGCTCCGCTGCCTCCATACACACTCACCAGACGTGTAACCGGATACATGAACACTCGTCTTTCTGCCAGGAGACCGTCTCCGGCTCTTTGAGGCCTTCAGACCGCCGCCGGTGTCGGATGTCTCTACACATTGTTCACCGATTGGTAATTTCAGAATAAAAGTCTCCTGGGAACAGAGAATGTGAGCCGGACCTCAAACAGACGAGTTGCAGCCTCTGAAGCTTGTTGTGCGTCTGCAACGGCCTTCAGACAACTCCCACAATGCAACGCTGCACCAACCGACCCGCAAACGGCCGGCCACAATACGCCCATTGTCTCTCGGCCTCAAGAAGGAAAAACCCGTCTGCCGGAGTCTGGAGGAATATCCAGAACCTCCCAGAACCTCTTAGAGCCTCACAGAACCTCAGAACCTCCCATATCCTCCCAGAACCTCTCAGAAGCTCCCAGAACCTCCCAGAACCTCTTAGAACCTCCCAGAACCTCATAACCTCCCAGAACCTCTACAGGGACCGTCGGAGGCTTCATCTCATTCAGGACCGCGGGAACGCCGCGTACACGCAATGTAGGGACCGAGTGTTGCCATGGATACCGATTGTGATGTAAACAGAGAGAAGGAAGTCTCACACCCAGAGGAGGTCTCACGCCCAGAGGAGGTCTCACGCCCAGAGGAGGTCTCACGCCCAGAGGAGGTCTCACAGCCAGAGGAGGTCTCACAGCCAGAGGAGGTCTCACAGCCAGAGGAGGTCTCACAGCCAGATGAGGTCTCACACCCAGAGGAGGTCTCACGCCCAGAGGAGGTCTCACAACACATTGGCACATTGCTGCGTTGTGTTTGTTCTACATCTGTTCGTCTGTTTTTTACCCACAATCCTCTGCGGGGCAGATGAATGAGCCAGAGGGTCAAAGGTCAGAGCGCCGTGATGAAGTCGCAGCTGAACGCAAACCGCTCACGACAGAACTCCCAGTGTGAGGCCCAACAGCACCTTGTGCTCATCAGAGGTGTGTGTGTATGTTTCCCAGAGGTGTGTGTGTGTGTGTTCATCAGAAGGCGTGTGAATCTGTTTCCCAGAGGCGTGTGTTACCCAGAGGTGTGTGTGTGTGTGTTTCCCAGATGTGTGTGTGTGTTTCCCAGACGTGTGTGTGTGTCTGTGTGGAGTAACTCTCCTCACCTGCGAGTCGGGCTCCATGTACGGGCTCGTCTTGCCGTCCTCGCTCACCGTGGGCGACCACACTCTGTCTCCTGGTCCCGACCTGCAACACAAAGACCAGGGCACAGAGTCAGGCGGGGCTGTTAATACACTTCAGCCCAGCTGGGGTCAAGTTGCGTCAAGTTTTGTCAAGTTGGGTCAAGTTGGGTCAAGTTAGGTCAAGTTGGGTCAAGTTAGGTCAAGTTGGGTGAAGTTGGGTTGAGTTGGGTCGAGTTGGGTCGAGTTGGGTGAAGTTGGGTTGAGTTGGGTCAAGTTGGGTCGAGTTGGGTCGAGTTGGGTCAAGTTGGGTCAAGTTGGGTGAAGTTGGGTTGAGTTGGGTCAAGTTGGGTCGAGTTGGGTGAAGTTGGGTTGAGTTGGGTCAAGTTGGGTTGAGTTGGGTTGAGTTGGGTTGAGTTGGGTCGAGTTGGGTTGAGTTGGGTTGAGTTGGGTTGAGTTGGGTCAAGTTGGGTTGAGTTGGGTCAAGTTGGGTCGAGTTGGGTCAAGTTGGGTCGAGTTGGGTTGAGTTGGGTTGAGTTGGGTCAAGTTGGGTCAAGTTGGGTCGAGTTGGGTCAAGTTGGGTTGAGTTGGGTTGAGTTGGGTTGAGTTGGGTCGAGTTGGGTCAAGTTGGGTCGAGTTGGGTCGAGTTGGGTTGAGGTTGGGCGAGTTGGGGCGTGACAATAAGCAGGTGAGCGTGAGGTGGTGGTGCTCCGGCTCCTCCCACATGAAGTCTCCGTCACGTCAGAACTCCAGGGAAACATTTCCTCTGGAGCCAGAGACGAGTCCGAGGCGGTGATCGGTGCGTCGGCGCCATCGGAGGCTCCGCCCCTCTCGTAATGGACTCCAGTTGCATTTCTTTAAAAAGCAAAAGATCTGTGGAGCGGCGGCGATGATGAAACCCAGAACTCGCATCACTAGTGTGCAGCGCTGACAGAGGAGGGGAGGAGGCGGAGGAAAACACGGCGGTCATCTCCGGAGGCGTCGCATGTTCTGAGCGACGCGTTGCCGTGGCGACGGTCTGCTCGTCGGATCAGGTCTGAGGGGTTCTGAGGTTCTGAGGTTCTGCGGGTCGGGAGGGGCGACTCGACAGAGGGAAAGCATCCGACTCACAGGAAGGGGTGACCAGAGGACGCCGTGTGTGTGGTGTGTGTGTGTGTGTGTGTGTGTGTGTGTGTGTGTGTGTGTGTGTGTGTGCGTGCGTGCGTGTGTGTGTGTGTGTGTGCACGTCGACCCTGTGGAGAGTCTAGAGGGCGATGATGTCATCTGTCACCACTTCACATGTGGAGCGCGGAGGCGTTGCCCATCAAAGACACTCTTATGAGGCGGCGAGCGCCTGGTGGAAGGCGTGGGACGCCCCCCCCCCCCTCCATCAGAAAGCCTTCTGTTTTCAGATTCTGTGGTTTCCATGGCGACGACACAAACAGCCCATTGAAGCCTCATTTATAAATGACCTTTACTACGTGGTTTGGTATTATTGATGATGTCAAACGTTGCCTCAGGCCTCTTGAGCCTCACATGCCCCGTCCCTCCTCTCATTGGTTGCCTGCCCCCCCCCCCCCACCCTCCAGCTCCCCTTGTGGTCGGAGCGGCACGCATCAACGTCACGATGAATAAAGACGAATGGAAAGAAAGAAGAAAGTCTCCAGTCATCACAAATCTTTCCTCTTCTTTCCTCTGCTCATATTTTCCCTTGTATACCCCCCCTCTCTCCTCTCTCTCCCCCTCCCTCTCTCTCTCCTCTCTCTCTCTCTCTCTCTCTCTCTCCTCTCTTCCCCCCCCCCCCCGGTTCAATTTCCTGACTGGGTAGCTCTGGTTTTCCGGAGTGTATTTTGGCCGCTCTGCTTCGCCGCGCTGGAGGAGGAGCACGAGACGGACGGCTGAGAAAATAAATACAAATACCCTCAAATTAAGATGTGGCCGATCACTGCAGGGTTCAGGGGGGAGGCGAAACATTAGAAACCAGTTAGAAACCATTAGAAACAATTCAAAACCATTAAAAACAGTTAGAAACCATTAGAAACAATTAAAAGCCAGTTAGAAACCACAATAAACCAGTTAGGAACCATTAGAAACCATTAGTAACCAGTTAGAAACCAGTTAGAAACCATTAGGAACCATTATAAACCATTAAAAAACAGTTAGAAACCATAAGGAACCATTAGAAACCATTAGGAACCATTAAAAACCATTAAAAACCAGTTAGAAACCATTAGTAACCAGTAGAAACTAGTTAAAACCAGTAGAAACCATAAGGAACCATTAGGAACCAGTTAGAAACCATTAGGAACTATGTGTTAAAGCTGCATTCTCTCTCCTGACCACCAGGGGGCTCCTCTGGTTGTATAGAAGTCTATGCTTCATGTGTTGAAGCTGCATCCTCTCTCCTGGCCACCAGGGGGCTCCTCTGGTTGTATAGAAGCATATGCTTCATGTGTTGAAGCTGCAATCTATCTCCTGACCACCAGGGGGCGACTCCTCTGGTTGTATAGAAGTCTCTGGCTGCTGGGCCTTCTCCAACAAGCTCTGGCAGGAGAAAAGGGGAAACTGGCCGCGGTTTGGAAGAGGAGACGAGGAGAGAGGAAACAAGTGAGCGAGCGTGGTGGGAGAGAGAGGTGCGGTACGGAGAGGTCAGGGACGCCCAGGAGGTCAGAGGAATGATGGATGGAGGAGGAGGAGGAGGAGGAGGAGGAGGAGGTTTCCCCCACAGCTGGTCCACATATTGAAGGATATAAAAAGCCTTGTGTGTCTCTGACGTTACAGCGGCGGCCATCTTTCCATGAGGTCACCGCTGCCGGGAACCATTTGAACCCGGCGAGGGCGCCGAGGCTCCCAGAGCGCCGAGCGCCCCGCGGCCCGAGGGCGAGGCGAGAGGCGAGAGGCGAGAGGCGAGAGGCGAGAGGCGAGAGGCGGAGCGCCGACCTCAGAGCGCGTTCTATTTCTGTCTTTCCTTTTACTCACATTCACGACCGCGGAAACTCTGCAGAATCTAATTTGCAGAGACCCTCAAAGTCTCCTCGGGAGCCCCGGTGGCCGCTTTTGTACTGCACCTGGTTATCGAGCATTATTATTATTATATATATATATATATATATATATATATATATATATATATATACAGAGGGAAACAATAAGTAGAACGGTTCTCATAGACTTCTATACAACCAGAGGAGTCGCCCTCTGGTGGTCAGGAGAGAGAATGCAGCTTCAACACATGAAGCGTATACTTCTATACAACCAGAGGAGTCGCCCCCTGGTGGTCAGGAGAGAGAATGCAGCTGTAACACATGAAACATAGCCTTCTATACAACCAGAGGAGTCGCCCCTGGTGGTCAGGAGAGATAATGCAACTTCAAAACATGAAGCATAGACTTCTATACAACCAGAGGAGTCGCCCCCTGGTGGTCAGGAGAGATAATGCAACTTCAAAACATGAAGCATAGACTTCTATACAACCAGAGGAGTTGCCCCCTTTAATGACAACATTCTTTGAGGGAAGCTGCTCGCCCGTCTTTATTTCCGTACGAGCTCCTGGGGGCCCGTCCCCCCGGTGCCCCCCCCTCCCCCCCCGTCCCCTGGGGCTCTCAAACGCTCCGTGAAAGGAATAGTTTCTATTTTTTAAACGTGGTGATAAAGAGTAATGGGTGCGTAGAAGTAGCAACGAGACGTTCTCAGAGGAATCCAGAGTTCATTCCTTCGGTTCTCACGTGTCTGAAGCCTCGTTGGTCTCCACACCTCCAAAGCTCCAGGGGGCGGAGTCACGTCATTATTATATTACCACCTGGACTGTTGAGTGGGCCCACTGACATGTGACCTTTGACCTCTGAGGTCGGACTCGTCCTCCAGATGAAGAGTTAGCGCCAAACGGGACGAACTCTTCCAACATGTCATCGTCACCGTCTCGCGCCACGTCTTTTAGTCCGTTTCCCATAACAACGCCACGCAGTGCATGCTGGGAGGACGGAGGAGTAGAGGAGGAGCAGAGGAGGAGCCTAGGCCGCGCGGCGAGGTTGCCAGATCCACTCAACACTCTCCAGCTCTGGCAACCCGCCGAGCCGAGCGCCGTCTCATCGGCGTGTTGGGAGCGCCGCCGCCTCCTCCTCCTCCTCCTCCTCCTCCTCCTCCTCCCTCCCTCCCTCCCTCTCCTCCTCCTCCTCCTGTCATGAACTTTTCAGATGGACGAGTTCCAATTGGCCGTGTAGTCTAGTCCTCCGCTAGAGGTCTAGTCCTCTAGTAGAGGTCTAGTCCTCTAGTAGAGGTCTAGTCCTCTAGTAGAGGTCTAGTCCTCTACTAGAGGTCTAGTCCTCTACTAGATATCTAGTCCTCTATTAGAGGTCTAGTCCTGTACTAAAGGTCTAGTCCTCTACTAGAGGTTTAGTCCTCTATTAGAGGTCTAGTCCCCTGCTAGAGGCAACACTTAAAGTCATTTAAAGTCCGTTCCTAAAGGTCTAGACCTGCAGAACCACAGAACCAGCACGTGGTCCTGGTCCTGGACCCGAAGCCCCCCCCCCACCCCCGGTTCCCCCGTACCTGACGATGTGGAGCGCCAGCTGCTGGGTGCAGGTCTTGATCCGGTTCTGGGCCTCCATGTGGGTCATGAGCTCCGTGCTGCCCCCGTTGATGGCCAGGATGGTGTCGCCCGGGCGCAGATCCCCCCGCGCCGCCTTGCCGCCGGGCGTCACCTGCAGGGGGCGAGCAGAGGGAGAGGGAGTCACGCCGCGGGGCGGGGACACCAGAACGTACCAGAACCTACGAAGGCGTTTCAGAACGTGATGGAGCGGCGGCGCCGAGGCGGGCGCTCCTCCTCTGATCTACGGGCGTTTCCTGGTGTCCTTCCCGTCCTCCGAGAGGAGTGAGACGTCGCTCCGCTGGTGGTTTTCTTTGACGCTCCCTCTTTTAAATTCTGTTAAATCTTCCCGATCACTCAGATGAACCTCGAACCCGTCTGTGTGTAACTGGACCGACATCTGCTCCATGTGTTCTGTAGCTCCGCCCCCTCCACACACACACACACACACACACACACACACACACACAACACACACACAACACAGAGATCTGATTCGCTTTGATCTTGTAAAACGTGTCCACGTCTCTTTCATTGTGTGATGCCTGAGCCTCTGGACAGTGAGCCGGTCACACACACACATGCACACACAGACCTCACACACACACGCACAGACCAACACACACACACACATGCACACACAGACCTCACACACACACATGCAGACACAGACCTCACACACACACGCACAGACCAATACACACACACACACATGCACACACAGACCTCACACACACACATGCAGACACAGACCTCACACACACACGCACAGACCAACACACACACACATGCACACACAGACCTCACACACACACACATGCAGACACAGACCTCACACACACACCCACAGACCAACACACACACCCACACCCACACACACACAAAGACACAAAAAGAAACACACACACACACACACACACACAAAGACACACACGACCTGCCAGAATAAACTACCAATCAAATCATCCGACCGAGACGTCCACAGTAAAACATGGTGAAGTAAGAAAGTAATAACTATATAACTATATACATATATAACTATATAACTATATAACTATATACATATATACATATATAACTATATAACTATATACATATATAACTATATAACTATATAACTATATACATATATACATATATAACTATATACATATATAACTATATAACTATATAACTATATGTGGCTTTACAGTGAATCATCACCGGTAATAAAAGGTGAAGTTCAGGCATTTCAGATGTTCAGCATCTGGATGTCGTGGCAAGTCGACGCTGCAGGGGGAGGAGCTCCAACGCGGTTCATGCTCAACCAATCACAGAGAGCCTTCGTGACGTGACCCTATGACGCATCGTTGGGGGCGGAGCTACGGTTGAGGCCGATTGATTCTCTGAACTCGTTAGCTAACGTTGGGTTTGGTTGGCGTGTTTTATCCGTTACCCGGCTACTTCCCGTGACTGGTGGAATTAGCAAGGTAGCTCTTTAAGTAGCCCGCCACTTCTGGTCACATGACATCTATTGTTCACCTGGTCACATGACATCTATTGTTCACCTGGTCACATGACATCTATTGTTCACCTGGTCACATGACATCTATTGTTCATCTGGTCACATGACATCTATTGTTCATCTGGTCACTAGCAGGCTTTCCATTAGCAAACTAGCCAGATAATGAGCACTGATGTGATGATGTCACATCCTGTGCGGTGACTCTAATGCTACACAGTGCTTACTGTAGAGGTAAAAACAATAGACAATAGACTCTATTATATTTAATTTGCTACATTACTCCCAAACTGCCGACTCGATTACGGCTGATTTAAAACAATAAATGCTGTGAGGTAAGAGTCCACATTAACGGCAGCATTGAAGCGTTTCATCATCATAAAGTTATATCATCTAGTTTAAAGCAGTTACTCTGTGTGTGTGTGTGTGTGTGTGTGTGTGTGTGTGTGTGTGTGTGTCTTGGGGTTGTGCCCAGGTTGTGTCGTAGTAGGCCGAAGTTCATGCAACCCCTCCAAACAAAGTGATTTATTTCACCTCAGGGTCGGACCATGAAAAGCAGGGAATGAGTCACAGACACACACACACACACACACACACACACACACACACACACACACACACACACACACACACACACACACACACACACACACTGTGATGTCATGGCTTCTCTAATTATGCTTTTACAAACATTTGTATTTTAGCCTTCCTCTTCACGTGAAGGAACCAAATCAAAGCTAAAATTAGAAAAGGAAACGGCGGTCTCCATAGATTAAGAGTTATTAGAATAAAGAGTTATCGGAATAAAGAGTTATTAGAATAAAGAGTTATCGGAATAAAGAGTTATCGGAAGCTGATGTGGACGAACGAGAAATAGTTTCTAGATGGAAATATGTGGGAAGTGAAGAAATAAGAGAATAAATTCAACAAAATTATCAAACTACAGGTTATAGGTTATATAAGTATTCATGTAAATGTATAAATATGCACGTTTTCAGCATCAAACGTCAAACTTTACAACAAACTTTATTTCTCGTTTCAACCGGCGCAGACTAGAGAAGCTCTTTCCATTCTTACCTTTCACAATAAAAGCTCTGGGTGAACACGCCGCCTGACTGCTAACCAGAAGGAAAGTCAAACAACTGGCAGCAGAATATAAAACAGACACGAGTCAGACGGAGAGATCAGGGGGATGTTTGTTCCTCTCGACGCTTCTTATTAACTTTATTCAGAGGTTCAATGGAAAATATTAATTTTCCTGGCCGTTGACGGTCACAACCTGGTGTGAAGGCCTGGAGTCGGCATTCCTTCCCTGCGTGCGTCTCCTCGTGTCTGAGTCCCAGACGAGACGCTTTCTGCGGCACGATCGTTCCTGGAAACACGTCAGGAGCTTTTCGTTTGCCGCCGGCCTCTAGCAACCACGACCTCAGCGGCACACTGGAAAGGCCTCATGTAGTCTCATGTAGCCTCATGTATCATCATGTAGCATAACGTAGCATCATGTAGCATCACGTAGCATCACGTAGCCTCACGTAGCATCACGTAGCCTCACGTAGCCTCATGTAGCATAACGTAGCATCACAGTCTCACGTAGCCTCATGTGGCATCACGTAGTCTCATATAGCATCACGTAGCCTCATATAGCATCACATAGCCTCATGTAGCATCACAGTCTCACGTAGCTTCATGTAGCATCACGTAGTCTCATGTAGCATCACGTAGCCTCATGTAGCCTCACGTAGCCTCATGTAGCATCACGTAGCATCACAGTCTCACGTAGCCTCATGTAGCATCACGTAGCCTCATGTAGCATAACGTAGCCTCATGTAGCATCACGTACCCGGGTCAATGACGGAGGTCCTGAGGAAGTCCCTGAACCCACCAGGCCTTCGTTAAATGTGCCAAACAAGCAGCAGTTTGTCTGAAAGCTGCACAGACGGTAAAAAAGGTGTCGAGTTATTTACCCGACACCCGAA
Organism: Liparis tanakae; assembly: GCA_036178185.1. Taxonomy (NCBI): domain Eukaryota; kingdom Metazoa; phylum Chordata; class Actinopteri; order Perciformes; family Liparidae; genus Liparis; species Liparis tanakae. The sequence continues at coordinate 21,268,752 of CM070088.1, forward strand.
CAGGACACGCCCACATTCAACACGGCCTCACTACACAAAACACACACACATACACACACACACACACACAGGGGGAAACAAACAGCTCCTGCCATGACAAACTGGTTTTCTGGTAATTACAACGTTCACTGTGTCCATTATATTGGTGGGATTACGAAATATATAAAAACGACCATGAGGTGGAGAGAGGAGTCGCCCCCTGGTGGTCAGGAGAGAGAATGCAGCTTCAACACATGAGGCATAGACTTCTATACAACCAGAGGAGTCGCCCCCTGATGGTCAGGAGAGAGACTGCAGCTGTAACACATGAAGCAGAGACTTCCTACGCTCCAGTGCTCCAGCTCCCAGGTGGAGGAGGTCGGTTGGTGCTTCAGAGCGTGAGACTGAGCGTTTTCAGGAGGAAGAGGAGGCTTCTCGCCGGCGGCCTTCAGCCTCGGGCGTCACACACCGAGACAAACACGTCTCACCAGCTGCTTCCGTCTGCCGAGCCGAGGCCAAGAGACGGAATGAAGGCCGAACCTTCAGCGTGACCCTCTTCATCTTCATCAACAGCATCATCAACAGCACCCTCTTTATCAACAGCATCCTCTTCATCGTCACTCGGTTACGCAACACAGTGTCCAAGTGGTGAACACAGAAGCTGCTGTATAGAAGCTGCTGTATAGAAGCTGCAGTATAGAAGCTGCTGTATAGAAGCTGCAGTATAGAAGCTGCTGTATAGAAGCTGCAGTATAGAAGCTGCTGTATAGAAGCTGCAGCTCGTCATCCGTAACTAAAGGAGGTGTAGAGGAGCTGAAGCTGCACGAGGAAACGTTTTGATTGGAAGACGAAACAAATTTCTGTTTTCAGATAAACTCGCAAAGTTTGTTTAGTTTTAGTTTGTTTAGTTTTTGTAGTTTCTGTTGGTTTTAATGTCGCTCAGCACGACAACAAAGACACCGTAGCTGAACTCAGCGACCGGCCCGGTGTTCCCCATCAGCCTCCATTGTGTCGCAGCTGGTCCCGGTCCAACCGGGCTTTGAGGGGTTCCTGAATCCGACGTTTGTTTAGTTGCGCAATGCAAAGCGACTTGTTGTCTCCGTACACAAAAACAAAAGTCCAGTTGGAGTTGGACTCAACCACAGAAACGTCTCAGACTGCTTAGAGCTCTGATGGAGGAGCCGCCCAGACGAGTGGAAGTGGGCCTCGACCTCACCTCGGCCTCGACCTCTCTGTTCTCCGTCCGGCGCGGCGCCCTTCAGGTGACCTCCGGGCAGCTCGCTGTAAATCTTTAACGCGCCGCCGCTGGCGTGCAGCGGGCTGCAGCTCCGGGCCGCAGCGGAGCTCACCACCTGGAAGCCCTCAGCAGCTCCAGATGATGTGATGAGAAACAAATGTCAGCAGCACCCCCCCCCCCCCCCCCCCACACACACACACACACACACACACACACACACAGTGTTTACCCTGGACCGGCGGCTCCTGCCAGATGCGCCGCACACTGACTCTTGACCCATATTCTGCGGGTCGGGGCGGTTCATGCCCGATGTGTCCACCACGACTTATACGTCTATATCGATCACTAATTAAAGAACACACTCATGCTGGAGGTCACCGGCTGAGGTCACCGAGCAACCACTAATATAGTTTAGAGCCGTTTATTCGATTGGTTGTCAGCTATTTCATTAATTGCCAGCTATTTTGACCACTTTAATTAAAATAATGCTCTGATTCCAGCTCCTTTGAATCATACACGTTATATTTACTCCTCTAGTCAACTGAATATATTTAAATTTGTGCAACAATTTGTGCAACAATTTATTTGCACTTTTCTAAGATTTTATAAACAGAGCAAACAACTAATCGATCAATGGAGAAAACTCTTGGCAGATGAATCTGGAAGTTCCTTTATTCCTGATGAAGTTTACAGGATGACAATAAACTGTTGTCGTTCTGTCCTCGTCCCCCATGGGGCCAGGGATTAGACGGGCCCCACCGTCAGCTGGTCAAACTCTTTGTTATGATGAAACTTTTCTGAAAACCTTTGTTGTGTGAATGAATGGGCACGGGCGCGCGCACACGCACGCGCACGCGCTCGCGCGCGGGTCCACCTACCCTGGACACTGTGAGCGGCGTGCTGAAGTCCCGTCCGCCCACCAGCCGGAAGCCCCACGGAGACGGTCCCGTCAGCGTCACGGTCTGGCTCATGCTGCCGGCGGTCCGCGGCCGGTCACCGGGCAGGAGGGGCAGGCCGGGGGGGTATATCCACGGTCCCTGAGCGACGGAGCGGCGGAGCGGCGAGCAGGACAGTGGACAGAGGAGGAGGGAGGAGGAGAGAGGAGGAGGGAGGAGGAGAAAAGAGGATAAAAGAGGATAAAGTATAATGAAGGAGGAGAACGAAGGAGGAGAACGGAGGAGTAGAGTCCGGGGCGCGCGCTGCAGCTCTGCTTCCACCGCTTTGAAGCACGTTTAAATAACGAAGCCGCCTTCACGCGCCGATGACGAGCCGGCCCGCCCCCAGGGGGAGGAGCCAGGGGCGGGGCCACGGGAGGGGCGGGGCCAGAGGGCCATCAGTCAGACTGTTGTTCAGTTGTCAAAGGGGGGCAACGAGAACCTGAAGATTTATTATTATATTAATCACCAGCTCCACTTTATTATTTAAATATTAAAATACAATTATATTATTATTATTATTATATTATAATGATTGTATAATAATTATTATTATTAGATTATTATTCTAATAATAATTAGATTATTATTAGATTATTATTATTAGATTATGATTATTAGATTATTATTATTATTAGATTATTATAATTATCATTAGTAGTAGATTATTATTAGATTATTTAAATATTAATGATTGAGCATTAGTTACACTTTATTTTACTATTAATGTTGAAGTATAAGACTGTGACACATCGTTAGAAAAACCACAAACATGTGTGTGTGTGTGTGTGCGTGTGTGTGTGTGTGTGCGTGTGTGTGTGTGTGTGTGTGTGTGTGCGTGTACTACAGTTTAACGATGTTCTTGATGTACAACATGATTTATGCTTTAAGGCGTCTGATCCCAGCTCAACAAGACTCAGTGTTTGATAATATAATATTTAATAACTCCCAGGTCTGAAGCAGAATCAAATGAAGATGTCTGGTCGTAGCGACCAAGACCTCTCCCCCCAGTAGAGAGGGGGAGGGGGCTCTTCCCGGCCCAGCAGAGGGGGGGGGGGGGATTGGGGGGGGGATGGGGCTCCCCTCGGCCCAGTAGAGGGGGGGGGCTCCTAGCAGTGAGTCACTAGACCTTCTGCTGCAGAGCGGATGACCTCATGGCATTCCTGGGAATCTGCCCGCCAGACAAACTGCAGGCGAAGCGGAGCTCCGTCTGGAGGTCTGAGTCAACTTGAGTCAGACCCCCCGCCCCCCCCCCCATCCCCCTGATCCGGTTCCTGTGGTAAAACAGTGGCTGTGATGTCACAGCGGCTGCAGCTCAACATCAGGCGTCATGGCCTCCACGGGTGTGAACCTGACCTGCTTTACAGGTGTACCATGTAACACGATGACACTGTAACATCTGTAACATCCGTACGTATATACAGATGTTACATACTTTACAGGTGTACCATGTAACACGATGACACTGTAACATCTGTAACATCCGTACGTATATACAGATGTTACATACTTTACAGGTGTACCATGTAACACGATGACACTGTAACATCTGTAACATCCGTACGTATATACAGATGTTACATACTTTACAGGTGTACCATGTAACACGATGACACTGTAACATCTGTAACATCCGTACGTATATACAGATGTTACATACTTTACAGGTGTACCATGTAACAGGATAACACGTGGGCCGAGTACGATTCCATGAGGAACCCCAGAGAAGTGGAAAGTAAGAGTAAGAGAAGTATAATATTATTATATTATTACAGTCGCCTCATCCGTTAAAGCTGCCTCTTAGTTCTACATGGTCCACTTCAGGGACAGAGAAGCAGAGACGGTCACTTCTGACTTTGCTTGTTTGCAGTATTGTAGATTAGAGGTCTGGCACACCCTACACATGTTACAGATGTTACATACTTTACAGGTTTTACACATGTAACATACTTTACAGGTTTTACACATGTAACATACTTTACAGGTTTTACACATGTAACACTATAGCACATGTTACATAGGTAACACATGTAACATATGTACATATGTTACGTATGCTACATGTTACATGTGTTACAAAGATCTTCTTCACTGTTTTCTTTAGACTTCCACATGTGGAGAGAGAACAACTGCAGAGAGAGAGGGAGAGAGAGAGAGAGAGAGAGAGGGGAGAGAGAGAGAGAGAGAGAGAGAGAGGGGGGAGGGAGAGAGAGAGAGACCCCTTCCCTCACACGTATCTCTGAATCTGAGTGACGGTCCCTGAACGCACCACTCAGTTCAACGGGTTCAATGCCTCTTCCCGTGTGGACTCACAGACCTAAACCACCAGACCTGAACCAGACCTGAACCACCAGACCTGAACCAGACCTGAACCACCAGACCTGAACCAGACCTGAACCACCAGACCAGAACCAGACCTGAACCAGACCTGAACCAGACGTGAACCACCAGACCTGAAACCAGCTTTTCGTCCTCAGACCTTCTGAGGTCCAGAACTTCATCCAATCTGCTCTCTTGGGATTTGCATTGGTGTGTGTGTGCGTGTGTGTATATGTGTGTGCGTGTGTGTGTGTGTGTTTACGGCCTTCAGGGCTCAACCTTCTCTCCGTGATGACTTCCAGACTCATGGTGCTCCTCTTTCATCCTGACTGGAGTGAGACGAGGAGACGAGGAGGAGTTCAGATCTCAGGGTAAAATATCTAATAAGTATATTAATATTTGTGACTGCAAAACTATTAATGGGCTTAAAGTGGAATTGTGGTTTGAAACATGAGGTTGGCATCCTCTTGTCTCCTTGTCCCCTTGGCTCCTTATCTCCTTGGTTTCACACATGTGAGTCCTCTGAACAACGTGTGAGGGACGTCCGACAACAGCGAACCCGAAAGGTCACTCGGAAGGTGAAAGGTCATGCCAGTGGATTCTGCGGGGCAGCCCCCCCCCCCTCCCTGTGTCTCCCACGTTATGCAAATGAGGTGTTTACATATGCAAATGAGGCATTATCTGTCCAATGAGCTCATGTTCAAACATTTACAGAGAGAGGAACGTAAGGCCGGGTCAGAAGGGACGTTATTTATTAGTTTGCACTCTGTGTGTCACTCTGTGTGGATGAGGGGGGGGGGGGGTATTAGGAGGACTGGGGGTACTAGGGGTGTTGGGGGGTCTGGGGGTCTGGCCGCTGTGTGAGTCAATATTGATGAAGCCGTAACTCTGAGACGCTGAATGGTGAGATGACACACACACACACACACACACACACACATACTCTCTCTCATGTGCTTGTATACCACAAAGAAGGAGGAGCGAGTATGAAGGTAAAGTTCCTCATGACGTCAAAATACTCCATTGAGTATTAAAAGATGTTTTTCTTCTTCTTATAGAGGTCTAACTTAAAGAGGTCTAACTTAAAGAGGTCTAACTTATAGAGGTCTAACTTATAGAGGTCTAACTTAAAGAGGTCTAACTTATAGAGGTCTAACTTTTCTTGAGGCTGATTCTTATTTATTTATTACCAGTTCATAAATCACTGAGAGACCAGAGACCAGAGACCAGAGACCAGAGACCTGAGACCTGAGACCAGAGACCAGAGACCAGAGACCTGAGACCTGAGACCAGAGACTAGAGACCAGAGACCAGAGACCAGAGACCAGGACCAGTTTCTTCGGGGTTCTTCAGAAGGTCTCTGTGTGCGTTCCTTCCTCATCATCGTGTGTGTGCTCCCTAAATCATCTCTGACCCCGGTGACCTTCAGGAGGCCAAATGAGACATCTGGAACGCTTTAACCTCGATGAGGCACTCGGTTCTCTGAAGTCATGTGACCCTCCGGGGGGGGAACCACGTCTCTGACTATTCATTAAAGATGACCGACGCATTCCTCGCTGCGCTCTGAAGTGTTTCTGACGCGCCAGACATTCAGTCCTCCATGTGTAATTATAAAATCACGGTTTCACGACCGATGTTTTGAGGCTGCGCTCAGGTGTTGAATTACCTGGCGGCCGGCGAGCGCGTCCTGCAGCCGCCGGCCGCATACCTTCCTGCTGAGCTCAGCACGGCCAGATTTATGACAGCCTCCATTCTTCTGCTGCTCTGTGAAGACTGTGGGAACGGAGGCTCGCCTCAGGTAGAGGAAACGGACACGATGGTGCCGGGAGACGAGTAGAGAGTGACATCAGAGGGTAGAGAGTGACATCAGAGGGCAGAGAGTGACATCAAAGGGCAGAGAGTTACATCAGAGGGTAGAGAGTGACATCAGAGGGCAGAGAGTGACATCAAAGGGCAGAGAGTTACATCAGAGGGTAGAGAGCAGAGAGTGACATCAAAGGGTAGAGAGTGACATCACAGGGTAGAAAGTAACATCACAGGGTAGAGAGTGACATCAGAGGGCAGAGAGTGATACCTGGTGAGCACTAAACTGATTTTGTTTCTCACGTTTTGTCAGTCGGGAGTTCCAGAACTTTTTGGTTTGTGACTCATCAAAATAAAACAAAAGCTAAATATAACTTCATGTTCAACAGAAGGAAGCAACTGAAGAAGCAAAGCACTGTGCTCTGTACCCTCGTCACAACGGGGCCCCTGGTGTTGCGCTCTGGTGGAGCCCCCTGGTGGAGCCTCCTAGTGGAGCCTCCTGGTCGTGACCCCAATTGAGCCCTCTGGTGTTGGACTGCTAACGCAACACGGAGAGACAGGCATGACACGCTGCTGCTGTAATCTGGCGCTATAGAGAAAGTTACAGGGAGCGGGACAATTTATTTTTATGTCATGCGATCTACCAATACTCGACGTATTGAGCACCCCTGAACTAGACGAACTGAAAGTGTTGGGTGTCTTTAATTCGTTGCACTCTGCTGACACCTAGTGGTCATTTGCAGACAGTGCAGCTTCCTTGTTCCTCAGTTTAGAACCGCAGATACATGTTCTCCTGTTTCACCCTGTCATCTAGAGCCATTCAAGATTGTGTTTCATGTTAATAAAGTTTAAAAAAAGAGGAAATAAATCAATATAAAATATACATCTCAACACAAATAACTATAATGAATGATATGATATAATTAGCTCTTTATTCCCTGAGATATGTATCATCTGTTGCACAGCGACACCTGCTGGTCAAAACAAGCGGTCACAAGACTTTTTGTTATATTTAAAAAAGATTATAAACATTAAATACACAGATAACTAAATCTACCATTATAATACATAAATAATGATGGAAATGAAAGCCTTGAAAATCAAATAAATATGCAGGTTAGCATTAAAGTAAATACAGATGTTCATATTTAATAGAAATAGGGAAGAAAATTTAAACGTTATTTATTAATATTTTCTATTTCTGTGCATATTTATTATCTTTCCCATTAACCACCACAACATGAGTAATAACTGAGGCTCCTTTTCCTGCGTTATTTATTCATTAATTTATTCATCTTAATTTTTTATATATTTTGGATTTTATTTATATGATTATGCTTTATATAATATTATAATGTCAGTTTTTCCTCGATATGCATAAAGTGTATAATTTATTATTATTAAGTTATTTAATATTGAACATTTCGTACTGACCAAAACGTTATTTTCTAAGAAAACAATACAAACAGTTTGTTTTTAAACATAATGTCACGCGTGGCAGAGGCTCGTGCACGTGTGTGACGTGTTCCCCGTGCGTGTTGATCACGTGGGCCTCACGATCAGCTGTAACCTTTATTCATTACATCCGATTCCTCCCTTCAGTCCCACGTGCGCGTGAACCAGAGCCCGGGAACACTGAGCGCGTCCTCGCGCGTTCTGCTCGCCTGACAGTGCGCAGGACCGTAAACGTGACTTTACCGTAAAGAACGTGACACTGCCGTAAAGCCTTTAAAAGATGAGAAGAGGCGTACGTGCGTTTTGAATGTTCTGCATCTACGACGCGTGGCTCCCTTTACAAAGAGGCTTTTATTAATTATTATTATTCATTATTATAAGTGACATGTAGAGACTGGGAATAAAACTTCGGTTGCACATAATTAATACATTTAAATACAATGTTGAATAGTTCCGTATACCTTTCACTCCTCTGTTTATCCGATGGCTTTACGTACTATTTATTTGAGCATGTTCAGACTTTACATACGTGTTATATGTAAAGTGTTCCCGCCTCAAGCAGCTACACTAATAACTCAATAACACAATAATACATTAATAACACATTCATTACATTACATTACATTACATGTCATTTAGCAGACGCTTTTATCCAAAGCGACTTACATATAACTCATAACTCAACAACACAATAATAACTCAACAACACAATAATAACTCAACAACACAATATTAACTCAACAACACAATAATAACTCAATAACACATTAATACCTCAAACATAGAGGACACCAGCGACGTCTTTCACAACGGGAATCACACGAATCAGCAAAAAAAACACGCGCGCGCGTTCACGCACAGCCTGAGGAATGTCCGTGCGCGTGTCCTCGCAGCTTTACGGTAGTCCCTCCCGTCGGTCGGTACGTGGCAGCGTCCGGAGCCCGGAGCCTCCCGAGCTGCTCAGAACCGGGTCCGCGTCCAGAGTAACGGTAAGACCGCGGGGCGCTCACGGCGCGCGCACGCGCTGTCGAGCACGCGGGGCGGTTGTCAATAACTGGGGTTTGTGCGTGTGTGCGCGCGCCTGTGTGTGTGTGTGTGTGCGTGTATGTGGAGTAACAATGTTTCACAGAAACTGAAACAATGTTTCACAGCGAGAGAAACACGAGGTGGAAGAAAGCTACTGCTGCTGCTGCTGCTGTTGTTGTTGTTGTTGTTGTTGTTGTTGTTGTTGTTGTTGAAACTTATGCTAACTTTGTGTGTGTGTGTGTGTGTGTGTGTGTCGGGGGGGGGCACGTCCTTCAGAAGGAGAGTTATTTTGAACGTTGGCGCTGTTGATGCTGAACATAGAGGGAGAAAGTCGAGGGATTCTAGAAACGACTGTGACGTCACGGGGGGGGGGGGGTTCTCGAGGAAGTGTCTTAAAACATGTCTTCTCTATGGTTGTATAGAAGCCTATGCTTCACGTGTTAAAGCTGCATTCTCTCTCCTGACCACCAGGGGGGCGACACCTCTGGTTGTATAGAAGTATATCTAGTGACTCTACTTTTCTCTTGATGTATTCCCTCAGTCTCAGCCTCTAGTCTCAAGTCTTCTTCTATACAGCATGATGTCATCATTTATACTTTATGGTCATTTAGAGACCGCTTTAGGGGCGGAGCTACAGGTGATTGACAGGTCGCTGCCTCCCAGTTACAGCGCCTCAACGGCGCTCCTCAGTTCAAATATCGTAACTTTCATTATGTGTTGGTGTGTGTGTGTGTGTGTGTGTGTGTGTGTGTGTGTTGGTGTCTGTGTGTGTCTGTGTGTGTGTGTGTGTGTGTGTGTTCCATGTGACGTAGAGCTGAAACTCATCCGGACCCTTCAGCTTCCATGTGGCTCCAGATGTTTCTGTGTTGCGTCACATCTGCTCGACAACCCTTCATCCTCAGGGACTCAGAGCAGCGTTTCTATTGGTCGACGGGCCGTCACGGTGGACTGGTCTCTGCTGGACCTGGTTCTGTTAACGGTGGACTGGTCTCCTCTGGTGAACTTGCATGATGTCATCGGTGGGTCCGATGAGGAGCTTTAAGAAGAACTCTATAGAACCAGACCCTCTTCTGATGAGGGTCTGGTTCACTGATAGAGGTTTATAGAGGACCAGGAATACACTGAGGTCTATAGAGGACCAGGACTACACTGAGGTCTGTAGAGGACCAGGACTACACTGAGGTCTGTAGAGGACCAGGACTACATAGAGGTCTATAGGGGGGATCCGGTTATCAGGGGATCCGGTTATCGGGGGATCTGGTTATCGGGGGATCTGGTTATCAGGGGATCTGGTTATCAGGGGATCTGGTTATCCGGATCATTCTGATCTGGATCACACGTTTTGGAATACCCCAACGGGAGTCTTCGTGCCGTCTGACTTTCACAGCGTTCCTCCAACGAGTCTCTGCTGGTCCGAGTGATGCTGAGTCATGAATAATATGTTTAATATCTCCTCGGGTCCTGAGTGGAGGAGGAGACTCGAACCGAAGAGGATCAGATCCACTAGAACGGGACTCCACCGTGGGGGTCTACCCTTTCCTTAAGGATTCAAGGGTTCAAGGATCCTTTCTGTTCATGAAGCTGTGCAAAAGGACTTTCTGTCATTAATCATCTGTCAGTTTTAAACTCACATTTTATTCAACTAAATGTTCAGTTTCAATCCGATTTTGTCGCTGTTTAATAAAAAAAAAAAAATTCCACCGCGATCACAATGTGACATCATAAAGCTCGCTGAACGTCTCCCCTCAGGAGCCCGACTCCTCGGCTCTGATTGGTTGTCTTCCTCCAGGTGAGGAGGAGGTGGTGACCCCCCCCCGTGTCTCTAAGCGTTCAGGTAACTTCTTGTCAGCAGGTGTCGTGTCAGGGAAATTATTTTCATGTTTCACCTGCAGCAGATTCCTCTCAGTTATTACCACGGCAACAACGACGGTGAGCTTTGCTCTGCCGCCTCGCTGAGCCTTTGATTAGACGTGTGTGTGAGTGTGTGTGTATGTGTGTGTGTGTGTGTGTGTGTGTGTGTGTGTGTGTGTGTTGAGTCCCAGAGGAGAAAGTGGAGCAGGAACCACAAACAAAGTTCTCTTTGAAGCTCTTTGGTTCAACGACTGAATATGTCATCAAATATAAAGTAACCGTTTGCTTGGTTTGGATACGGTTTACGCGGTCGGGGTCCAACTGGTTCCCCTGGTGGAGCGATGAGCGGCTGAAGAACACAGTCCAATACTGGAAAGTACAGTCCAACTCTGTAAACATGGTAAAACACAGAAACACTGTAAAACACCATAAAACACAGGAAAACTCTCGAAACCACTGTAAAAACACAGTAAAACATAGGACAACTGTTAAACACTGTAAAAAAAAACATAGTAAAAAACAGTAGAACAGTAAAACACTGTAAAACACAGTAAAACATAAAATACATTAAAACAGTAAAACTTCGTAAAGGAGCTCCAGGGAGAAGAGGAGACTGTATCGGAGGAACCTCCCTCCAGCTGATTGATGACGTTTTATGAGTCGTACTCAATGTCCTCCAGGCAGAGAATATGACGGTGAGACACCGACCTCAGGACATGGAGTCGGGTCGCCGGCGCCTCAACGGGCGCCGACCAATGGTGGCTCTTGAATGCTGCAGAGGGCGGGTCTTACCGAGCCGTGTTGAAGGAGGTCACCGCACATCCAGGCCTGTAACTTGGGTTTGTCCTCGCAGGTCGATCCACAGAGACGGAATGAGGAAGCTCTGGTCCCTCGTCCTCTGGGCGCTGCTCTGCTGCTCGACCACCAGGGCGGAGATCTTCACCTCCATCAGTGGGTTTGATCTTTGGTGCATTGAGGCTCAGAGGCTCTTCCTGAAGGACCGGTCAGCTGAGTCCTTCCGTCCAATCAGGCGGGGGGATTCAAGGCTGAGGCCAACTGGGTTTACCGGGAATACCTTTTGTTGCCTCGGGAAGTTTTGAATTGGAAACGCTCGATAAAACCGGACGCCTCTCCTCACCTTCAGTGTCTCTGCAGGCCAAATGACGGACCTGATCCACACGGAGAAAGAGCTGGTCCAGTCCCTGAGGGACTACATTCAAGAGGAGGAGACCAAGCTTGCTGCGGTCAAAAGGTACCGTATAGCCTCAAAGGGTACCGTATAGTCTTGAAGGTACCTTCTAGTCTCAAAGAGTACCTTCTAACCTCAAAAGGTATCTTCTAGTCTTAAAGGTACCTTCTAGCCTCAAAAGGTACCTTCTAGTCTTAAAAGGTACTTTCTAGTCTCAAAAGGTACCGTATAGTCTCAAAGAGTACCTTCTAGACTTAAAGGGTACTTTCTAGTCTTAAAGGTACCTTCTAGTCTTAAATGTACCTTCTAGTCTCATATGATGACATAATAGACTAAGTAAATATGAGGTGATACATGTATGTAGAAGTATAACATCTGTATATGTTTGTCTCTCTGTCTCTCTGCCTTTCTGCCTTTCTGCCTGTCTGTCTGCCTCTCGCCTGTCTATCTGACTGTCTCTCTCCCTGTGTGTCTGCCTGTCTGTCTCACAGCTGGGCCAACAAACTTGACGCTCTGTCTAAGGCGTCCACCTCTGACCCAGAGGGCTACCTGGCCCACCCGGTCAACGCCTACAAGCTGATGAAGAGACTCAACACAGAGTGGTCTGAACTAGAGACTCTGGTGCTGCAGAACCCGTCTGATGGTAAGTCGCTTTGGATAAAAGCGTCCGCTAAATGACATGTAATGTAATGTAATGAAAGGAAGGAAGGAAGGAGTGGACAAGTCTGCTGTGGTTGTACTTGGTGCCCTGGGGGATGAGTTGGTTGTAGAGCTGCGCCACCATTTCAACATTGGTTTGAACTGGGTCTGAACCGTTAATAACCACGATGGCGCCAACGGTTATGAGGCATTTATGATGACGAAGGATACGAGTCCAACGACTCTGGGTTCTGGTCTGCAGCTGGTCCAGTGAGTCCTGAGACTGGGTTCTGGTCTGCAGCTGGTCTTTGTCTGCATATCTTGGCCCATGTTCTCCTTCTCCGACATGTTGTTTGGACTTCTGGAATCTGGGAAGTGGATATCAGGAGAGAGTAAGGCCAGTGAGTCTGTCCACGTGGCCTCGAGTCAGAGAGATGGATGTGAAGCTCTGGAGGAAGTCGAGCAGCAGCTTCAGTGTCTGGTTCAGAGAAAAAAAGAAACGTTGAAACTCAAAAAGGAATCTGGACTTTTGCCAATGATCAAGTTTTTATTTATTAAGCAGCAGAACCAACACTACCACTTTAGTCCACAGGGGGCGCTATAATCTCCTCTGAATTGAAGCCAGTGCCTTAGTGGTCTCCCTTGGCGTGTCTGCAGGGTTCATCTCCAACATGTCCGTACACCGGCAGCTGTTCCCGGATGCAGAGGACGAGACGGGGGCCGCCAAGGCGCTGATGCGTCTGCAGGACACGTACCAACTGGACTCTGAGGCCTTCTCCAGAGGAAAGCTGCCAGGTAACCGAGGACTGAGCGAACCAGAGGAGAGCACCACGCACCAGCGATGGGGTTAAAGGTGTTAATACACCACCCTGCTGCTGAGTCCTCAGGGCTTCATGTAGTTTGAGCTGTTTGATACTCCGGCTCTGGGTGAGAATGAAGGAAACAAAGGATTCTAGTTCTAGTTCATCTTTATCAGGACTTCACAGAAGGTCTTGTCAATACAATTCATATTGAGCGAGGATCCGGTCCCCAGAGGACCGCCCTCACGTCTCAACCTGCCCTCAAACCACTTTTAATTTACATCATTATAAAAAAGGAAGCTTTAGGAACCCTGTGCAAGAAAATATGCTATCTAAAGTAATATTGTAAACTGAAGTACTCTAAGAATCTGATTTACCTACCAAATGAATCATTTGGAATAAATATTGTATGATTAAAGCGTGATGAATATATCGTGACTCTTGGTCCATTGGATCCCGCCCAGGTATGCACACTGACGCCTTGCTGACGGTGGACGACTGCGTCTACATGGGCCGGACGGGCTACAACGACGCCGACTACTACCACGCCGTGCTGTGGATGCAGCAGGCGCTGAAGCAGCTGGACGGGGGGGAGGAGGCCGTGGTCAGCAAGGCCGACATCTTGGACTACCTCAGCTACTCCGTTTACCAGATGGGAGACCTCCCGCGAGCCATTGAGCTGACCCGGAGGCTGGTGGCTATTGGTAAGTTGTATAGAATCCTCTGGTTGTATAGAAGTCTATGCTTCATGTGTTAAAGCTGCGTTCTCTCTCCTGACCACCAGGGGGCTCCTCTGGCTGTATAGAAGTCTATATAGTGACTCTACTTCCTCAGTAAATGTCTCAGTCTCTAGTTTCTAGTCTTCTTCTATACAGCAAGATGTCATCATTTATACTTCATGGTCTGTAGAGTCAGACCATGAAGCAGGGGGTGCTTTAGGGGCGGAGCTACAGGTGACTGACAGCTCTCCACCAGGTCATTCCTCAGTTTGCTCTTTGAGGTTTTGAAGCTTTCGGTGGAAGTTGGGATTCAACCACAGAACCATCAGCCTTGAGAACACATTTAGAATAACACTTGTATTTAAGTATTTAAGTCTCCCCCCTCCCTCCACACACACACACACACACACACACACACACACCGGCCAGCCGACCGATCTGTGAGCTAATTGGTGGGTTGCTGAGGTCGGCCTGCAGGGTGTTGTCCCTCTGAAGGAGGGCGTGGCTAGTGACCCTCATCCAACGAAGGAAACCCTGAAACACTAACTTTCCCCAAAAGTCAAAGTACTCGGGTTTTACTTCACAAATTCATCTTGTGTTTTGCGTTTATGGCTTTTAAATAAAATTGGTTGTGGTCAATATTTCCCTCCCCAGTTGTAGCAGAGTAGAAGTTTTAAACTTAAAATGAAAATTTCTGATTCCTCTGCAGTTGATTGAAAGTGTGTTTCTATTTGCTGCTGCCACTCTGGGGACTTGTGTCCTCCCCAAGGGAACCAGACAGCAGTAAGCAACATAAAGTAAATAACATAAAGTAAATAACATAAAGTAAACAACATAAAGTAAACAACATAAAGTAAATAACATAAAGTAAACAACATAAAGTAAATAACATAAAGTAAATAACATAAAGTAAACAACATAAAGTAAATAACATAAAGTAAATAACATAAAGTAAACAACATAAAGTAAACAACATAAAGTAAATAACATAAAGTAAATAACATAAAGTAAACAACATAAAGTCATAAAGTAAACAACATAAAGTAAATAACATAAAGTAAATAACATAAAGTAAACAACATAAAGTCATAAAGTAAACAACATAAAGTAAATAACATAAAGTAAATAACATAAAGTAAACAACATAAAGTCATAAAGTAAACAACATAAAGTAAATAACATAAAGTAAATAACATAAAGTAAACAAAAGCTGATAAATCGTTTCTCTCTGTTTTTAATCCTGAATATTGGTTTAACGAGCGTTTTGTTGCACTGACAGCGCCCGGCCACCAGAGGGCGGGAGCCAACCTGCGTTACTTTGAGCGCATCCTGTGGAAGCAGCTCAAAGAGCAGGACCAGGACCAGGACCAGCCGCCGGCCTCCGAGGAGCCCATCCTGCTGGGGACCTACCAGAGGCCCAAAGACCACCTCCCGGAGAGGGAGGTCTACGAGGCCCTGTGCCGAGGGGAGGGACTCCAAATGGTGCGAGAACACTCATCACGCCACACTTCACCAGAACGCGGGGTCAGAACGTGACCTTGCATCGCCATGGTTACCATCACATGTCCCGTGCTCCACCAGGACGACGCGCGCCGCAGCCGCTTGTTCTGCCGCCTCCACGACGGCAGGAGGAACCCGCGCCTCCTGCTGCAGCCCGTGAAGGAGGAGGACGAGTGGGACAGTCCGCACATCGTCCGCTACCTGGAGGTGATGTCGCCCGCGGAGACGAGCAAGATCAAAGAGCTGGCCAAACCCAGAGTGAGTCCACAGCATGTGACTACGAGGACACAGATATGGTTACTGACACTCTGAGATGAGGGACTGTACGAGGACACATATATGGTTACTGACACACTGAGATGAGGGACTGTACGAGGACACATATATGGTTACTGACACACTGAGATGAGGGACTATATGAGGACACAGACTTCATTCCCGTGATTCTTCTCTTCCGTCGTTCAGCTGGCCAGAGCGACGGTCCGTGACCCCAAAACCGGCGTCCTGACCACGGCCAACTACCGCGTCTCCAAGAGGTGACGAGAGGTTCCTCTCAGAACGGTCACGACACGAGGCGTTCACTCCGGAGGTTACAGTGTGTGTGTGTGTGTGTTTGTGTTTGTGCGTGTGTGCGTGTGTGTGTGTGTGTGTGTGCAGTGCGTGGCTGGAGGAAGTGGACGACCCGGTCATCGTGAGGGTCAACCAGAGGATAGAAGACATCACGGGCCTCGAGGTCGACACGGCCGAGTTACTGCAGGTGAAGTCGCTGCACACACACACACACACACACACACACACACACACACACACACACACACACACACACACACACACACTTACACACACACACACTCACACACACACACAGCATCACGGCCCAGGTGGTGATAACACACACTTCTTAAAGGTACACACACGCATTATGGTCGCCAGTGACCATCCTTTAATGTCTTTAATCTAATAATGAATCTTTTTTTTCGATGGATCGCCAGGTCGCTAACTATGGAGTCGGAGGACAGTACGAGCCTCATTTTGACTTCTCCAGGGTGAGTGTGTGTGTGTGTGTGAGATGTATTCATATACACTGCTACCTGTAGCAATCACTGCTACCTGTAGCAATCACTGCTACCTGTAGCAACCACTGCTACCTTTAACAACCACTGCTACCTGTAACAACCACTGCTAGCTGTAACAACCACTGCTACCTGTAACAATCACTGCTACCTGTAGCAACCACTGCTACCTGTAACAACCACTGCTACCTGTAACAACCACTGCTAGCTGTAGCGACCACTGCTACGTGAAGTAGCGTTGCCGCCTCCAGCCTCCAGCCTCCAGCCTCCAGCCTCCAGCCTCCGGGCCTTCGGGCCTCCGGGCCTTCAGGTCTTCAGGTCTTCGGGCCTCCGGGTCCCCGGTGGCGGTTGAACTTCTGGCCGTCTGTTGCAGCGTCTTTCCGACATCAACGAGCGCGACGGGAACCGACTCGCCACCTTCCTGTTCTACGTGAGTCCTCTGCGGGCGGCGCCGTGCTCATGCTGTGCTTCTGTCTTTGATCCTCTCCGTGTAGAGAGATGAGCCCGATGCGTTCAAAAGATTAGGCACTGGAAATCGCGTGGCCACTTTTTTGAACTACGTGAGTACGAGCATCCCTGGAAGTAGTTCCCTCTAGATCCCACCAGCAGAACACATTGAGTTCCCATGACGATAGAAACGTGAGGGAGAAGACACTCAAACACAACAACATAACTGACTGTGGAATGAGGATCAGGTTTTTCTCTTGGTTGAAGTTTCCTGAACATTAATAATCTCTATCATCAGCATGTAAACACGGTTGAAGCAGTAACAGACCGAGAGCCGGGGACCGTACAGGGAGCGCGGAGCGATGCTAACATAGCCACATAGCAGCAGACACTACATACATTACATCACCTGTCATTTAGCTGACGCTTTTATCCAAAGCGACTTACAATCCTGTTACATTCATACACCGTAGACAGTTACAGGGAGCAATTTAGGGTTAAGTGTCTTGCTCAAGGACACATCGACTAGGGCGGGGATCGAACCTCCAACCCCGTGATCGAAAGACGGGCCTGCTACCCACTGACCCATAGTCGTGTTATACACGTCGCTCCCTACATACATAACACCTTTAGAAAGACTAGACCTATCAGCTATAAATGCCTCTATAACGTGAGAATAATGGAGTATTCACGATTATTTATGCTTAATACTACAGTTACAGTAACTAGTTACATACTAGCTAGTAGCATTAGTGCTAGCACGTAGCATCCATGATGTACAGGTAACAACACATTTCAATTAATACTCGACTAGAGTAACACACCAACCTGTTACTATCACTTCATTAATGCTGAAGAGAGTTATTTAATGACATTAATATGTTATTATTATATGTCAAACAAAGGTAGACAGTATTTTGCTGAGAAAATAAAAAGCATCTTTTAAAGAGCAGAGTTTATTTTTTGAGGAACAAACAGAGAACGTTTCCAAATGTTTGTTTTGCTCCGTCAGATGAGCGACGTGGAGGCGGGCGGCGCCACGGTGTTCCCCGACCTGGGGGCCGCCATCCGGCCGCGGCAGGTCAGTGGGAGAGTGTGTGTGTGAGAGGGTGTGTGAGTATGTGTGTTGAGTGTGTGTGTCTGAGAGGGTGTGTGTGTTTGTGTTGAGTATGTGTGAGTATGTGTGTTGAGTGTGTGAGTGTGTTAGAGTGTGTGTATGTGTGGGCGTGTGTGTGTGTGTGTGTGTGTACCTCTGTGTCTGTCCATGGCTAATACACAATATTTAGAGTAAAGTTATGGCTGTATTCATATTATATCATCCAGCTCCTCCAACCCTTCCTCCTCCTCCTCTTCCTCCTCCTCCTCCCCCCCCCCCACCCACCTCCAGGGCACGGCAGTGTTCTGGTACAACATGTTCCGTAACGGCGAGGGCGACTACCGGACCCGACATGCAGCCTGCCCGGTGCTGGTGGGGAGCAAATGGGGTGAGTCGAGGTTCAGAAAACAACAACAACAATAAAAACAACAACCAGTATTGAGTATGAACACGTTGAGGAGGGTCTATAGAAGGATGTGAACTTGTAACTATGGCAACGTGAGAGCAGCTGATGAGGACCAGCAGAGCATCGAGACAGAGGAGACGCTTCCTTAGGATTCAGCTGCAGAAATTAACATTTTAAAGAAATGCTCCTAAAACAAGACGAGTAAAGACTCTGTGATTCCGGTGTGTGTGTGTGTGTGTGTGTGTGTGTGTGTGTGTGTGTGTGAATGTGTGTGTGTGTGTGTGTGTGTGAATGTGTGTGTGAAAGTGTGTTTGAATGTGTGTGTGAATGTGTGTGAATGTGTGTGTGAAAGTGTGTTTGAATGTGTGTGTGAACGTGTGTGTGAATGTGTGTGTGTGTGTGTGTGTGAATGTGTGTGTGTGTGTGTGTGTGAATGTGTGTGTGTGAATGTGTGTGAATGTGTGTGTGTGTGTGTGTGTGTGTGTGAATGTGTTTGCGAATGTGTGTGAATTTGTGTGTGAATGTGTGTGTGTGTGTGGGTGTGAATGTGTGTGTGTGTGAATGTGTGTGTGTGAATGTGTGTGAATGTGTGTGTGTGTGTGTGAATGTGTGTTTGCGAATGTGTGTGAATTTGTGTGTGAATGTGTGTGTGTGTGTGGGTGTGAATGTGTGTGTGTGTGTGTGTGGGTGTGAATATGTGTGTGTGTGTGTGTGTGTGTGAATGTGTGTGTGTGTGTGAATGTGTGAATGTGTGTGTGTGTGAATGTGTGTGTGTGTGAATGTGTGTGTGTGAATGTGTGTGAATTTGTGTGTGAATGTGTGTGTGTGTGTGTGAATGTGTGTTTGTGAATGTGTGTGAATTAGTGTGTGAATGTGTGTGTGTGTGAATGTGTGTTTGTGAATGTGTGTGAATTTGTGTGTGAATGTGTGTGTGTATGAATGTGTGTTTGTGAATTTGTGTGTGAATGTGTGTGTGTGTGTGTGAATGTGTGTTTGTGAATGTGTGTGAATTTGTGTGTGAATGTGTGTGTGTGTGTGAATGTGTGTGAATTTGTGTGTGTGTGTGTGAATTTGTGTGTGAATGTGTGTGAATTTGTGTGTGAATGTGTGTGAATTTGTGTGTGAATGTGTGTGAATTTGTGTGTGAATGTGTGTGAATTTGTGTGTGAATGTGTGTGTCCGTGGCGGTTCGTCGTGTTTCTGTCATATAAACTATTCAGTTTTTTTTCTTCTTTCAGTGTCCAACAAGTGGATTCACGAGCGTGGACAAGAGTTCAGGAGACCATGTGGCCTATCACAGGAGGACCGGGAGTGAACCACACACACACACACACACACAGACACACACACACACACACACACCTGCATTAATGCCAACAACCAAAACTCTCCCTCACTGCACCAACGTGATCTAATCTTTGGGAAACACTCCATGTTCATCCAGGATGAGTTTCATCAAGTTTCCTTTGTGTGAATATCTCTGACCAAAACAAAGCTTTAAAAATATTAAAAAATAAAAAAGTGCAAAAGAAGAGGAACTTTTTTTTGCAAAGCGGGCTTTTGAGAGGCGGACAAACAAAAGGTTTCCGTACATAGAATCAACTAAGTCTCATTTTACAACCATTCAAATCGGATCAAGTACCCAGTAGATATAAATGTGTGCATCCTCTGGACCAGAAGCTCCTCCTCCTGCTCCTCCTCCTCCTCCTGCTCCTCCTCCTTCTCCTCCTCCTCTTCCTCCTCCTCGTGGGTCACGGCCTCCCGGCGTCCTCCGCTCGGCAGAAGAGTTTCTGAAGTTTTCAAAGTAAAAGCGTTGGCGGCGATGCAGACGAGCCCTTATTTAATCAAAGTGTGACAGAAACCTGATAAAATGTCACGTCTACATGTTTAAGAGAGAATATATATATTTAACATTTCTGGTTAAGAAGCAGCAACAGAAATAAAGTTGTATTATTTTGAAAGAGCTTTGGAAGTCCTCAAACTGACACGCTGTCCTTGACCTAAAGACTTCTACCACTTCCTTCTTCTTCTTCAGTTTCCTTCAAACACGACAGAAAAAAAAACAGTTCCTCCAAATCATGTCCACAATGTTTTTATTTATATGGCGTTTAAATTATTTCACTGTTGTTTCACATTGTGTGCTCTTTCTACTTCAATAAACAATGTCTTTTATTAAAATGTTGGATGTCTTTCCTGTTTCTCTCTCCTGACCACCAGGAGGCGACTCCTCGGGTTGTATAGAAGTCTATGCTTCAGGTGTTGAAGCTGCATTCTCTCTCCTGACCACCAGGGGGAGACTCCTATGGTTGTATAGAAGTCTATATAGTGACTCTACTTCTCTTGATGAAACATGAGTTTATGTCTCAGTCTCTAGTTTCTAGTCTTTTTCTATACAGCATGATGTCATCATTTATACTTTATGGTCATTTAGGGGCGGGGCTACAATGTGATTGACAGGTTGCTACCACGGCGTTAACCAGTCTGGGAGCTGTCCGTGTTTTTCTTCTTAAAACTTTAACCCTTTCAAGGTGTTTGTAGTTCAGGATCGTTTATTGCAGCATTTTGATTGAACGACTTCAAATGTTGACTTCTGAATACAAGAATTAGATTTTATTCTTTGGATCATTTTAAAGAAGGAACCCATGAAACATGTTTAATTAACGATGGTGAACAATAGTCCTTGCCGTTAAACCGTGAATGGCTTTACTTTCAACCCGCAGCGTGGAAGCACAAGTTAGAAACATCAGTTTTTCATAATGTACCTGTTGACATGTCAAAACATCATGTTTACTTTAGTGCGCTTCCTCTACATGATCTCCTAACCAGATTAATTTTAATTAAACTTATTGTCAACATGGAAGTATTATAACGCCTTCCTCGTGCCATTGTTGTCCAAAAACCAATAAAACTAAATCAATCAATGGTGACGACGCGCGTCAGTGTGGTCGGTTAGAACCAGTGTGGCAGGTAAACATGCTGTAATAAACAAGAAGCTAACTAGCCGGCTGTATGCTAGTTAGCTATTTAGCTTGTCTTTCTCCAGAGTGTCGCTTAGTGAGGCGGAAGGACGGTTATAACTAGTGTAGCATGAACACATGGTGGAATTAACAAGTTAGCTAACTATCCGTCTGTAACTGTATGCTAGTTAGCTACTTAGCTTGGTCGGTTAGAACCAGTTTAGCATGAACGCATGGTGTATTTAACAAGTAGCTAACTAGCCAGCTAAATGTTTTCAGAAATCGTTAAAATACATAAATAACCCAAACAGCTCTAACTGTCTAAGGACTGTTTTCAAGAGCCTTTAAAGTGTTATAATTGAGTTTTTATTATATATTGGGTCTTATTATTATAAATGTTCAGTTAAATAGAAGTCTGACGTATCAAGAATCGTGAGCAGAGGATAAGAAAAAACAAAAAAGAAAAGTCGTCCCAAAGGCAGACGGTAAAATCAATAACCAAAATGTTGTTTTGAGCATCCAGGCTGCCGGAGCCTCGCTGCTCCCTGGAGACATCGACTCAGACGGCAGCCGACAGAACGTCTACAACATGTTGAAGGAAACCCAGGAAGTTAAACCGATTAATCAGAAAACAGGTCAACACGACAAAGATAGAAGCTAACGCTACAGACGCCAGTGTGAAGGGGAACCACCAGAAACCAGAGAAATGAAGGAACAACACTGTTCCCGTAAAGCTGGGTAGATCTTTATTCACCGGTACAATCGCAATAACACATTTAGTAAACCTTCAGTAGCTAACGCTAACCTAATGATGAGCTAACGTACAGGTTTGTACGTAGAAACGTAAGGCTTTAGAAACGTGCATCTCCTTCCGACCTCTCCGGGTAACGAGTGTCACTCTTCTACGATTCACCAGAAGGAGCTCCAGATGCACTGAACCTGGCCGACGTCTGGACCTGAATGATGCTAAAGATGCTACTTGGCAGGAGGTCAGTTGTAACCTCCCTCCCACATCGTTGTGTAGTGCAATAACGGATTATTAGAGGTCACGTCATCTGGAAAAGGGGTCGCAGTAACCTATAACCAGTCACCTAAATTGTAATAAAAAGAGATCCACCCTTTAAAATAAATAAATAATCAAATCGAAAGCCATCAAAAATAATAATACAAATTCAAATATAAGGCCTTTTTTCTTGCAGCCGTGGTGGACAGTTCCAACAAAATCAAACAGGCCAGCAGTACGTAACGCAGGATGGAATAAACTCCACAAACACGAGCTATGAAACAAACATGAAGCACATCGAGGCCGACGTAAAGATGGCAGAGAGAAAAAAAGGGAACAGCTCGTTACACAATCGCTCAAACCGGTTGTTTGAGTCTATTCGAGCCACGCGAGAACATGAGAATCCCCACTGGTGTTTACATCTTGTCAGGTTTCCCCCCTTTATTCTTCCTCTTTGCGGCTGATCTCTGCAAAGAGTCACCTGGACACAGATCAAACAGCCTGGGGCTCCTCCCCCGCCTCGTGGTCTCGGGCTCGGAGTCGTACGAACCGTCTCTTCTACTGTACATCCTTCTCAAAACAGAACAAAATCTTCACAAAAAAAAAGAAGCTTGATGTGATAGTTCATGGTTCTCAGTGGTGGTAGGCGGGGTTCCACGTGCGGTACCAGGACCTGGAAGGACCAACGGGGATCAGATGGTTATCAGAACACGGGAGAGGCCTTTATTCCAGTGCTCAGCACCGAGTAGTCCTACTCTAGGAGTAATCCTAGTCCTAGTTTCACGCTTTCATGAAGAAGTAATGAGCTAACGTAGATGTAAACTACTTAGCTAGTGCCGACTCTCGTTAAAACTCGTAACAGCTTTAAAAACTCACCTAGAGGAGTATTTACTGATGTATTTGTAGAGCAAAACAGTCAAATCTGTTCAGCTAGTTTAACTACGGATTTGATCTAATCACAAACCCATTAAAAACCCTCGTGGACTTTGTGATGAAGGAGAGACGCTGACTCTTCCTGGTTGTAGGACTCATTTGCAGAGCTCTATCTGAAGGAGGTGAACTACATACTTTTATTATACTTTGAGCACTGATAATACTTATAAACTTAAGATGTTGAATGCAGAACTCTCGCTGGTGGTGTTAGTACTTTTACTGTAGTAAAGGATCTGATTACTTCCTCCAAAATGTAGCTTCATTCAGCAATTAAGTTTTGATGATTAGTCCAAACTTTTAGGAAATATGCTCATCAGGTTGCAAATGGTCATTAATACACTTTAAATTCAATTCAGTTTACTTTGTATAGTCCAAAAATCACAAATCACAAATGTGCCTCAGACAACCTGTATAAACGTTGTGTTTTGTTTAAACACACAAGGCATTACAGGTTAATTGGGGATTTTTTAGACGTGAAGGTAAAAAGTTACCAGTCGTTATACTGAAGCTGCTCGGCGGGCTGGACCCAGTCCGATCTAAGTGTGAATGTGTCGGTGTCCCCGGACGTGTTCTGGTATCTTTGCAGCGTCCTGGTTTCTTACCCTGGCGTGCTGTAGGAAGCCGGGTTGACCTGAGACGTTAGGGAGGAGATGGAGGCCGCTGACAGGTTGTTGGGAGACGGCTCCCGGCTGTTCGGGGAGGAATTCGATGACACTGGAGAAAAAATACAAACAAATAATGATGACATGACTATATGTGATTGTATTACCGCGGTGCGCTGTTGGAGCCCTGGTCGTAAGACAAGAGGGGAACACGTTCTGTTGTTTCCAACATCAAGAACATATAGGGGCAACTATGGGTCAGTAGGCAGCAGGCCCGTCTTTCAATCACAGGGTTGGAGGTTCGATCCCTGCCCTAGTCGATGTGTCCTTGAGCAAGACACTTAACCCTGATTTGCTCCCTGTAGCTGTGTCTACAGTGTATGAATGTAACATGATTGTAAGTCGCTTTGGATAAAAGCGTCAGCTAAATGACATGTAATGTAAAAGAACGTTAGCAAGGAAGCGTCACTTGCCTCCGCCGGTAGCCGGAGGGCTGTAGGATCTGGAGGATGAAGCTGGGTACTGTTAGAAAAGAGATGAGATAAAGCGGATTACATATCAGACTCATTGTCAGGCTCTCGGAATTTGCTTAAAAAATAATAATTTCTAGTAGTAGAGTAGATTCACTCGCTGTCTGAACGATCCCTTTTATCTTGTTATTAAAACCCCGATCTAAACGAAGAGATGTATGTTTTAGACGGCTAACCATTCTGGAGTTGAAGCTGTGGGACTTGACCGACAGGCTGGTCACCGGGCAGTAGATCCTCTTCTCCTTCTGACGTCGGTTGCAGAACCAAACTCGGACCACCTCCTTCTCCATGCCGAGCTGCTCTGAGATCAGGGTTATCTCCTCGGAGTTGGGCTTGGGGTTCTGAAAACAACAACAACAAACACAGGATTTTTTAATTTAATTTGACTGTAAAGATGGGAAGTGTTGAAGGTTTATATCTTCCTGGCAACTACCGGTGTCCGTTTTATTGCTGTGTTCAAACGTATTTGAAACATTCTAAGTAAGTTAGGAAGAAAGTGTTTCGTGGTACAGATGTAGAGATCAGATGTTAGTCCACGAGACAAGCTGGTGAACAATGCTTACCAACTTCTCTACGCATGATAAATGATGTGAGTTAGTTGAAGAACATGCTCACACTGAAACACTTCATCAGGAAGCTGACTGAAGATAAACCAGAATAGAGATGGATGGAAATCCAGCTCCTTAAATCCTTGTTATTATCTTTACTGCTTAAATTGTAAGTTTGATTTTTCATCAAGTCGTCTTTGCACTAGCGAAGCGAGGAAAACTTCCCGTGTGGCGGATGATGAAGCTCCGATGGTCCCGCACACGTTCATTAACGTTTCCTCCATATCTACCGTGGACTTGATGTGGTTAAGGTAAAAAGTAATTTGCGGCAGAATTAGCTAGTTTTACTTCGGGACTGCATTTGGGGGTGCAAAAAAAAAAAGAAAGCTCCTTATAGCTACTTCCATTGAATGTCGCTGACTCCCGACTCTGAACCAACCGCCGGGACGCGGCTCTGCACCGGTTAGCGGGATCAAGGTGTTCTCACTTTCAGTCATTTCTGACGTTGTGTTTAGCTAACGGATGACCGCAAAACAAAATGCTGCCGAGTACATCACCGCTTGTTTTTGATTTCGAAAAGTTTCTTACGACGCTTTACTACCTTCGTCAGGTGTCTAGATCATAGTGAGCCGACTGCGTTGTGTTCATCCGATCACATCGTGGTCGTTGCAGACAATCCTGACGGGAGTCGCGCCCTACCGACTGCCCCTTCCTCCTGTGTAGTCAGTCCTGAACTCACGTCAAGGAATCGCTTCTCCAGAGTGAGCTTGATGTTTGTTTCGATGCTCGTCCTCTTTTTCCGCTTGCGTCCGTAACCCTCGATCAGCGGCGGCAGCGAGGTGGGGTTGCTCATCGAGTCAGGAGGCGAGTTCTCTAAGGTAACAATGTTCATATAAAACACGGAGAGTCAAGTCAACTGTGAACAGACCCATCAGGTGTGTCACAGTTTTACACTCACTGTTGGGTCAGAAATCTACAAATCTACTGATTAAAATTATTTTTAGAGGCAATTTAATTGAATTGTTCATTTGATTTACTTATTCTACCCTTTTCACATCAAGCCAGAATAACCGATGGCATACGAAGAACACGGCGGTGTTTGTACCTGCATCGCTCAGCCATTTCTCCAGCAGCGGTTTGAGCTTGCACATGTTCTTGAAGCTGAGGTTCAGAGCCTCGAAGCGGGAGATCGTGGTCTGGCTGAAATCGTTCCCGTACAGTTTGCCCATCGCCAGGCCAACGTCTCCCTGGGAAAACAACACACACACACATGAACCACAGGTACAGGTGGAAGGATCAGGTATTTCAGCTGGACAAAGAGACGTTGACGCAGACCGTGAGTCTGGATCCTTCTACAACCCGGGTTGAGATAAAGCCTCAGAAGTGCACAGATGAAGTTCTAGCACAGATTATTAATATTGAGGAAGGAATCTGAGAGTTACAGGATACAACAACAACGTATTGGTTTGAAGTCAAACTCCACACAAAAACATCTGGCTTTTGTCTTGAGGAAAGTTCATCAGCATTTAATTCTAGGACAAATGAATCTGCATCCATCGAGTTTAGATCATGAGATACATTCGGGATTTATAGTTGATTAACATACATAACATATATATATATATATATATATATATATATATATATATATATATATATATATATATATATATAGGTATGCTCTCCTCAAAGCCACCGGACTCCGTGGACAGAAGCCCTGGGCTGTGCTGATCGTGGTCCAGTTGAATCCTCTTTGATGGTCTTTACGCCAACTCTTGAAAATGAAACTGAATACATTTTTCACGAGTTCTGATATGCCTGTGAAATTTCACTTGGTTGCGGTCTGAGGTGTGCGGCCAGTCGAGGTTTCTTTGGAGAGAAAAATAATAATCCTTTGAAAAAAAATAGGTTCCTCTATGACAAAGTCGTAACGAGGACCCTAATAAGTCGAAGGAAACCTGATGTCCAGCACATTGATGGCCAAAGAAACCCAGAAAGGCTTTTCTTCTTCTTTAATTGGACTTTACTCTAACGCCTATTTCTAAAGGGTTTTAAAAAATCTCTATACAACCGCTAAATGGTGTTAACGCCCTTAACCACTTGGACTCCTGGTTCTAACTCGTCTCCGGGACTCAGACTCAGGGAGCAGCTGTTCTCAGGTGTTCCCGGGCAGAGCGGCGCTCACCTGCGTGAAGCCCAGTTTGATGCGCCGCTGTTTGAAGGCCTTGGCGAACTGCTCCAGCTCCTCCAGGTCGCTGGGCTCCTCCAGCGGGGCCACGGACATGTGCTTGGACATCTGCAGGTGGGACATGTCCATGTGGCTCTCCATGGACGGGCCCACCAGGCCGGAGCGGCTCATCACCTGGACCAGAGCGGCAGAATAGGACTTCAGAAGGTTTGTAGAGTCCTCTCGCAACACAACAACCACAACAATCACAACAACAACCACAACAACCACCACAACAACAACAACAACAACCACAACAACAACAACCACAACAACAACAACCACAACAACAACCACAACAACCACAACAACAACCACAACAACAACCACAACAACAACCACAACAACAACCACAACAACAACAACCACAACAACAACCACTACTACTACTATAATGCATCCGCAAGACTCGCCATCCACCTGGCCGGAGGTCCAGCTGAAGACAGGAAGGGTCAGGGCTCTGTTTACCTGGGGGGGTCAGGGGTCTGTTTACCTGGGGGGTCAGGGGTTTGTTTACCTGGGGGTCAGGGCTCTGTTTACCTGGGGGGTCAGGGGTATGTTTACCTGGGGGGTGGGTCAGGGGTTTGTTTACCTGGGGTCAGGGCTCTGTTTACCTGGGGGTAAGGGCTCTGTTTACCTGGGGGGTCAGGGCTCTGTTTACCTGGGGGGTCAGGGCTCTGTTTACCTGGGGGGTCAGGGCTCTGTTTACCTGGGGGGTCAGGGCCAGGCCGGGTTGGTGCTGGAGGAGGCCCGTCTGACTCTGACAGGGGAGCGACAGCAGGTTCTGCTGCAGGAGAGCTGCAGAGGAAGAACATTTAAACATTTAAACATTTATTTGTCGTCACCGTGACGTCACCCACAAGTGTTTTGGCCGTCGCAATCTTGTTTTCTTTTTTGCAACCAGGAGTGACGTGAGAGGGTCGCTTCCAACCGCACACTCTGTCAATCACCTGTAGCCCCGCCCCTAAAGCGCCCCCTGCTTTTTGACTCTACATGACCATGACGTATAAATGATGACATCATGCTGTATAGAAGAAGACTTGAAACTAGAGACTGAGACATAAACTCATGTTTACGATGTTTACTGAGGGAAGTAAAGTCACTATATAGACTTCTATACAACCAGAGGAGTCGCCCCCTGGTGGTAAAGAGAGAATGCAGCTTCAACACATGAAGCATATACTTCTATACAACCAGAGGAGTCACCCCCTGGTGGTCAGGAGAGAGAATGCAGCTTTAACACATGAAGCATAGACTTCTATACAACCAGAGGAGTCGCCCCCTGGTGGTGAAGAGAGAGAATGCAGCTTCAACACATGAAGCATAGACTTCTATACAACCAGAGGAGTCGCCCCCTGGTGGTCAGGAGGGAGAATGCAGCTATCAAACTCTCCTGCTGGCTCCAGAGCTGAGCTCACTACTCAGCTGCTGTACGTATCTATAGTGACTCTACAGACTCTCCTCAGTGAGTCATCTGAATGGTCGTATTTCCCGGTGTTCAGGAAGCTTCTGGCGACAGGTGAGGCTCCGCACCTTGGTGGCTGGACGGGCTCTGGGAGAGCAGGAAGGGGGACGGAGACGACAGGTGGGAGGGCGGCATCAGGAGCTGCTGCATGGTGTGAAGAGAGGTGAGCTCCTGGAGACACAACAACAACAACAACACGTCAACAACACCGGGCAGGTATACGTGTGTAGGAATATACATGTCATTGAGGTACTTGTACTTCAGTGCATATTTCAATTCAGTGCTACGTTGCTTCAGGAGGAAATATTGTACTTTTTAGTTCATTCCAAACATCTTTAGTTTATATTTTCCATAACATACGCTTAGCTGTACGTGATGCTTTCCTTTAGTTTGTAACTCAAGTTATTTAACGTAATTATTTCATTGATAAATCTCAGTCGATCACAATCAACTCTCTTGTTTTTGGGGGATTTGTCAACAGAACCTTCAGTTTGTTTCTCCAGAGATTTAGTGACCGAGTTAGGAGGCCGAGATATCCTAAACTCCCATAATGCATCATAATGTGTCCGTTTTCACAGGTCTTCGTCGTCTCCTCTTGACAAGAACACGTTCTCGTTTAAAAAGCACGTTTAATACATTTAATCTCCTCATTAAAGGTCAATAAACTCCAATCACTGACAGCTCATCGACTCGGACACAATCAGCATCGTGTACAAAGTTATTTGGGGTCATAATGTTGGGTTTTTATCTATTTGATTTAATTCATATTGACACACTGACGTTCTTAGGGTATTTGGTATTTGTGTTCATGTATATATTGTATGTTGGCTAAAGGGCCTTGAGCATCTGTTGGTGTGGTGGCGGGTCGACTGGCGCTGCCTTTGTGTTTAAGTGTTCAGTATAGAGTGTGAACCGACCCCAGACAGCTGACCTCCAGGCCCGGGGGAGCTCTGTGTCAGGTGACATGTCTTCAGCGCGGCGGCTGACTCGTGGCTCTCTTCTCTCTTTATCTGAGACATCCAAAGCAACAACTCACATTCATTATGGACAGATCAGAGAAGTAAAAGAGGGGGGATAGTGTCGGTGCGTACCCTCAGAGGGGGAAACGAGTGTGTGTCTGTGTGTGTGTGTGTGTGTGGAGAGAGAGCACGCACACACACACACACACACACACACACACACACACACACTTGTGCACGCTCAGGACCAGTTTGGTCACTAGCATGCTACAAAGAGAGACTCTCTCCCTCCCCTCAGGCTCAGCCAGTATGCAAATCCCCCCGCCGTCCTCATAACCCCTGGAAGCCACTTCCTGAAAACACCAGTACTTTCCTTTCTGTTGGCAGTAGGAGGGCAATTATTTAATAAAAGCCCTCCGACTGCCAACAGAAGGGAAAGAGTGTTTGGGGAAGTAATCCAAATAGCTGCAAACTATTTGAGGTGTTTTTCAAATAGTCCGTATTGACATCTGGGGAGAGCGGTAGTTTAGATAAGATAAGAGAAGTACGGTATCCCCAGGGGGGCATTTCTTGACAGGGTGTTAGCCGTCTACAGAAAGTCAGTTGTGTCTCTGAAGCTTCTGTGAAGTTCTGGAGCCTCGCGGCTGCTTTTGTGTTTGGGTTGGTTGTCGCGTGCTCGTGCAGCTGGTGGGGCTTCAATGAACTCGTTACCAACAAAAAACACCAAGAGACAGAAACCAACCATTCGCTTAAACGTCTAACAAGTATTTTCGGACGTCGCCAAAGCCGGATGCGTCTCGCTGTTCAGCCCAAAACAATACTAGGAACACGGAAACGTTCTGGCATCCCATAATAACCTCCTAGAGAACCACATGTGGGTCAGTCCTCTCACCGATGATAGTCCCCAACTGAGGCTGTTTACTGAGTGAAGTTGGCTCGCTGTAAATCACTCGGTTTGAAAAGATAAGACTTGAACCTGTTGCCTGGAGTCTTCAGCTGTCATCAGAGACCCAACACACACACACACACACACACACACAGACACACACACACACATTCTACTACTTTAAACTTGAGTTGTTTTTTTAACTGAACAGCTTTTTAAATTGTTTCAGGGTTCGTTTGTTTTGTGGCAATGATTTTACACGGAAGATTAAAGGTGAACGTTGTGTTTACACACACACACACACACACACGCACACACACACACATTACTGTATACATACAGATCTATGTGTGTATTTAAAACTATGTTTGTGACTTTTCCTAGTAAACTTTGACCGACTGTTGACGTCTGACTTTAATCATCCTCAGCGGGACACACACTTTCTTGTTTATAAGACGGGAGACACTCGCAGGTCTAGTTGGGACATTTTGACCGAGACGCAGCGACAACACAGATTTTAATGTTGGTGCGTCGGACATTTACACATTAAAACGGGTTGAAGCACCAATGCAAAGTAGTTTTGATGTCACACCAAATAGTTTAAAGAAAGTTTGATAAAATGAGGCTCCGGACTGGACCCGGATCCTGGAGGTTTGAGTCTTCACCTCTCTCAGCTACTTGAGAGGGAAGTGGCTTAAATACATCATCAAGTTACTTTAATGTTTAAGATATATTTATAGTTACATGTCCATGTCTGCTGGACAACGAACGGTGACTGTGTGTAAAACTAACCAATCAAAATCCTCCTGATGACGTTCATCCATCAATAAATCCTCACCGATCACAGGATAACAGATTAAAGCTGGTGACTCACCTGGCGATGGAAGTCGATTCCGTTTTGCCCTGAAAGTCAGAAGAGAGATTCAGTTTGTAAATATCGACATTTAATATGAAGAAGTATGTGAGTTGGTCACATGAGCAGTTAGTTGAGTGAGTCGTTAGTCCCGTGAGTCGTTAGTTCCGTGACTCGTGAGTCTATTCTTATTTTTTTTCTTGTGTAGTCGCGTTTCGTTCTGTCTTTGTTGTAATTTGAAACTGTTCAATACGTTTCTTGCTCATTGCCGGCCTTTCGTCCTCCTCTTTTGTTCATATTTTAGTTTTCATTAATATTATTTAAACATACATTTTCACCAATAGAAATATAATAAAAACACATCATAAAGAAAAGGACCCTCGTCTTTTAGGAAGTTTGACCTCCAGGCCGTCCATAGAGGACGTCATGGAGGAGGACGTCCCGGAGGAGGACGTCCCGGAGGAGGACTCAGAAGTGGCTGATAAGCTCCTCATTTGAATGTCAAATGGGCCTCTGGACTGTGTGTGTGTGTGTGTGTGTGAGAGAGAGAGAGAGAGAGAGAGAGAGAGGCATGAAGCTGCTGGAGACACATGATGCAAATACACCTATACCCCCCCCCTCCCCCTCCCCCTCCTCCATGTCTCTCGCCCCCCAGCTCAACCAGCATCACATCCAAACTTCCAGTATGGAAATTATCAAGACATGCAAATCAGCTGTGAGCGCAGGAAGCCGTTCTGCACACACACACACACACACACACACACACACACACACACACACACACACACACACTGTAAAACAACGGCTGCGCACTCCACATCTCCATTTTAACTACTTGTGTTTATTTTTCTTTAAGAGTGAATACATTATTACAAACTGTAATATTTGGCTCAGTTATCTTTTGGACTTTATTATTATTTTGATTCAGCCACAATTTGACATTAATTTAGTGGAAAGTCCCAGAAATGACATTCTACATCCTAATAGTAGATACAATAAGTACCTTAATAATAATAATTTGAATCCTCCAATAAACAAAAAGGTTTCAACAATATCTCATGAAATGTGGAAACTTATAAATACTGTAACAGGTGTGCTGCTTACTTCAGGTACGATCATAGTAACTGTAAACTGTTTCAACAACTCCATGCATTACATAATTAATTACAAATATATTTATTTATATATTATTTTAAAGGGCTCAAAAATCTCCTAAAACAGGAGGAAACGCTCTGTTTTAAGGGGACTATTTTCTTGCGGCGCATTAATCTACGCTTGGTGCTGTCGTGAGTTTTAATATGTGGGGCAATAAACACAACGTGTGTGTGTGTTCATGAACACACACACACGTTGTGTTTATTGACAAATAAGTAAAATACAGAACGAGACTTATTTGCACGTTATTAGATTTGTGTTTGCAGTTTTGTGCAATGCATTGTGGGACGGCAGCCGGTCCTTCTCTTCAACAACAAAACAAAGACGCTTATGAAGGATTATTGTTTGAGGAGCAGTCAGGATGATAATCTCTATAATATTCTCTGTTTCTTTCAGATTGTCTTGATAATAAATATTGATATGGTATTAAATATTGATTTGATATTTAAAGCTCCGCAGCGATGTAGATTTTATAAAATCAGAAACAGTTTTTTGAGAGCAGCACATTTAAGTTAAATCTCACAGATAATAAATTATTATTAAAAACAAAGTTTGAAAGAAGCGTCTGAATCGCTTGCTGTTGTTGTTTGAATCAAGATAAGATCAAACATTTTAAATTAAAATATCTGCATGTATATATAATGTATCAGCAAAAAGTTCCCGCTCACAGCTTCACTTAAAGGGATGGTACGACAATCCCAAACATTATTCCACAGACTATTTTCTGTTGCTCAACTCAACTTCACTCAGGACTCTCGGGGGAAACTCATTTAAATATTTCCACTGAACATCATCAAGGTGGCCATTAAACGTTCACACCACGGAAAGTACATAACGCCCGTGAGGTCACACGCAGCCACGGGCAGCGCGGCTTCAACGTTCAGCTTTTCTCTCCCAGAATAAAGTTTGTGACTGAAATTTTAAAAAGTTTAAATATTATTATCCAGAGTTATATTGGGAAAACATACTGCTGTCAATACATATTTAATATTATTATTATTAATAATAATAATAATAATAATAATATCAGCATGGAGAGATGCTTTGAGGATATACACACAAATATATTTACTTATATATATATGTATATATATTTATTTATTATGAATATTTTTATATATATTTATACACACACATATATATATATATAAATATGAATGAATAATCATGTATAAATATATAAATAAATGTATATATTTAAGCATGTATAAATATATAAATAAATGTACATATTTAAGCATGTATAAATATATGTATACATAAATATATATAAATACATATATTTATGTATGTATATATATATATATATATATAAATTCTATATATTAATATGTGTAAATAAATATATTTAGTTATGCATGTATAAATATATATATAAGTAAATATAAATATATATAACTAACTAAATATGCATACATACATATATATATATATATATATATATATATATATATATATATATATATTTATATATTTATATATATGTGTGTGTGTGTAAAGCTCTGGCTCCTCTGATCCGTTGATACAGTCGGTCGTGTTTTACTTCCATGCACCGTCCGTCACGTGTTCATTGTGTTTGAGGGTAAAGTTCCACTTTGATGGTTCCTGGTTTTTTTGTGTTGTTTTTTTGCTGCTGCTGAGCGTCTGGTTGGAGCCCTCGACCCGCGGGCAGCAGCCAGCGCCTCATCAAACAGCCTCAGGGGCATCCTGGTGCAGCAACCAACTGCCACACACTGACTCACACACACGCACACACACACACACACACACACACACACACACACACACACACACACACACACACACCACGCACACACCACACACACACACAGGAGCAGCTCTAAAAGCTGCTTTTATTCCTGCCTCAGTATTTGGACCAGTATGAGGAAGATAGTTGAGAAGTTGTATTTAAAGGGACAGTGTACCCCTCAAAAACATTTTTTTCTTTTTATCTGTGTAGTTTTTGTTGTTGTTTATTTGATTTTCATCTAAACTACCACAGTGAATAGGAATGTGTCCGTAACGACTTTACCTGTTTAAATACATTTAAAAAGGAACAATGTGTAATTTGGGTGAACTGGCCCTTTAAATCCTAGAATGGTTTTAGGGAGTTTTTCATATCTGCAACTGCTGCAAATTACGTTCATTTTGCAGGATGGATCTAAAACATTTCACTGGTATTCTGAGGCAACACAATCCCTTTGTTTGAGGTTGTAAGGCGTTTGACATTGAAAGGGACAGTCACACATTATTCCTCTCCCACTGGTTTGTTTTGGGCGTGCTGGTGTTGGAGATGTCGTGCACATCTGGTCCCAGTGTCACGGGACCAGATGTGAACTGGACGCCTTCAACAGTTCCAACATGAAACCACTGTGTTGTGTGTGTGTGTCTTTAAGCAGCACAAGTGCCATATAATCCAATAGTATCAGAGAAGAAGCAAAACATCTCTTCGTTAAAACTTTAACTCACAACAACGATCGAGATTTAAGCGTGAACGTATGTTTTTGTTTATCGTGTACTGTCCCTTTAAGTACCACTTCTCACAGTGGACACATATGTTTTCCTCACGATTCTAAAACGATGCGATAGATACATGTCGAAATAAGTATTTATCTCCTTGCGGGGTGTACTGCCCCTTTAAGGTCCGCAAATACCTTCTGTCTTTACTTTCCACACTTCTCAGGAACGTTTATTAAAAATGTTCCTGATGTAAATATCTCTGTAGCACTCTGAGATGCTTTTGCAATGGAATGTGTTTTACAAATAAAATGCATTATTATTATTATTATTATTATTATTAATAATAATAATAATAATAATAAACAGCACTAAAGGTCGTTGAACAGAGAAGCGGAAAAAATTGCAATTTACTAAATTAAAGGCAGAATTATTTCACCACTTAAAAAACAGCCAAACAAATATTCACTTTAACTTTTATAAAACTGTTTGTCTCTAAAGGTGGAGCATCCTCATCCCCAGTAATAAAAGAAGGTGAAGAAGAAGAACCCCAACAGGTGGAGCGTCCTCACAATAAAAGAAGAAGTAGAAAAAGAAGAACCCCAACAGGTGGAGCGTCCTCACCTGCCTGCTCGGCTGGAGCCTCCGACTGCTCCGCCGGGTCTGCGCTCATCTTAATATCTGCAACGATGAATAACTGATTGAGCTGCGGGATCGTGGACAATGAAGCGCTCCTAAAAATATGATCCGGAGTTTATTCTAATGCCCTCCCCCCCCCCCCCTCCACCACACACACCTCCACACACTCCGAGTTTTAATATTCATTAGGCGTATATTCCCACGACTTATTTATGAGAGGAAAAGCATAACAAGTGTCATTTAAACTCCAGATAATTAATAATTATTAATAATAATAATAATAATAATAATAATAAGCGATGACCTCACCGACAGGTTAATTGCAGCTCCAGCTGCCGTCCGTCCTCTCTGATTATTCAAAAATGAAAGAGTGTGTGTGTGAGTGTGTGTGTGTGTGTGTGTGTGTGTTCGCCAGATGAAACTTTTCGGAGGAGAATCCACCGGCTGCTCATCAGCATTTTCCTAAGTGGAGAAAAGGTTCAGCTGCAGGAGCCCTGCAGCGCTGCAATGCATCATGGGACGCTACGCTTTGCATATTTGTGCCCCAGTGCGACCTATTCAGCCTCACACTGTTTGCATAAAACAACAACGGGGCTCGCTGCAAGTTACAGCGCGCGTGCATGCGTGTGTGTGTGTGTGTGTGTGTGTGTAGGCGTGTGTGTGTGTGTGTGTGTGGGGGGGGGGTGGGGGGTTAGTGGTCGTTTACTACGAGGTGTACGAGGAAGTGGCTTTACTCTCCTTTTCGTGCCTTCTAAAAGAATAAATAAACACGCTTCATTACTGGTTGTATTGTTACGCAATAATTATTAAATAATAAAGTTTTGTACGTTTCTCAACATTTTTGCTAGTGCCGAATTTAATGAAATTCTACCGTTAAAAAACTTTTCAGATTTTTGACCTACATTGTTATTTAAACTGAGCGTGAAGGTTTTTAGTGTTGAAATGTGCTTTAAATAAACTTCATGCAGGTTCACCACAACCTCCTCCATCTCCTCCAACACTACCACGTTAGTCCACAGGGGGCGCCAGAACCAACACTACCACGTTAGTCCACAGGGGGCGCCAGAACCAACACTACCACTTTAGTCCACAGGGGGCGTCAGAACCAACACTACCACTTTAGTCCACAGGGGGCGTCAGAACCAACACTACCACTTTAGTCCACAGGGGGCGTCAGAACACAAAGAAAGACATCGGCCCATGATGCGTATTCTGTGGTATCTTTAATATTTGTCTGTTCTTCTCTGTGTGAACATTAATTATTATTTTAAACCGTTAGTGGATGAAGATGCTGAGTTAGAGAAGAAGCATCTAAATTTAACATTTTACATATTTCTCAAAAAGTTTCATTTTGACAATGAACAAACACATTTGACTTTAACTGTAAATCTAGCTTGAAAAGTCACAATTATTGAGTGATATATAAGCTTGGAACGTAACTTTATACCATTCTGAGGAACTTTTAAGTTAAATAACATTTCTATTCTATGCAATTGTATACTTCTACTTCATTACATGTTGGAGGCCCACATTATACTTTTTACTTTACTAAATATATTTTAACTTTGCAGTTTTGGCTTATTCATGCAGAATGTAACTCAACTAAAACATTAAGAATGAAGTGTATTAATTCATAAAAATGTTAACTGCAGCAACCTTAAAGTGATAAAAACATCAATGCTTGATTCATTATAATAAATATATAACCAAATATGCCATATAGTTTTACTTTTGGTACTTTATCTACCTTATAATGCTTATATTATAATGTTTTAATTGAAAGAAAAGTTCTTGGTTCATGTTTCACCACCTCGCGTCGCCTCTGTGATTCCGCGGCTCGCTCAGCAGGTGGCAGTAATGCTCCGTTAAGCTGCCTGACGAACGCGAAGCACACACAATCAAGCGAAGAAGAAAAGAAGCCATTTGATTGGTCATCGCGGGGTGACGGAATGCTTCAGAGCGAGCGCCACCGCTCCATCTTCAATTTAGGGGCGAAAGAAACAACCAAACAAACCGTTTTTTAGCGCAGGTGGCGCCTTTACGCAGCGGCAGCCGCGCACGTTGAGGCCGGTGATGTCAGAGTAACCAGCCCGCCGTGTTGCCGGGGGAGATAATGTAGTTTATCTGTGTGTTTATCAGGTGTAACCGTCTCTGGTTCAGGTAAGCGAGCTACCCTGCTAACGCCAGCTAGCTTAGCGTCACAGTTATCCATCGGGTCTGATGGTTCCGGTCCCTGCGGGTTGAACCCGTTACGTTCTGATAACGGGCCTAGAGATGGTCCTAATAACTGACCCCAGAGCGGTGACCGCGCTGCTGTGGGCGGTTTAACGGTTGTATTGATCTGGGCTTTTCTTGCTGTTATATTGACGTGTTTATCGGTTTCTTCAATAATAACTATGACAAAAAATATATAAATTATTAATATTATAAGTGTAATTCATCCAATTTATTTTTTTATACTTTGAACTATTTTTTTGCACCCGAAATAAGAATAATTTAATCCTCCATAATTAGGCTCTAAATGTTCATTTAATAAATTCGTTAGAGCTTTTTTCTCAGCGGTGAGATTGAAGAGGTTTAAACTGACGTGTTGTGATTACATAAGTTTGAAGAGCTTTGATGAAGCGACATATACAAATTATATATTTTGTTTTTCACACATTTTCTCTGTAGACCACCAGGTACGACTTCTTTGATTCTTCCCTGAGATCAATAACTTCAAACTGGCTGAAATGGATGAACAAAGTGTTGAGGTGTGTAACACACACACACACACACACACACACACAATGAGGAGGCCTTATAGGCTGTTGTAGAGGCAAGAAGAGAAAAGTAAAATGTGAGTCACACGGTCGTATCACCTGCAGGAAAAAGGACTCTACTCAGTTTTACTCTCCACTTCTGAATAAGTACAGCTGTAACGTTGTGTGGAGTTGAGCTGAGGCTCCGCCCCTTTGGCCAGATTCCCGCCGCTGTGGCCTCACTCACTCGTCTTCCTCCCTCAGAGCATCGCTGAAGTGTTCCGCTGCTTCATATGCATGGAGAAGCTGAGGGACGCTCGCCTCTGCCCCCACTGCTCCAAGCTCTGCTGCTTCAGCTGCATCCGGGTGAGTACACGAGTGTATATATATATATATATATATATATATATATATATATATATATATATATATATATGGCTGCAACTAACGACTATTTTGATAATCGATTAATCGGTTGATTTATTTTTTCGATTAATCGGATAAAAAAATAAAATCCCCAAATATTAGGAAAAGTAATGCAAATGTGTTTTATTCAAATGTTAATTTCCACGGAATTTATACTGTATGCTTTGTAATTGTGTTGTTTCACAGCGCTGGCTGACGGAGCAGAGAGCTCAGTGTCCTCACTGCCGGTGAGCAACACGGAAGACTTGTGTGTGTTTATGTGTGTTTACATGTGTGTTGACGTGCGTGTGTGCGTGTGTGTGTGTGTGTGTGTGTGTGTGTGTGTGTGTGTGTCCTTAGCGCTCCTCTGCAGCTCAGTGAGCTGGTGAACTGTCGCTGGGCGGAGGAGGTGACCCAGCAGCTGGACACGCTGCAGCTGTGCAGCCTCACCAAGCACGAGGACAACGACAAGGACAGGTGAGCACCTCCTACTGCTCCTCCTCCTCCTCGTGTGTCCATTAGTGTTGATTTAAGTGCATTTCGCTGAGTTGGATCCGTCTAGAAGGTTCTAAAGGTGGCGTCCTGCGTGTGTCTGTCCATGGAGGCGTCTGTGTTGCGCAACACGTGAACGCTCCTCTGGTCCCGAGTCCTGAGGAGGAGTCTGAGGAGTCCTCCTGTTCCTGGAGGGTCTGAAGCGCCGTGCTTAGACCACCACATGCACCTCCTCCTAACATGGACCTGTTGTTGTTGTTGTTGTTGTTGTTGTTGTCCTGTCTCAGATGCGACGCCCACCTGGAGAAGCTGAGTGTGTTCTGCTGGACCTGTAAGAAGTGCATCTGTCACCAGTGTGCTCTGTGGGGGGGCATGGTAACCTTCCTCCTGCGCACCTACACACCCAGCCTCACCCGGAACCAGAGACTCACGGTGGTTGTTGTTGTTGTCGTTGTTGTTGTTGTCCAGCACGGTGGACACACCTTCAAGCCTCTGGTGGAGATCTACGAGCAGCACGTGACCAAAGTGAAGGAGGAGGTGGCCAAGCTGCGGCGCCGCCTCATGGAGCTCATCAGCCTGGTGCAGGAAGTGGTGAGCGGCGAGGGAGAAATGATAAATAATAATAACGCTAAAAATGAAAGTAGGTAAAGACATTTAAAAATAAGGGGATTCAAATTGATCCATGGAAAATTACTAAATAAAATAATTGCTTCCCAAACGAGACTAAACATCTTACAGTTTATACATGAACATCTTTCTGGTAGCAGTGGAGGTAACAGTACTGCTGCCCTCCACTAGGGGGCATCATCGTGCTGTTAAACATGTGTGTCTCTCTCTCTCTCTCTCAGGAGAGGAACGTGGAGGCCGTCCGGGGAGCGAAGGACGAGCGCGTGAGAGAAATCCGAAATGCGGTGGAGATGATGATCGCCCGTCTGGACAACCAGCTGAAGAACAAGCTCATCACGCTCATGGGTCAGTAGAGGACGGGTCACATGGCACCCATCAGAGGTCACATGGCACCCATCCGAGCCCCCCCCCCCGAAGCTCACTGAAGCCGTGCGTCTCCTCCTCAGGCCAGAAGACGTCCCTGACCCAGGAGACGGAGCTGCTGGAGTCGCTGCTGCAGGAGGTGGAGCACCAGGTGGGCGTCGCCTGTCGTTCACACGCTGCAGTCTAACAGAAGAACTACACAAGAACGTTAGGCTCCGGAGGTCAAAGCAACAACCTCTGGAACTATTCCATAGGATTTTATTATTATATACCGACAAATTATATTATAAAGACACAATAATATTTCTTTGTTTGGGGCGTAAACCCAGGTTTACTAATCCAGGTTTGACACTGGTCTTAATCCAGGTTTATTGCTGGTCTTAATCCAGACTTGACGCTGGTCTTAATCCAGGCTTGACGCTGGTTCTCTGTGCAGCTTCACTCGTGCAGTAAGAGCGAGCTGATCTCCAAGAGCCCCGAGATCCTGCTGATGTTCCAGCAGGTGCACAGGAAGCCCATGCAGTCCTTCGTCACCACGCCGGTGCCCCCCGACTTCACCAGGTGAGCTCTGGTGGCCCCGAGGCCAAAGGTCAACCACCCTTTGGCCCTCAAGTCATAATTGGTACATTTGTTTTCACATGGCAGACGCTGGACTTCCTGAATGAAGCGACCGGTCAAAGGTTTTAATTTAATCGCTGACAACCGATTGGCTCTCAGCTCTGAGTAACTGATCTCATCTTATTCCCTTGACTGTATTTCAATGACCTACATTAAAGAAATACAATAAATATTCTTTCAATGATATGAAAGTACACATCTTTGAATTTAAGTACATTAATAATGACATTATGAGGTTCCTGCTGGTAGGAAATAACAACTTATTAACAAAGATATTCAAAGATATTCACATTTAAAAAGATGGAACCAGAATGTTTGACATTCAATTAAACTTTAAACATCAAAGGTCTCATGGTCTTTAAAGATGGATTCAGGATGATGATGTCATTATAAACGGTTCAGGATGATGATGTCATCGTAAACGTCTCATACGAGTTCATCCAAGTCATCGCGTTGTCAACGTGTTTAACTTCTGTTTCAGTGAGCTGGTTCCAGCCTACGACTCCAGCACTTTTGTTCTGGTCAACTTCAGGTAAATAGACTTCTATACAACCAAAGTCGCCCCCTGGTGATCAGGAGAGAAAATGCAGCTTCAACACGTGA
Source organism: Liparis tanakae (assembly GCA_036178185.1). NCBI lineage: Eukaryota > Metazoa > Chordata > Actinopteri > Perciformes > Liparidae > Liparis > Liparis tanakae. The sequence continues at coordinate 21,310,289 of CM070088.1, forward strand.
AGCATAGACTTCTATACTACCAGAATCCATTTATAAACGCATCACACCCTCCACTAGTACTTCAGCTGTTGTTGACGAAGAGGACGAGGAGTTCTGTGAAGCTCTTCCTCCCATCGACTGCTCTAAGAGCTTTGATCACTTCAACTGAGACTTAAGTGTGTGTGTGTGTGTGTGTGTGTGTGTGTGTGTGTGTGTGTGTGTGTGTGTGTGTGTGTGTGTGTGTGTGTGTGTGTGTGTGTGTGTGTGTGTGTGTGTGTGTGTGTGTGTGTGTGTGTGTGTGTGTGTGTGTGTGTGTGTGTGTGTGTGTGCAGCACCCTCCGGCAGCGGGCTGACCCGGTCTACAGTCCTCCTCTGCAGATATCCGGCCTCTGCTGGCGCCTCAAGGTCTACCCGGTGAGTACCGACAGGTGAAGGTGAACGTCTGGAGGAAGAACCTGTCTTCACGCTCGTCTTCCTCAGGACGGGAACGGCGTGGTGCGCGGGAACTACCTGTCCGTGTTCCTGGAGCTGTCGGCCGGACTCCCCGAAACATCAAAGTATGAATCAACGTTTACTTTGTAGACATGTGACCACCATATATATATATATACACACACTTATCTATTTGTTTCCCAGGTACGAGTACCGCGTGGAGATGGTCCACCAGGCCTCCAGCGACCCGACCAAGAACATCATCCGTGAGTTTGCCTCTGACTTCGAGGTGGGCGAGTGTTGGGGCTACAACCGCTTCTTCAGGCTGGACCTGCTGGCCAGTGAGGGCTACCTGAGCACGCCGAGCGACACGCTGGTGCTGAGGTGAGGCACGCACGCACGCACGCACGCGGATGATGCCGGTGCTGTGAGGTCAGCAGGTGTTTTCGTTCTCAGGTACCAGGTTCGCTCGCCCACCTTCTTCCAGAAGTGCCGAGACCAGTACTGGTACATCAGCCAGCTGGAGTCGGCCCAGAGCGGCTACGCCCAGCAGATCACCAACCTCAAGGAGGTGTGTGTGATCCGTGAGTGTGTGTGTGATCCGTGAGTGTGTGTGTGTGTGTAACATGGTTGTGGTTTCAGAGGTTGGCCATCGAGCTGTTTCGCCGCCAGACGTCCCGTAGCTCCTCCCCCCCCGACATGAGGCTCGCCGCCGGCCCCACGGCCTCGGAGAGAGACGGCCGCTCGGCGAAGAGCGACGACGACTTCCAGACGGCGAAGAAAGGCCACGAGGAAGAGGAGCGCACGCAGCAGGACGACTCCAACGTGAGGAGCTCTCCTTCGCCGCGGCGAGGCTTCCTATTGGTCGACGCGGCCGTCATGTGACCGTGTCGTGCAGGAGCTGTCGGACGGCGACCTGGAGGCGGACTGCCTGACGGAGGAGGAGGTGAACCCGCTGGACGGCAGCAGCACCTCGGGGAGCTCCACGGCGACCAGCAACACGGAGGAGAACGACATCGACGAGGAGACCATGTGAGCCACACACACACTCACGCACGCACACACGCACGCACGCACGCACGCACGCACGCACGCACGCGCTCTGACATTACGCCGTCTCTTCAGGTCAGGAGAGAACGACGTCGACTTCATCGGCCACCTGGACACGGAGGAGGGAGAACTGCCCGACGACCTGGGGGGAGCCTCAGGTGTGTGTGTGTGTGTGTGTGTGTGTGTGTGTGTGTGTGTGTGTGTGTGTGTGTGTGTGTGTGTGTGTGTGTGTGTGTGTGTGTGTGTGTGTGTGTGTGTGTGTGTGTGTGTGTGTGTGTGTGTGTGTGTGTGTGTGTGTGTGTGTGTGTGTGTGTGTGTGTGTGTGTACACATGTCTGTGTCTGTGTGTTTGTTTGTTTGTGTGTATGTGTCTGGGGCTAGGGGGGTCTAGGGCTCTAGGTGTCTGGGGGGTCTAGGTCTCTGGGGCTTGGGGGGTTCTAGGGGCTTGGGGGTCTAGGGGCTTGGGGGGTCTAGGTGTCTGGGGCCTTGGGGGTCTGGGGGTCGTGACCCTGAAGACAGAACCTGAACCCTGCAGACGCTCCTCTTCGTGCAGGAGGATCCGCCTTGCGTTCTCTCCATCGTAGCTCCGCCTCTCGCGGCGGGGGCGGAGCTTCGTGCAGCGCCGTGGGCACGGGGGGCGGCGGCCTCATGGAGATCGACCCGGTGATCCTGATCCAGCTGCTGGACCTGAAGGAGCGGCGCAGCGTGGAGTCTCTGTGGGGCCTCCAGCCCCGCCCCCCGGGGCCCCTGCTGCACAGCCACGGTCTGAGCCTCCTCCTCCTCCTCTCCTCTTTTCCTCTTCCTCTCTTCTTCCTCCCCTCCACACTTTTTCCTTCCTCTCTTCTCTTACCTCTCCTCTTCCTCTCTCATACCTTATTAGGTATAGTAAAGAGCTTTATTATATATATATATATATATATATATTATTAGTTATAGTAAATAGCTTTATATTTATATATGTGTATGTATATATTGTTAGGTATAGTAAAGACCTATATATATATATATATATATATATATATATATATATATATATATATATATAGTTCAGCTGTAGAGGAGGAAGCCTCGTGGTGATCTGGATCTCTTCCTCCTTGCAGCTCATCCTCACTCCAGGAAGGACCGGGACCGGCGGCCTCAGGCGGTGCGGCGCTCCGCTCCGGACTCGGGGGTTCTGATCCGCCTCAAGGCCCAGATGGCCGAGGTCCGCAGCAAGATGGCCGACGCCAAGAGCCAGGCGGACCCCCGGGGGCCCGGCCCGTCGGGCGCCTTCGGCCCCGAGGAGGTCAACGCCCACCTCGCCGACTCCGAGACCACCGCCTGCCGCAAGGCCGTCGAACAAGACCTCCTGGGGAGGGCCGGCGCCGCTCGGTCCAGACCCGGTCGGCCTGGTGAGGACTTAAAGCTGCAGGTCAAGAAGGTCCAGCTGGACGGCCAGAGACCGGAGACAGGAAGCAGTGAGACAGGAAGCAGTGAGACGGGAAGCAGTGAGACGGGAAGCAGTACGACGGGAGGCAGTGAGACGGGAGGCAGTGAGACGGGAGGCAGTGAGACGGGAGGCAGTGAGACGGGAGGCAGTGAGACGGGAGGCAGTGAGACGGGAGGCAGTGAGACGGGAGGCAGTGAGACGGGAGGCAGTGAGACGGGAGGCAGTGAGACGGGAGGCAGTGAGACGGGAGGCAGTGAGACGGGAAGCAGTGAGACAGAAAATTGTACAACAGGAAGTAGTACGACAGGAGGCAGTGAGACGGGAGGCAGTGAGACGGGAGGCAGTGAGACGGGAAGTCATCGCTCCTCTCGTTCCACGCTGACCTTCGTGAACTCTGACCTCTGCAGCCAGGAAGTCGTTGTCTCCGGTGCTGGACGGCAGCTCCCTGGTGATGAAGAGGAGGAGTCCGGAGGAGAAGGAGGAGGAGCTGAGAGGAGCCGACGTGGAGCTCGGCCTGCAGCTCAAGGAGGTGCTGGCGGCGGCGGCGGCGGCGGCGGCAGAAGGTCGGTGCTCCTCCTCTTCCTCCTCTTCCTCGCTGAGTCGTTTGTCTTTCCTGGCTGACTGACTCCGCCTTCAGGGCCCCCGGGGCCGCCGGCGTCGCCCTGCCAGGCGGAGCAGCAGCTGTTCGGGGCCTCGGGCCCCCGGGACGACGCCTTCTCCCTGGGGGGGCGGAGCTACGGGACCGGGGCCAAGAGCTGCAGTCGGGCCCTCGGGTGTGTGACACACGCGCACACACACACATTCACTCACACCTACACATACACACACTCACACTCTCACTCCCTCCCTCCCTCTGCCTGCAGGGCGGCCATGTTGGAGCGTGACTCGGACCTCCTGGAGGAGCCGTCTGCTCCGTCGCCCCGAGGTCTGATGTGTTAACAACCTGTAGCCCCGCCCCAAAGCACCCCCTGCTTCATGGTCTGACTAATGACCATGAAGTCCTAAATGAAGCATAGACTTCTATACAACCAGAGTAGCCGCCTGGTGGTCAGGAGAGAGAATGTAGTTTTAACACATGTAGCATATACTTCTATACAACCAGAGTCGCCGCCTGGTGGTCAGGAGAGAGAATGTAGTTTTAACACATGTAGCATATACTTCTATACAACCAGAGTCGCCGCCTGGTGGTCAGGAGAGAATTTAGCTTTAGCACATGAAGCAGAGACTTCTATACAACCAGAGAAGTCTCCCCTGCTGGTTGTCGTTAGCCTGTCAGAATGTAACGTCGTGAACGTGTGACCCTCTGTAGATGCTCGTGGACTTTACCCCCCTCCGTTCTCTCTGCAGCGCGTTGCTCTACAGTACGTACTGTGAGCCGACTACAAATGCAAAGTGTGTGTTTGTGTTTGAAGCATGTTCAGCTATGACGGAAAGACCGCTAGCTAGCTTAGTTAGCTTGGTTAGCTTAGCACAGCGAATGGAAATGGCTGTACTCGACGCTAACAAGCTACCGGCTCCTCAGAAGCTCTAACTCGTTATGCCTTTGTTTTATTAAGTCAATAATATTTAAAATGTTAACTTAAAGGTCGTTGTGTTACCTCTAACTCTATTGTTGGATCAATTAGACAATGCCTGCTGAGCTGCTCCTCTTCCTCTCTGAACGGCTCCGCCATGTTGATGTTTTCTCGTCTGCAGATCCGTCGCCGTCCGTCTTGGCGACGCCGACGAGCAGCGACAGCGACAGCGAAGACGAAGCGCTGCGGAGCAACGACTCTCGCTACGACAACCAGACCCCGCCCTGCTCAGGTAACCTCCACGACCTCCACGACCCTCATGACCTCCATGATCCTCATGACCGCCACGACCCCCAGGACCTCCATGACCCAACGCCGACCACAACGATTTTCACGATCGGGTTTGTCCATCGATGTCGTGGAAGGGAACTAAAACCCGACAGTTCGTCAGATTTATTTTGTATTTGCCTGCAAATTATTTTTAAATAAAGTTGATTCTGAATCATCTCTAAAAACGAATGTCCGTTGTTGAGTGACGTTAACAAGCTTTAAGTCTGTGTTAACGAGCTTTAACTATGTGTGTTAACAAGCTTTAACTTTGTGTTAACAAGCTTTAACTATGTGTTAACGAGCTTTAACTCAGTGTGTTAACGAGCTTTAACTCTGTTAACGAGCTGTAACTGCGTGTTAACGAGCGTCAGTGATGTCATTAATGTTGTAACGGTACACACTCACACTGTGGAGGTCTAACGTGCACACGCACACTGTGTCTTCCTCCTTCAGGAGAGCAGCTTCTGTGTGACGACGTCAGTCTCCCTGCTGACGGGTGATTCCTCCTGGAACAACAGCAACCCACAGCGCTTTCTCCACACACACACACACACACACACACACACCTTTCTGTTACACACATCTGTAGAGTAGAGACTTACTGTGCATGAAGTCGAATCGAGCTTCATGACTGGCAGTCGTTGCAATTGCGTAATATCGGTGTGAATACAGTGACGCTGGCCCTTTAAGAGCTCCTTTTCAACCTTGACTCTCCGTAGTCGCATTGTATTTATAATGAGGGGCGAGCGTTGCTGTCGGTTCTTTCTCGGACAGTTCAGATAAAACAACAACAACACAGCTGTTTGTGCAGCGGGGTCTCTCAAAGTCTTATTTTACGAACCAGAACCGTCACCTGGTCTTCACACCTGAGGCAGCGAGAGTCTGAGGAGGAGCGGATGCTGCACGGCTTTGAGTGGAGGACCAGACCGCCTGGTCCGGGTCTCTCTCCTTCACTGGAGTGCGTTCTTATTTATTTTCTTCCTTCTTGAGGTCGAAGCTTAAAAGGTTGTTTCTGTTCATTTATGTAAATGTCTTCTCCCGCTTAATAATGTGACATTTAAAGTGTGTGTGTGTGTGAAGCATGTGTGTATCTGTGTTTGTATCTCTCTCTATGTGTGTGAGAGTGTGAGAGTGAGTCAGCTGAATGTGTGTTCAGTAAACACAAGGCTTAGCTGGTTAGCTTAGCATACAGACGAGGGTCTGTGCCTCCCCGGTGTGTTTAGACTAATTCAAACTGCTCTCTTAAAGGGACAGTGCGCCCCCTTGTTTCTTAAGATGCCGTCATCGTCTCCTGATAGAAGAGAAAAACAAGTGGAGCAGTTTAAAGAAACCTTCCTGAACTTTAAGACGCCTTCATTCTTTTCTTCTTCTGCGTGTTATGGATCGGGTCATTTGACCTGTGGACCAGACCCTCACCGGGTCACGTGACCTGTGGACCAGACCCTCACCGGGTCACGTGACCTGTGGACCAGACCCTCACCGGGTCATGTTGTAAATATGCCTCGGCGTCTCCGGCGTAGAGCGTCAGACGCCGATCCTCCACTTCCTTTCTCCATGCTTCTTGTGTCAAACGCTGCTTTACATGTTGTTTGTTCCCCCACAATGCACTGGGCATTATGTGATGTGTATATTTCATAATTTAAATTAAATAAAAATGTTTTACGCTCCACCGTAAAAGTCGTCTTTTATTTTCACTATTAAACCCTTTACATGTTTACCAATACATCAAGAGAGAAGTGTGTCATTTATATGTCGCCCCCTGGTGGTCAGGAGAGAGAATGCAGCTTTAACACATGAAGCATAGACTTCTATACAACCAGAGGAGTCGCCTCCTGGTGGCCAGCAGAGAGAATGCAGCTTTAAGGCCCTTCATCCCCGCATAGTTGCCAGATGATGCTATGCTCTGATTGGTCAGGATGCGTTCGAGGGGCGGGACTTAAAGTGTCATCTGTGGTATTAAAAACGTCCTTCAGACAGAAACTCTAAAGTTCAACTCAGCCGCTTCACAAGCAGCGATGCTGTAACCGTTACGTAAACAGCTTTACACAACTCAAGTGAGCCCCCCCCCCTAATCTGGCTTTATTGTCTCTGTTGCAGCAGTTTGGGCTTTTAAGACCAGAGTGGTGAAATCCAGAGTCAAGGACAGATCGTGAGGATGCTTCCTCCTGAGGAGACGAGAAGCAGCTTCCTGTTCTTCATCCGGAGGGTTTTATGAGAGGATTCAGCCTGCTCCAGGTAGCTTTGGTCTCCATGGCAACGCAGCTCCGAGAGCTCGACGGGCGTTCAACGGTTATAGAAATAAAACTAGTTGAAAAGTTTGGAGTGAAAATCAACGAACTCACTCAATGCATGTTTTATATTTACTTATTCTAAATGTACAGATCTCAATTTTCAAAGAAACTAATGTCAAATAAATTTAATGGAAGAACAAGTTTTATATTTCTCTGTTAAATGCAGTAAGTTGAAGTTTAAAGTAGCTTAATTATATATACATATATTTATATGTAAATATGAATGTATATATATATATATATATATATATATATATATATAAATAAATAATAAAGTTTTGTAAAATGTCAAATAAATGTGTTATAATTCTATGTTTATTGACGCTGAGTTTTATATAATGAATATGCTTTTAAAAAGAAAGACGCTCAACAGAGACGTCCTCATACGGGTAACGGGCCTAACGGAAAGGTGGTCGCCATGGCAACAGCGAGCGAAGCTACAGCTAGTGTAGCTACAGCAAGGATAACCGCTACTGCGAGGCCGAGTGGCACGTCGCTCTTCACCGTAACACGGCGCCGGTAACCGACGAGTGAAGCCCTGTCTGCGGGGCGGACACCGAGGCCGCGCATTTATAATATGACGTTAAATCCCCCGAATGAACAACCGGCTGTTTAACGGCTGTTCCCCGGGAGCTTGGGCTGGAAGCAGATGCGCATGCGCAGATCGCTGCTGGTGTGTCCTCCCGTGTCAATACAAGTTCTCTCTTCTTCCTGTCACTCTTCTCACAGTGTGTGTGTGTGAGTGTGTGTGTGTGAGTGTGTGTGTGTGTGTGTATGTGTGTGTGTGCATGTGTGTGTGTGTGTGTGTGTGTGTGTGTGTGGGAGGCTTTAAGTTTTAGGAGCTGTTGGACTCCTCCTCGTGCCTCTGGCTGGATGCTCCTCATCTCGCTCCTCTTCTCTCTCCTCCTCCTCCTCCTCCTCCTCCTCTTCTCTCTCCTCTTCTTGCTCCTCTTCTCTCTCCTCCTCCTCTTCTCTCTCCTCTTCTCTCTCCTCCTCCTTTCTCCTCTTCTCACTCCTCTTCTCTCTCCTCTTCTCTCTCCTCCTCTTCTCGCTCCTCTCTCTCCTCTTCTTTCTCCTCCTCCTCGCTCCTCCTCTCTCCTCCTCCCTGAGGCGAGTCATCCGTCTATCCGTCCCTCCCTCAGGGAGTCTGTTCTCCTGTTCTCCTGTTCTGTTCTTCTGTCCTGTTCTTCTGTTCTCCTGTTCTCCTGTTCTGTTCTTCTGTTCTCCTGTTCTTCTGTTCTCCTGTTCTTCTGTTCTCTTGTTCTCCTGTTCTCCTGTTCTCCTGTTCTTCTGTTCTTCACGAGTCTCCTGCAGGCCGATGATGAAAATAAAGAATACAAGAACACGTATAAATATAATAAATGTAACGCCTGTTTGAAGGCCAGGCGGATCCACTTAGGTACAAATAAAGAACACGCTAAGTGGGTGTCGAGTGTGATGTGTCGTTTAGAGTTGTGTGTGTGTGTGTGTGTGTGTGTGAGTGAGGAGGAGTGGTATGTGTTAACATTTTAAATGCATGTATAAAATAGAACAGCGTGGAGCTGGGTGAACGAAGGAAAGTACATCGCTACAAAACGGAGGCCTAGAGGTCACATGTCAGAGGTCACATGTCAGAGGTCACGTATCAGAGGCCACGTGTCAGAGGTCACGTATCAGAGGTCACGTGTCAGAGGTCACGTATCAGAGGTCACATGTCAGAGGTCACGTATCAGAGGTCACGTGTCAGAGGTCACGTATCAGAGGTCACGTGTCAGAGGTCACGTATCAGAGGTCACGTATCAGAGGTCACGTATCAGAGGTCACATGTCAGCCCGAAGACCACAGGAGACGAGACGGTGTATATATATTTAATATATATATATATATATATATATGTATTAAAAATATACTTATGTGTTTTATATATATGTATTATATAACATATATACATGTATTTAATATATATATTTATTTAATATATATGTATTTAATATATACATGTATTTAATATATATATATTATATATATGTATTTAATATATATATATATATGTATTTAATATATATATATGTATTTAATATATATTTAATACATATTTGTATATATAGTACTTGAATGCTGAAGTTCCATATAATTCAAAGTTGATTATTTTATTGAGTTGAATATGTAATTTAAAGACAGTTTGTCTTTTAAGATAAACCATAAAGTACATAACATTTTATAAAATATATGAAACGCAACGTTTGGATATTATATATTCTGTAACTAGATTAAGTTTACTCATTTATGTCAAATCAGAGTCAACTGTTGGTTGAACTCATTTTGAACTATTAACTAATTATTTTCATATTGATTATTTTCTCCATTAATCAATTAATTGTTTGTAAAAATATGGAAAACAGAGAAATGTTAGTCTCTATATATTTTTGGGGGTTTAGTCCAAAGCTCAACATTATTAATAAAACATTATAGACATTATGTGATATATTTTTACACACAAATTTATAAAAAAAATGGATCAAATGAATTTTCGCACTAATCTATCTTCATAAATGTTTCATGCAACAATCTTAATTTGTCAAATGAAATGCAGTGAAGTGAAAACCATGAAGTGAAAGGAAAAGACTCAAAGTGTCCCGCAAAGGATCATGGTTAATCAGCTTGAACCCAATGAGGAGCAGAGACCAGGAGGACTTGTTCTAATCTTTATATACATGATAGTTATTCACCGTTACAGGTCACGTTACGACAGGAACACGCCACACACACGCCACACACACGCCACTCACACGCCACGCACACGCCACGCACACGCCACACACACGCCACACACACGCGGTGCCTGCATGTCGAAGAAGAGCCAATCACGTGGGGTTTGTCTTCATGGGAGGACGGGCAGAAAAGGAACCAATCACAGCCCTCCGTGAGCTCATCCGCCCCTCCCCCCTCATGGAGCGCTGCAGGAACGAGTCCCAGAACCAGGACCCGAGTCTCAGAACCAGGACCTGAGTCTCAGAACCAGGACCCGAGTCCCAGAACCAGGACCTGAGTCCCAGAACCAGGACCTGAGTCTTAGAACCAGGACCCGAGTCCCAGAACCAGGACCCGAGTCTCAGAACCAGGACCCGAGTCTCAGAACCAGGACCCAAGTCCCAGAACCAGGACCTGAGTCTCAGAACCAGGACTCGAGTCCCTCCTGGTTCCCTCACTTTGAAATCAATGAGATTAGTTTATTAAAGCATAAAGTATAAATGAGGACGTCATGCTGTATAGAAGAAGACTTAAACCAGAGGGTTGAGACGTAGACTCGTGTTTACGATGTTTACTGAGGGAATCAAGAGAGAAGTTGAGTCACTATACAGACCGATCACACCGTTAGCCTCCTGGTGGCCAGGAGAGGAAGTGCATGTTTAAACAAACAAACATGTTTGATTCGCTTTCTTTTCTTCTGCAAGAAATCAAATGGAGAATAAAAAGTCCCATCGGCTCATAGTGGAGGGAACCAGCGCGACCCACAACACCACAGCGCTCCGTTAGCCGGGTTAGCATACACATTAGCATATGCGTTAGCATACATTTCAACAGAGGGCACGAGCTGCTGGGGAGCGCCGTCAGTCTGAGGCCTCCGAGCCACAGAACGAGGTTTCATAGGGGGGGGGGGTTCTGCTCCGTGACCTTCAAGTTCTGGTTGACAGACACATTCATGTTGTTGTTGTTGTTGTTGTTGTTGTCTCCTTCAGCAGAAGACAAATCCCTCAGAGAGTCTTTTAATGCAACGTTATTATTGCTTACAGAGGAAAAAAAGGAAAAAGCTTGAGTGTGTGCATGTGTGTGTGTGTAGGTGTTTGTGTAGGTGTGTGTGCGTGTAGGTGTGTATGTGTGTGTGTAGGTGTGTGTGTGTGTCCATGGAGGGGGTCTCTATAGTTAAGACAGTGATGATGATACAGCCACCATCCTCATCGTTTTCATCAGGCTCAGAGGGACGTTTTCAGTGCAGCGTCGGTGGTGGAGAAAGTGAGGAGGAAGTGGACAGGAAGTGGGAGAGGAAGTGTGGAAGGAAGTGTGGAGGAAGTGGGCTTCACAAGGAGTGGTGGTTTTATTGCTTATGCAGTGACGACTTCTGGCGTTTTTTGAATATGAGTCACACTGTGATGAACGGAGTTTAGAATTGCGTCTCTGTGTCTTTGTCTCTGTGTCTTTGTCTCTTTGTCTTTGTCTCTTTGTCTCTGTGTCTCTGTGTCTCTGTGTCTTTATCTTTGTGTCTTTGTCTTTGTGTCTTTGTCTCTTTGTCTCTGTGTCTCTGTGTCTCTGTGATGTTCCATAGCATCCTCACCTCCCGGGGTCCGGTTCAGGGATCCTGACCTGACCGCCTCGCGGAGCGTGGAACAGAACCACCGTTAACGAGACGTGGTGATGACATCATCACACTCCTCCAGCTCGGTGCTCATAATATATACAGATGCGTCTGTTGGAAAGTGGCCGTGGTTTCCGTGGTGATCTTCTCTGGGCATCGAGTGACAGTTCTGGAGACCGCAAGGGGGCGTCGACCCGGTGGCTGTGGTTGGTTGAGCGTCCCGTAGCTAAGGTAACCACCTCATGCCGCCGTCGTGGCTCTACTGACGCTCTTTGCTCATCAGTCCGTCGTGTGGTTACGGGGGGGGGGGGGACCGCCCCCCCATCAGTGAACCTGGACCCGTCCGTCTGGGGGAACCACGAGTTTCGGGCGGGGCCAGGAAGGTGGAGGCACGGTAACGTTCCGATGCTTGGAGAGTCACTGCATCAACCGAAGAATTGTGGAATGGCTTCGTGAGGGAATGTAATGACTGCATCCAAAATGGCCGTTCGGTAAACTCTGCCCCTCATGTGTGATTGGCGGTCGCCAGAACGCACAGTAACTTTGCGCTGCGTGCGATTGGCAGTTGGATCCATCCTCCAGATGGCTGTCCGATGGACCGCTCGGCAGAACTACGGCAGCTTGGTTGCGACTCGTACGAGATAATCTCCTCAAAATACGATGATTTCAAGCCTCTTGTACGATAGTTTAACTTTTTAAAAAGTCTTTCCAACTTAAAAAAAACAGGAGGAAAGTATAAGGAATGTTTGTCCTACTCTGAGATGACTTCACGACAACAACTCTCTTCATCCTCAAATCCTTATATTAAAAAATAAAATAGACAGAAACAAACCGTGAGCTAAGCATCCGATAGCTTCATATCACCATACCGCTCATGTACTACTGGGGGGGTAACGGGTACTGGGGGGGTAACGGGTAATGGGGGAGTACTGCTTACTGGGGGTAACGGGTACTGGGGAGTACTGCTTACTGGGGGTAACGGTACTTGGGGGTAACGGGTACTAGGGGTACTGGTTACTGGGGGGTACTGGGGGTAACGAGAACTAGGGGTACTGGTTACTAGGGGGGTAACGGGTACTGGGGGAGTACCGGGTACTGGGGGGGTACCGGGTACTGGGGGTGTACCGGGTACTGGGGGGGTAACGAGAACTAGGGGGGTACTGGTTACTAGGGGGGTAAACGGGTACTGGGGGTGTAACGGGTACTGGGGGGTGTACCGGGTACTGGGGGGGTAACGGGTACTGGGGGTTTATGAGTACAAAAACACTGCGGACGTAGCTAACGTTATGCCGGTCTCATGTAGCTTTACCTCCGTCACACAGCAGTGATCAAAGGGATCGTTTAAGACTCCCTAACACGCTAACGGTCACTTGCTAACACAACACATTTTAATAAATAGCATAAAGAGGCAACCAAAGACTTTTTGTAGGACTCTGAAGGCGCCCCGTCGGCCACATGTAGCCGTAGCCTCAGGCTTCTAGCGCGAAATCAAGACTTTTCAATCAACTCCCGGAACGAACGCCAGTCAGCGGGCTAGCTAACGTGTTTTAGCTAAATTTGGCAAGTACCCCGTGTTTCAAAACCAGTTAGCACAACATTTGGATTTCGTAGCTAAATGTGCAAGATTGTTTTGTTGACAAATGAAAGGGGGATGGGGGGGCGGGGTGGAGAACAGTCACTTGCTCCCACAACACATTTAATATATAACATTAAGAGGCAACCGAAGCGTTGTTTACTACTTTGAAAAGGACGATCGAGAGTTAGGAACGTCAGAGTTCATTATGATAGATCATAGTTTCATAGCAAATGTTTAGTAAAGCTAGTTTAGTCATTAAATATGGTTGGATACAGTAAAGATGCCACCGTCTCGCCAAGTGAATATGGGTGGTACAGTCTTATTAAATTCATATATATATAGTATTATTACATTTGTTAATTATGAATATGAATTAGCATTAAGGAGAAACTACCATATTTGGTATTAGGTACATGAAGCCATGACGTCCGCCCCTCGCGAAGCTTTGCTAACGTAACGAACGACTCGGGATGTTTTCGCGATCGTCAACGGCGCCATTTTATTTACAGGTTCTCTTCTTCGCGAAACCTAAAGGACGCGTCTGGAAATATACGCTCTCACTTCCCTGACAATAAGAGCCGAGTCCTACCGCTCCTCCACCTGTCCTTGAGTTCCTGTGAACGGGGTCATCAGTGGGAGGAGCCGAAAAGTAAAATCTCAGCTGGGAATATCGAGGCCGCTCAACGAAGTGTGTTTTAAAGTATCGCTCCGCTCATCCGTCGGGAACACTGGGCGGAGCTTCAGGTGAGAGAGTGCTAATCTTTTCATAATCCGACGTTAAGTGCTTTTATATCTGCAGATAATGGCGAGGTCAGAGGTCAGCGGAGGGATGGAGGTCGGCACGAGTCCCAGAAACCAGGAGCAGCGGCAAACTTCATCCGAGGAGCGTCACACCGTTTATAACATACGTATTCTATCGGGTCAGGGGTCAACTCCACGAGGGGAGGATCTAAACGTGGATCAGAGGGCGTGAGGGGTCTGGGGGGCGGGGCCGGACACGTGGAGGGGTGGTTCTGGTTGGTCACCTCTTCTTAGAAGGCGGTGTCGTGGGCCCGGTGCGGCGCCGCCACCCCGGGCCTCCGGTCGGCGCGCCGCTGCTCGAGCGGCAGCAGCTGGCCGGCCGGCAGCAGCCCGAGCTGCCGCCTGGTGGCGCCCGCCTGCGGCGCACCCGCCGAGGCTCCGCCGAGCGCGGGGCTTCGCCACGCCGCCCGGCCCGACGGTGCGGCGCCGAGGGGCCACGGTGGCTCGGCCCAGGGCCACAACCGGTCCGCGAAGCCGGGGTCGCCGGGATTCCCGAGGGCGAGGCGGGACCCGCGCCGCGGCAGGCGCTCTTTTTCTCGCCGGACGAAGAGGTCGGGGCAGAAGTCGGGTCGGGGGCGGCGTGAGACGAGGGAGATCCGGCCCTCCAGCGCCGGGCCCATCAGGTCCAGGCTGGTTCTGTCCGTGAAGGAGTCCGTTCGGTCTTCGTAGCCGAGGTCGGCGGGCGCCGAGCACTGCTGCACGGGCCAGCCGCCGCGCCCCTTCCCCCCGCCGTCCGCCGCGCCCCCGCCGTCGCGCTCCGCCCCGACGGCCTCGTCTTCCTCCTCGTCCGGGTCCTCCTCCTCCTCCTCCGCCACCTCCTCCTCCCGCCCCTCCTCTCCCCGGGCCGCGCCCCCCTCCTCCCGGGCGCCGGCGGCCAGCGGCGAGCGCGGGTCCCGCAGGAAGACCACGATGACGGTGATGTTGTCGCTGGAGCCCGCGTCGCGCGCCGAGGCCACCAGCT
>CM070088.1:21329983-21409983 GCA_036178185.1 Liparis tanakae
CACAGACACACACACACATACATACAAACACACACACACAAGCACACAGAGACACATACAAACACACACAGACACACACATAAACACACACACCCACACACACAAAAGAGGACCTGCAGGACGGATCTACTTCCTCTCTCCCGCGCGGCGGCGTGATTCCCGTGAGGGTTGTGAGCTGCCGGCTTCTTAAGGCGGTATTACGTAATCCTCCAGCTGGATGCCGGTGGCTTGGCGGAGCGTCCAGAAGCTTCTCCGATGGAGCCGGCTGCACACGCCTGTAGCATGTTCCCCGCCTCCATGTTGGGCCCCTTGACCGGTTAGCTTAGCATCAACACGGCTAGCCGCCTCTCCTTTAAGAGGGCGGGTCTTTCCCCGACCGGGAACGCCGACGTTCCATTCCACTGCCACGTTATTTTAGAGAATCCCTTTTTTGCCGAAAAACTACAATACCCATGAGCCTCCACTGCCCCAGCTGAGAAGGAGGAGCCAATGAGAGGGCGTGAACCGGCGCCCCAAATTCAATGTTTCCTTCACAGCTGGGAAATGTAGTTTTTAGACAATTCTGCATTTTTGTGTTGCTTTTTCATCAGAAAATATAAATGTTGCAATGATTAAAAAACGTTGGGTGTTTTTCTTCTATGAATAAAGAATAAAATCCTCATCTTTGACCTGCTGTTCATCCTCTGTGACTGGCTCATCGATCATTGATCATCGATCATCGATCATTGATCATTGATCAATACCTTCTCTGAGTGTAACCTTGTCCCTCTAGTGCTTCACAAACTACATTTAAAATACTACTTTTATATATTTTTTCCGATTTATATTCTATTGTAATATAAATATTTATATATTCCTTTAATATCTTTTTTCCTGCGATACTAAAGTGTGTTTCCTGTGTTGAAGACAATAAAACTACGAATATTAAAAACAGCTTGAGTGCATATTTGAGTCACATCGTCATAGCGATACGGAGTCATCAAAACAAGGACAACAAGTATCACTGCATCAAAAATAGTATCACACACACACACATACAAGCATACACAGACACACATACAAACATACATAGACACACATACTAACATACACACATGCACACACACACATGCACACACACACACACACACAAATGCAAACATAGACACACACGCACACACACATACACACACACATACAAACATACACTCCTGCACACACACACACACACATGCAAACATACACACACACACACACACACACACACACACACACAGTGGTGTGACCCGTTTTCCAGCTCAAAGCCTTGTGACATGTTGAAGTGTTTGTGTCATAAATAAAGGATTTATAAATAAATAAATAAGGATTTGGAAACTATTATAATTTATTCACGTGCAAAACATAAAATAAAGATGTGAGAGAGACTTGAAAACAGATAAGAATACAAGTATTTTTAATATAGTTTTTATCATACGTATATAATTATATACTGTATATATATACATTTATAATTATACATATACCTATATAATAATAATATATATAATTAATAATTATATATGCATGTATATGTATATATTTATAATTATATATAATTATATATATATATATATATATATATATATATATATATATATATTTATTATTCTGCGTTTTGTGATAAAGCCTAAACTGGATTTATTCACATGAAACTTTCTCCGGGTGCCAGAAGGATTTAAAAAGGCAAAAATAGGTTTTAATATAAACCCAGACGCAGCAGCGTGGCGCCGCTTCGCTTTGAGCTCGACTCGGACTCCTCAGGAGGCGGAGCTTTGGGCCGCCGGCACCAACAGGAAGTCGAGGAAAGATTTGCGACCCGTAACGCCGGAGGAGAGAAAGGAGGTCAGCGCTCCGTGTTCAAGGGCGCCGGCCCCTCCGGAGCGCCGCGACGACGGCGCCGCTTAGAGACGTTCATTCATTCCTGGTTTCCATGGCAGCACGGAGAGAACCTCAGCACGGCGGCGGCGCCGTCGTCTCCGGTTCCCTGCTTCCTGCGGTTTGCATGTTCTCCCTGGATTTGCATCTTCTGCTGCCAGCTGCTCTGCTCGGGACTTTCCCCAGTGCATGCTGGGAAATATTTAACTTCCCCAGCTATAAAAGGGTATAGAGAAAGAGAACAAGGCATCACACTGTGGAGGCCATGCAACTCCTCTGGTTGTATAGAAGTCCATGCTTCATGAGTTAGAGATGCATTCCCTCTCCTGACCACCAGGGGGCGATTCCTCTGGTTATATAGAAGTCCATGCTTCATGAGTTACAGCTGCAATTTCTCTCCTGACCACCAGGGGGTGACTCCTATGGTTGTATAGAAGTCCACGCTTCATGGGTTATAGCTGCAATTTCTCTCCTGGCCACCAGGGGGTGACTCCTCTGGTTGTATAGAAGTCCATGCTTCATGAGTTACAGCTGCAATTTCTCTCCTGACCACCAGGGGTGACTCCTCTGGTTGTATAGAGGTCCATGCATCATTGGTTACAGCTGTAACTTCTCTCCTGGCCACCAGGGGTGACTCCTATGGCTGTATAAAAGTCTCAAGCGTTGCCAGTGGCTTCCGAGGTTTAATCTGAGGTTTAATCTGAGGTTTAATCTGTGATTAAAGGATTACTCCTTCAAGGAGGACAGACGGTCCCCATGTCCAGGTCCAGGTCCTTCGTGGTGGTTCTGCGTCACCAAAACCGGGTCGCCTAGAGGAACATCAAAGTCACAGAAACAAACCTTTTGTTTTCCAGGCTGACGTCGGCCTCAGGCGGAGCGTCGAAGAGCTGCTCCAGAAACCTCTCAGCCGGTCCCAGGAGCCCAGAGGAGGTCTAGATCCTCACAGGAGGTCTAGATCTCCTCACAGAAGGTCCCAGGAGCCCCACAGGGGGTCTAGCTCCAGAGGGATCAGAGGCTGCTGCTCCACGCCGCTCTGATTAAACCAGAGAGACGAACAGATGGAGAGAGTAACCTCCAGAACCCCACGAGAGAACGGAAAGCTTCACGTATGTGTGTGTGTGTGTTTGTCTGTGTGTGTGTGTGTGTGTGTGTGTGAATCTCGCTGTGTGCATTTTATATATATTTATTTTCATTTTTCTCTATATCTTATTATCTTGAGGGTTACTTCATTTGTTAGATTCTAGGATAGGAATATAAAATACAATATATATATATATATATATATATATATATATATATATATATATATATATATATATAATATATATGTTCAGGTTGAAGCAGTGAACGGGGAACGTGTTGTGGGATGTACCGACTCCTCTGGTTGTATAGAAGCCTCTGCTTCACGTGCTAAAGCTGCATCCTCTCTCCTGACCACCAGGGGCGACTCCTCTGGTTGTATAGAAGTCTATGCTTCATGTGTTGAAGCTTGTACCTGACGTACATTACGTGGGCTCAGAGCTAAATATGTCACCTGCAACTCCTCGAACACCACTTACATGTTTATGTGTGTGTGGGTGTGAGTGTGTGTGTGTGTGTTTTTTTGACTGAGTGTGTGTGTGTGGGTGTGCGTGTGTGTGTTTGTTTGAGTGTGTGTGTGTGTTCTTTACAGCTGTGGGAGACGTTTCTGTTTAATGAGTTCTGGAAAGGCTCTTGCCTCAATTACCATCCATCAGCTGTGTGTAGGTGTGTGTGTGTTTGTAGGTGTGTGTATGTGTGTATGTGTGTGTGTAGGTGTGTGCTTCTCTGTGTGTGTGTGTCTCTTACTCCTCTTCATGTCATCAGCAGTCGGTGTCGTGACATCGGTCTACCGGCACGTTTAACGACTTTATTTTTTAATTTGTTTTTAATTTAATTTAATCGACAGAATAAAGAGTGACGTTGTTTAGGGGCGGAGCTTAACTCAACCCGGGACCCTTGGACCGGGACCCAGATACAGAACCATGAGGTTTATGACCACCCATCACCTTGAAGGTACCTGGTAGAGTAAAAGACTAAATATGATGCCTCTGGTCAGTCTGTTGAGGTTCCAGTCGAGGGTCTCAGGAGCCACATATAGTCCCACGGAGGGAACCCTCCCCCATCGGAGCGTTAATGGGCCACTGGTTCCAGGAAGACCTTTAGTGGAGAACAATGGAACCCTCGATGTTCTCAGGAGACAAACGCTCTGCGACTAGCGAGGGCGTGATTACAGTACTTATCGCCTCCGGCCCTTTAAGAGGCGTTGAGACTTGTCTGAAGGAAACATTAAACATCGTGGTCTGGATTTAGGGGCCAAAGTCTCACTGAAGACGTGGGAGACGACGTGAAGGTTAAGGAACAAAGGGTTCCGCCAGGGTTCTGGAGCTCTGAGGGTTCTAGGGTTCCTCTTGGAGGCCACTTCCTTCTTGAAGAGCTCTTCAAGTTCCACTCTTATGGTTCTACATGAAACCCTGGGGAGACTAGAAGTATTGATGGAACCCTGATGAGTTCTCTGGGGTATTACAAGGTTCTCTGGAGGAGACACTTGGATAAGTGGAGAACCCTGCACAGGTCTAGAAGAATCTTTTATTTGTATCTCATGGTTTTAGTTTAATCACCGAGCTAAAGAGACTCAAGGTCGAGGTCATGTGACCTCTCGGGGAACGCCTTCAAGAGGACGTCATGCCACGAGATGCTGAGCTTCATTCTGACTTCTATACAACCAGAGGAGTCGCCCCCTGGTGGTCAGGAGAGAGAATGCAGAGAGATTCAAGTGAATACAAACTCCGCCCCCCCATCCTCCGACATCGATGTCGATTACACTGAAGCAACGGGATTTCACACTTGAAAACGGAAACACACACACACACACACAGACACACACAGACACACAGACACACACAGACACACACACACACACACACACACACACAGAGATCACAGTGTTCAAAGGGGGTCGACTGCATCGTCTTCTGTTCATATGTGACTCCCAGCTGCCTGAAGCAAAATGATTAAATCTTATTTGCCGTAGTTTTTGTCACACACACACACACACACACACAAACACACACACACACACACACACACATCCAGACAATCACACACTCAATACACACACAAACACACACACACGCTTTGTCGACACCCCCAAACTCGTTCTAGCACACCAAGAGCTTCACTATTAACACTCACACACACACACACTCACACACACACACACACACACACACAAAAACACACACCCACACACAGTGAGGGGATCTCTCTTCTTGCAGAAGTCTATTATTAGCTCTTCAACCCAGAGACAAACTAATGACACGTTGAGATGAATCACCGGAGCTGCAGCCTCCAACTATCATTACAGCTACAGTAGACACACACACACACACACACACACACACACACACAATCAGACATACACACACACAATCAGACACACACACACAGACACACACACACACACACAATCAGACATACACACACACAATCAGACACACACACACAGACACACACAATCAGACACACACACACACACTCACACTCACACACACACACGCACACACACACACTCACACACACACACAAACACACACACACACTCACACACACACACTCACACAAACACTCAATCAAACACACACACACACGCACACACACACACACAAACACACACACTCACACTCACACAAACACACACACACACACACACACACTCACACACACATTGTGTCTGCAGGTTTCCCCGGTCTGACGTCATGACCTCGTCGTTTTCTCCCCGTCGTGTTTTGTGATGACATCACCACTTTATATACTTTATATACTTTGAATACTTTACATCCTTTAAACACATGATGTACATTGTATTGTGATCACCTGTGTACTACGCAGCTCTTCTTACTGTTGTTCTCTACTGAACTATTAAAGAAGGTGTTAGAAGGAAGACGTGATTACTCTTTACTAATAACCAAAGGGAGGTGTATGTTTGCTCAAAGGTCCCCGGACAGCGGGCAGCAGCGCTGTCTGCTGCTGCCAACGTCACCCGCGGCCTTCACACCGAAAACACCATCGTTATGCTGGCATGTTGCCGCGGCAACTGATGCACGGAATGTAAAAGAACGACGGCTTCAGCGCGCCGCTATCTAGCCTCTGTCGATGTATATATCTATAGATATATATATATATATCTATAGATATATATATATATATATAGATAGATAGATAGATATAGATATATACACCTACAAATCTATATATATATTTACTATATTTTCTAGCTATATATTTATAGCTTTAGGGGAGGAGCTACAAGGTGATCCAGAACTAATATAAGGTGACTCCTCTGGTTGTATAGAAGTCTAGAAGCTGCATTATGGAGGGATGAGAGTTGCTCCTGCGTGTCGCCGCTCTGAGCGTCTGTCTGTCTGTCTATATACACACATACATATATATATATATATATGTGTGTGCATAGATGGTGCTCGGTGGGCGGAGCTTCTCGTGGCTCCTCCTCCTCCAGTCAGCAGCTCTGATCTTTTCCGTCTAGGTGCTCATTAGAACTGAGCGTTGAGAAATGTGTTGAAAAAATACATTTCAATTTGTGCATGTGCGCAGTGCCCCCCTCCCCCTCCCCCTCTCCCCCTCTCCTCCCCCGCCTCTCTCCCCCTCCCTCCCCCCTCTCCCACTTGGTGCCCTACATGAGTCCTTACACCTAGTTCCTCTCAGCACAGTTTCTGCACCTATTTTGGTTTTTAAAAACCAGGCCAGGCATATCTCTCTCTCTCTCTCTCTCTCTCTCCGTCTCTCTCTCTCCGTCTCTCTCCGTCTCTCTCTCTCTCTCTCCGTCTCTCTCTCTCTCTCTCCGTCTCTCTCACTCTCCTCCCCAACTCTGGATAAGTTATCACGTCTTAAAACAGAAGATTCTGAAGAGATTAACTCCTTGTTCTCAATTAGCTTGTGTGCATTATATATAATATATATATATATATATATATATATATATATATATATATATATATATATATATATATATATATAATGGTTATATGTATTTATATATATTTATATGTATTTATATATATGTATAGGTATTTATATATGGTTATATGTATTTATATTTATTTATATGTATATGTATTTATATAATACATCGTGGACCAACAAGCCGGTGAAGCCGGTCGAGGGTTATTTATAGCCCGCACGAAGACGCGCTCTGCTGTGATGGCTTCTTCTTCTTCCTCCTCCTCCTCCTCCTCCTCCTCCTCCTCCTCCTCCTCCTCCTCCTCCTCCTCCTCCTCCTCCTACACCATCGTGACGTCGGGCTGTTACGCAAAGACAAACTGGGGTTCACCTTTTGTGTTTCACCTCCATCTCCGCTGCGTACTTTAAATAAGGAGCCGCTGCGCACGCACTCTTATTATTATGATGACATTACGATGACCTTATGACACACGCGCACACACACACACACACACACACACACACACACACACTCTTGAGCCTCATCTTTAAGGCTCGTCGTGTCTCTGACAGCGCACCCCGGCTCACCTCTCCGCGCGGACCCGCTCGGGTCACCGCGCGCGCGGTTAAACGAGATCAAACCCGGTGTTCACTTAACTATTTGTAGAGGTGCTGCAGACACAGGTCCAGGCACTCCCCCTCCAGCTCGTCGTCCGCCAGCAGGTCCGTCAAGGGGCGCATCGGCGGCGGGTCGCTCTCCTGCAGAGGCGTCCTCATCTCCCGGAGAAAGAGCTCCAGGAACCGTCGGAAGGTTTTCTCCTCTGCTGTAGAGCCGGCCATCATCGCTCATCCCGGGCACACGGAGACAGCTGCGCCCGTCGGTGCACTTCTAACTTCCCGGCGGCGGAGGGAGGAAGAACACGCGCACGAGAGAAAAGAGAGAGAGGGGAGAGTCGGTACTCTGGACCGAACTAGTTGGGACTGTCTGTGCACGAGCGCACTACCTGAATGAACGTGCACGGTGCCGGTGCAGCGGAGGGGGGCGGGGCGGGGCGGGGGGGGCGGACACCTGACTGGATGCGCGGACTCCGGGTTTCACTGCTGTACCGGGCTCGCTGTCACGAAGTGGACCGAGAACCCCATTCAGAGCGGCGCGGGAGCGCGCACCGCCGCATCGGGGATTTCGGATGATCGTCAGACGACGGTGACGTCAGAGGGACGAGGGTTTATATGCGGGTCGGGAACGCGCACGTACCTCTCCCTCCTGACGTCTGAAAGGCGCGTAAGGAGGTCTGTTTGTGACGTCAAAGGAACATTTATTTTATTTATTTAATCACGTGTCACATTCAGAAAAATATGCCCAAAATGTAGAACATTAAGCTTTATTTAAAATGTATATAAATGAAATGCAACAGGACATAATGTAATTATATTAGGCAAGGAAATTAGTAGAATTATTCTCTCTCTCTCTCTCGCTCTCTCTCTCTCTCTCTCTCTCTCTCTCTCTATATATATATATATATATATATATATATATTGGTATTGATATTGATATATCTTTAAATATATATATATATATATAATTAATATGTATATATATATATACATATTAATTATAAATACAATTAATATGTATATTAAAATGTATATTAAGATATAACATTATATATGTATACATTATACTTGTACATATGTATATAGAGAGATATATGGAGAATCTCATTTGAAGTATCTGGGAAAAATCTAGTTATTTCTTTTTAAATTATGACTCGTCAACATATCTTCCGGATTTATATAATAATTTGATATTAAAGACATCTTTAACTCAGAATGTTTTAAGATGAATACATTTTATGTTGGCACATCTCAGATAAATTCTTCCTGTTATGGTCTGGATTTTAACAAATAAATACGGGGAGATATATATAGTAACTGATCATGTGACCTGCAGTCTCACAGGCTTTTAGCTGCAGCATCGGAGCTGTTGAATAACTGATGAAGAGCGAGATGCTTTCAAACGGCTCTCGAACACACACGTGCAAGTCGGCCGGCGGTATTTGTCCGGTGAACCACATCTGGAACATCTTCACATGGCCGAGCCTCTCCCTTCCTTCTATGGCATGCATGTCTATTCCAGGCATTGACACATTTAAAGTCCTCCTCCTCTCCAATAATGTTTTTTCTTATTGTTTGACCTTGGCTGTGCAGATGGATGTTAGTGCAGTGATACTGGAACCATCTGTCAATTCATTATCTGAGAGAGAATCGTTCAGCAGCAATTTTGATATTCAATAAATAGTTTATCAAGGTATAAAATAAATAAATAATGAAGGTGGTTCCGGCTTCTCAAATGTGCAGATGTGCCTCTGTTTCATATCACAGTGAGCTGAATGTCTTTATTATATGTTATTTATTGTTATGAGCATAACAATTAAAGAGAAAGATGGAATCTCAGGCTCCATCAATAAGCTCATCAAATATGTATTCAAAGAAAGTAACACAGGACAAAAACGATTAAAATACGTGAACACATATTTTAAAACAATAATATATATATATATGTGTGTGGTAGATATGTGAACAATAATTGCAAGATGGATATATTGCAAGATGGATATATTGTCATGTAAATTAATACTTATAGATATATATACATATATATATATGTGTATATGTACATATACATACATATCTATATATGCATAATATATACATATAATAATATATAATAAATATATACAAATATAATATATATAAATATAATATATGTAAATATAAATACATATATATGTAAATATATACAAATAATATATATTAATAAATGATTTATATATATAAATAAATGCATACATATAATATATTTTAATACAATGTATATATATATATAATTATATATATATATACAAATATATATATATATATATATATATATATATATATATATATATATATATATATATATGTACATAGTATGCAATCATAATACTCTCTGCACTTATTCACTTTTATTATTTGACACGTAAAGACTTATTTGGTATTCCTCCGCCACCACATTTAGTGAATTAAATATATAATACCTCTCAGAACATCAGAGGAACCATTGAGTCAAACTCTGCATCTACTCGGACACATTTAAGACCGCAACACCGGAAACGTGTGCGTCGTTGTTTGTATTCCCCTGAGCTTCACCGTGAAGGCGCGAACACGGTTCTCCCGGTGAGCCCCGGGGCTCTCCCGGTGAGCCCGGGGCTCTCCAGTGAGCCCAGGGCTCTCCAGTGAGCCCAGGGCTCTCCCAGTCAGCCCAGGGCTCTCCCGGTGAGCCCGGGGCTCTCCCGGTCAGCCCCGGGGGGCTCCCGGAGAGCAACTGTTTTTTGTGAACGAACCGGTTTGGTTCGCGTGCGCGAGGCAAGATGTGCCGTGGGCGTGGCCTCCCAGGGCCCTTGGTGACCAACCCGGAAGTAAACATGCACAACTCAATGAACACGAGTACAGACTTGTGTTCTTCGAGACAACGGGAGGACGGTCTGTCTGCGATGGGACCAGCAGCTGACTTGATGACGTCACCACACCAGCTGTTCTTGCTCCTGAGTTTACTCTCATTATTCGCTGTAACCAGTGTTCTTATACAGATGTGTGTTTTGGGGGAATCGTAAACATCCACAGTTACAAACAGTCGTATTGTTGATCCCGCTGATGAAACTGTATTGATGACTCTTCTCTATTTAATTATTAAATGTGACTCATCACTAACAAGTTGTGCCTTCAGTCATTTCATTTTAACGTATATTTATGAATTTAACGTGAATAATTCATATAGAATAAATATCTTTAACAAGCAAAACATCTCCCCGCAATGAAAAACACGAGAGTCTCACGTTGTGCCAACGGTTTCATTTATACATAAAACACGATCACATCTCTGGGCCATTTGAAACAGGAGGTCACAACCTGCTCTCTTTACTCTGGTCCTCCTCCGAGTTCTCGTCCTTCTCTCTTCTTCCTCTTCTCCTGTTGGGCGAGGAGACGCGTTCAGAATGACATCATCAGTTTACTTTTAAGGACTTTAAATACTATTTAGTTTACTTTAAAATACTTTAAATTATAATAAGTTTACTTTAAAGGACTTTAAATTATATTAAGTTTACTTTAAAGGACTTTAAATTATATTAAGTTTACTTTAAAGGACTTTAAATTATATTTAGTTTACTTTAAAATACTTTAAATTATATTAAGTTTACTTTAAAATACTTTAAATTATATTAAGTTTACTTTAAAGGACTTTAAATTATATTTATTTTACTTTCAAATACTTTAAATTATATTACGTTTACTTTAAAGTACTTTAAATTATATTAAGTTTACTTTAAAATACTTTAAATAATGTTTAGTTTAATTTAAAATACTTTAAATTATATTTAGTTTACTTTAAAATACTTTAAATTGTAGTAATCTTACTTTAAAATACTTTAAATAATGTTTAGTTAACTCTAAAATACTTCAAATAATAATTAGTTAACTTTAAAGGACTTTAAATTATATTTATTTAACTTTAAAAGACTTAAAATAATATTTAGTTAACTATGTCAACTAAGTATATATATATATATATATATATATATATATATATATATATATATATTTATATATTATTTTCATGAAATAATAAAATATTTGAATAACTAAAAAAAGATATTTACAACATATATATATATATATATATATATATATATATATATATATGTTATTAGTTCATGAGACTAGAAATAATAATAATTTAAATAATGCATGTATATTTTAAATTATTACAATTATCAAATGTTCATAACGTGATTAAACATTTAATGTATGAAGTCTTGTTTTATATATTTAAAATATTGTTTTAGTATTACTATATCTATTATTTAGTATCAGAAGGAAAGAAAAACCTAGCATAACAAATAATCTGTTAGATATGAGAACTGTTTAATATTCAAAAAAACTTCAATTAAACTCTTTAAAGTTTTAATTCAAATATTTTTTTTTTAAATTGTGGAACAGAAACAACTTAACAGACATTTCACCCTCACTACCGAGAGACAAGAAGCTGAAACACAGGACACAAACTCATCCGCACATCTGCTGCATCTGGTCCTCGGTCTCCGGCAGACTCCGCCCATAAGTGTCCGGCAGCAGGAAGCAGAGGACGCCACCGCAGAGGGAGAACGCCCCCATCAGGATGTATGGCAGCGCCTGGTAGTACCGCCCTACAACCACCAGAGGCACTCTTTAAGGACGCAATGCACGGGACACCTATTATCTATTATCATCAATTAATCTGACGGTTATTCTATGGATCAATCGATTAATTGTTAAATCGATGGAGAAAAAAAAATCTATCTAGTGATCCCCAGAGTAGTCGCCTCCTAGTGGTCAGGAGAGAGAATACAGCTCTAACACATGAAGCATAGACTTATATACAACCAGAGGAGTCACCCCCTGGTGGTCAGGAGAGAGAATGCAGCTTCAACACATGAAGCATAGACTTCTATACAACCAGAGGAGTCGCCCCCTGGTGGTCAGGAGAGAGAATGCAGCCCTAACACATGAAGCATAGACTTCTATACAACCAGAGGAGTCGCCCCCTGGTGGTCAGGAGAGAGAATGCAGCTCTAACACATGAAGCATATACTTCTATACAACCAGAGGAGTCGCCCCCTGGTGGTCAGGAGAGAAAATGCAGCTCTAACACATGAAGCATATACTTCTATACAACCAGAGGAGTCGCCCCCTGGTGGTCAGGAGAGAGAATGCAGCTCTAACACATGAAGCATATACTTCTATAAGACCAGAGGAGTCGCCCCCTGGTGGTCAGGAGAGAGAATGCAGCTTTAACACATGAAGCATAAACTTCTATACAACCAGAGGAGCCCCCTGGTGGTCAGGAGAGAGAATGCAGCCTTAAATATCCTATAAACTAAGTGTACTGACCCAGATAAATGACGAAGGGGGAGACGATGGTTCCAATGCGAGCCGCCATGGAGCAGCAGCCCATGGCCGTGTTCCTGACCACGGTGGGGAACAGCTCGGACGTGTAGGTGTACACCACACAAAACGCCGCCGTCATGCAGAACTTCCCCAAAATCTCGAGGACCACGGGAAGAATCGGTATATCTAGAGCCACACAGACACAACACTTCAAGGAAAGCAAACAACGAGTTACATGCGGCAACATGTAGCATTTTATTTATGGTCATTGATTTGATTTGTGAGCCTAAACCTGCAAAACTAAGACAACAAACAACTGAGGAATATGAAAATGTAAAAAAAACCTGCATGCAAAATTAGACTTTGTGTAATTATTTATATTTATCGACACAGCTGTAAACAAAGTCACATGTTTTGCAGGCGCTATACTTAAGATAAACTGTATGTGTGTTTTCTTCTTATTTTTCTTCTGTTATATTATTAATTGCATATTATTTTACTTACACATGTTCCGTTTTTGCAGCAATATATTTTTGGTATAATATTAATACAAAATAAAAAATTGATCATAAATACTCGTTTGCGCATGTCATGTCGTGGGGCTTTTTTAGGTATATATGTCAAAATAATATATATATATATATATATATAAACGGCGTGCTTATTTAATAAGTAGAAGCTCCGTGACCTCCCGGGATGAGGTGGACACACAGGATGAAGACGCCTCCCAGCAGCAGCGTGGACGACTGGCAGAAGTGCCGTGTGCAGAACTTGAGCAGCAGCAGGGCGATGACGTAGGCCGGCACCTCCACCACGGCGGACAGGAAGCAGCTGACGTACGGGTCGCTGTGCATGTTGGAGGTGTTGAGGACAAGAGCGTAGTAGCCCACGTTCACCACCATCCTGCACAACAACAACAACAACAACTTAAACACACGTCTCGGTGTAATGACTTTTGTTTACACAACGGTACACGTGTGTCTTAGTACACGTACCACATGAGTGAACACAGGACGGTCACAGAGAACATGTTGCAGCTGCTCACGATAACGAACATGTTGTGTTTCTTGTCCTTCATCGCCAAAGCGTCTTTGATCTAGAAAAATATATCAATAAAGGAAGAATTATCATTGATACGATCAATAAACTGAGGGAATACATCACGGTGGGAAGTAAGAGTCCTTTTTCTAAGAGACCTCTATACAATCAGACAACATGGAGGAGTCGCCCCCTGCTGGTCAGTGGAGAGAAGTCACGTTCTCAGGCCTCGCTTGGCATTTATTATTTCATTCAAAGTTCACCGATCAAAAATGAAGAGCTACACCGATCAATAAGAGGAGCTCCACCCATCAATAAGAGGAGCTCCACCGATCAATAAGAGGAGCTCCACCCATCAATAAGAGGAGCTCCACCGATCAATAAGGAGCTCCACCGATCAATAAGAGGAGCTCCATCGATCAATAAGAGGAGCTACACGCATCAATAAGAGGAGCTCCACCGATCAATAAGAGGAGCTCCACCCATCAATAAGAGGAGCTCCACCCATCAATAAGAGGAGCTACACCGATCAATAAGAGGATCTACATCGATCAATAAAAGGAGCTACACGATCAATAAGAGGAGCTCCCCCGATCAATAAGCTACCTCTGCTTGGCTGAAGATGGTGGCCGGCGGCTGGACGCCGTTCCTCCTGGCGGCGTCTCTCAGGACGGCCTCGGCCTCCTCCAGCCGGCCCTGGTTGAGCAGCCAGCGAGGAGACTCTGGGATCAACCTGTGGCGTCCAGACAACAGGTCAAAGGTCAAAGGTCAAAGGTCAAAGGGCCCTGACTGTGACCCTGAGGGTTTCCCCCCTTTAAGCTCCTCTGAAGCAGCTCCTGAGGGGGCGGGACGAGCTTCAAGGAAAAACAACCTGTCGAAAGGTTTGACCTCTGAGCCCTGAAGTGACTCGGATGGGTTAGAGAGGTGGACTTGCTCCCTCGTTAAGGCTCCTCCTCCCTCGTTAAGGCTCCTCCTCCCTCGTTAAGGCTCCTCCTCCCTCGTTAAGGCTCCTCCTCTCTCGTTAAGGTTCCTCCTCCCTTGTTAAGACTCCTCCTCCCTCGTTAAGACTTCTCCCTCGTTAAGGCTCCTCCTCCCTTGTTAAGACTCCTCCTCCCTCGTTAAGACTTCTCCCTCGTTAAGGCTCCTCCTCCCTCGTTCAGGCTCCTCCTCCCTCGTTAAGGCTCCTCCTCCCTCGTTAAGACTCCTGCTCCCTCGTTAAGACTTCTCCCTCGTTAAGGCTCCTCCTCCCTCGTTAAGGCTCCTCCTCCCTTGTTAAGGCTCCTCCTCCCTCGGAGATCTTACGAAACCCTAGCTATGACATTTTTTCAAATTGAGGAAATAAACTCCATCTTTTCGTTAATGTTTTAAAGTTTGAGTAATGTCTCTACCGTAACGTAGGGCGAGTCACTGTGGTCACACAGATTAGCGTTGGTTAGAGTTTTCTCCTTCAGCCCCAAATTAATTGAACCATTCTCTGTGATTTTTGGCGTTTTGGGGTTAAGCGCCGGTCAGAATCGCCGGTCCGATCGGAGCTCACCACCACAGAGGGAGGTAGATCAGGCTGGAGGAAGCAACGCTGACCAGCAGCAGCGTCCGCCAATCACGCAGCCCGTAAGCCGCCGCCGGCAGCGCCATGTAGCCCACCGCCGAGCCCATGAAGACGCCGAGGGAGCCGAACGCCACTCTGGCCTTCGGGCTGAGGATCTCGGTACCTGCCGGCGGGAGGGGGTCAATACCTCCAACACCTTCTGTTGGTTTGCTCTGGATTCAATAAAAAAGTCCAGTATTTATTTATTTTTGAACATGAGATGAACCATGTAACACACACACACACACACACATGAGTTATGAACACATGATCACAATCCTCACCCATCACGAAGGCGATAGTATAGTTGGAAAATCCCCCGGCACCAACAAAGAAGAAAGCAACGGTGAAGAACTCCCAGTTGGGGGAGAAGACCTGAGCTGTGAGGGCCACCGTCTGAAGGAGCACCATGAGGAAGAGCGCCGGCCTCCTCCCGTACCTGGGGGGGGGGGGGGGTTACGTGGATCCGCTGGAGTTCTGATTCCAGTAGAAACGTGATTAATACCCACCTGTCCGATAACTGGCCGGAGAAAAACCCGCCCACCAGAACGCCAACGTATTGGATGGAAGTGGCCAGAGGGATTTTGTAGGCGTCGTCACAGACCAGGTCCCACTGGAAGAAACCTGGAGTTAAGCTGGAGTTAACCTGGAGTTAACTCGGAGTTAACCTGGGTGGGCAGAGTTAACCTGGAGTAATGCTGAAGTTAACCTGGAGTTAAGCTGGAGTTAACCTGGCTGGGTAGAATTAACCTGGAGTTAACCTGGAGTTAAGCTGAAGTTAACCTGGAGTTAACCTGGAGTAATGCTGAAGTTAACCTGGAGTTAAGCTGGAGTTAACCTGGGTGGGTAGAGTTAACCTGGAGTTAGCCTGGAGTTAAGCTGAAGTTAACCTGGAGTTAACCTGGTGTAATGCTGAAGTTAACCTGGAGTTAACCTGGAGTAATGCTGAAGTTAACCTGGAGTTAACCTGGAGTTAACCTGGGTGGGCAGAGTTAACCTGGAGTTAGCCTGGAGTTAAGCTGAAGTTAACCTGGAGTTAACCTGGAGTTAACCTGGAGTTAAGCTGGAGTTAACCTGGAGTTAACCTGGAGTTAACCTGGGTGGGCAGAGTTAACCTGGAGTAATGCTGAAGTTAACCTGGAGTTAAGCTGGAGTTAACCTGGGTGGGTAGAGTTAACCTGGAGTTAGCCTGGAGTTAAGCTGAAGTTAACCTGGAGTTAACCTGGAGTAATGTTGAAGTTAACCTGGAGTTAACCTGGAGTTAACCTGGGTGGGGAGAGTTAACCTGGAGTTAGCCTGGAGTTAAGCTGAAGTTAACCTGGAGTTAACCTGGAGTTAACCTGGAATTAAGCTGGAGTTAACCTGGAGTTAACCTGGAGTTAACCTGGATGGGCAGAGTTAACCTGGAGTAATGCTGACGTTAACCTGGAGTTAAGCTGGACTTAACCTGGAGTTAACCTGGAGTTAACCTGGGTGGGCAGAGTTAACCTGGAGTAATGCTGAAGTTAACCTGGAGTTAACATGGGTGGGCAGAGTTAACCTGGAGTAATGCTGAAGTTAACCTGGAGTTAACCTGGAGTAATGCTGAAGTTAACCTGGAGTTAACCTGGAGTAATGCTGAAGTTAACCTGGAGTTAACCTGGAGTAATGCTGAAGTTAACCTGGAGTTAAGCTGGAGTTAACCTGGGTGGGCAGAGCGGCGGTGGATAGCGAGTCAAAGAGGCACACTTACCGGGGCTAACGTGCACTAACGTGCACGCCCCTGGTCAGGGGGGCCCCTGGTGGACGGCCTCTGCTGCATTCTGAGTGGTCTGAAATATTTAGTTAAGTCTCTGCTCAGGTGAACTTTACTTGTATATACATTTATAAAATAAGAATGTCAATATCCACAAGGTTCTTAAAGTGACAGTACTACAGTAGCAGTGTGTGTGTGTGTGTGTGTTTGTTTGTGTGCAAAGATCAAATCATCCTCGAGTCGTCTTGACCTGACGTCTCCACCACAAGACCTGGGAGTCCGTGAGAGAGAAGAAGAAGAAGATGAACTCAGGAACTACGCTGGAGTTCAGGAACGGCTTATCACCTCCTTGTCTCACCTCCTTGTCTCACCTCCTTATCGCATCTCCTTATCTCACCTCCTTATCTCACCTCCTTATCTCACCTCCTTATCTCATCTCCTTATCTCACCTCCTTATCTCACCTCCTTATCTGGGGTCTGACTCTGGATACGCTCTGTAGCAGATCTGGTCAATGATGATGTCATGGGGACATCTTTTTACTCAACGGCAGAAGGCGACTTGACCAAGAAACCAAGAAACCAAGAAACCAAGAAACCATTAAACCATTAAACCATTAAACCAAGAAACCAAGAAACCAAGAAACCAAGAAACCAAGAAACCATGAAACCATTAAACCATTAAACCATTAAACCATTAAACCATTAAACCAAGAAACCAAGAAACCAAGAAACCATTAAACCATTAAACCATTAAACCAAGAAACCAAGAAACCAAGAAACCAAGAAACCATGAAACCATTAAACCATTAAACCATTAAACCATTAAACCAAGAAACCAAGAAACCAATAAACAAAGAAACCAAGAAACCATGAAACCAAGAAACCAAGAAACCAAGAAACCAAGAAACCATTAAACCATTAAACCAAGAAACCATGAAACCAAGAAACCATTAAACCAAGAAACCAAGAAACCAAGAAAACCCGTAATGAACCCATAAACCTTAAACCCTGACGTCTGACCCTTAAACCCTGACCCGTGACCACTGACCTCTGACACCTGACCTCTGACTCCTGCCCTCTGCCCCCTGCCCCCTGCCCTGTGACCCCTGACCTCTGACCCTGCCCCTGACCCCTACCCCTGACCTCTGACCCTGCCCTCTGCCCCTGCTCCCTGACCTCTGCCCCTGCCCCCTGACCCTGACCTCTGACCTGGCCCCCTGACCCTGCCCCGTGACCCCTGCCCCTGTCCCCTGCCCCCTGCCCATGATCTCTGACCCTGCCCCTGCCCTCTGCCCCTGCCCTCTGCCCCTGCCCCCTGCCCCTGCCCCGTGACCCCTGCCCCGTGACCCCTGCCCCGTGACCCCTGCCCCCTGGCTCACCTCCATGGCGATGGTGGAGCGGTAGACCTCCCGGCTGTAGCTCCAGCCGTCCCGGCATCGCTCCAGAGGGACGTCGCTCACGTTCACGTGGACGTTGGGCACGGCGCCGTTAGCCGAGTGGCGCTCCACGACCTCCAGGTCCAGCCGGGAGCAGGAGCTGCGCCGCGCCGCGCCGCCCGCGGCCTCCAGGGGGACGGCCGCCGCGCGCCACGGGGCGCTGATGTTGTAGCTTTCGGGGACGGCGCACTCGTGGGCCGGCGTCGCCGCCACGAACACGATGTAAGCGCCGAAGAAGCCGTTGGGCACGATGCTGACGGCCAGCGCCAAGAACACCCTCCTCTGGAACGGCCCCCAGCTCCCCAGGAACGCCACGATGGCCTCGTAGTCGCGCTTCACCTCGCCCGACGGCTGCATGTCGACAAGAGGAAGCCGCGCGGCGCCGGAGGCTCACCGCCCTGGGGCGTGCAGCAGAGCCATAAACACGGGTTATCTGGCGGCGGAGTCACGCGCTCACGTGGCGCTCCCGGGAAGAAGGTCGGTGTCGGAGGAGAAAACGTGTTAAACAGTTCTCTCTCTCAAATGGTTATGGGGGATAATCTAATCCGGTGGGGGGGTCATGCGGAAAGGTCACGAGGTAAATGACCAACCGGACAGGTCACTCAAATGGTAAACTGGATGGGGGGGGACGACTTCCTTTTCTCACACTAACCAAAAATGTCCGCTTGCTTCAATGACTTCTTCTCACACATAAACATATGAACCCAAGATGTGTGTTGTTGTTGTTGTTGTTGTTGTTGTTGTTGTTGTTTTTGTTGTTGTTGAAAAAGATGAAGACAACTGCGTGTTGGGAAGGTTCATGAGTTCATTTTTTATTTGCAAAAAGGCACGGATTTCAATTTCACCTTTCAAGTTCTAGAAAATATTCGTTGTCACATTTGAAGTTCTTGAATAATCGTCTAGTAGAAAAATAAAAGTTCATACAAAATTATAAAGCAACAGTTCAGAAGATTTGGCTTCAGATTATTGCTTTGTTTTCTTTTTCCTTTGAAGGCCGTTGACCTGAGGAGCAGCTTGGGGCTCAGTCTGCGGGCAAAGTTCTCCTCCCTCCTCCCTCCTCCTTCCTCCTCCTCCTCCTCCTCCTCCTCCTCCTCCTCCTCCTCCTCCTCCTCCTCCTCCTTCCTCCTCCTTCTTCTCCTCCTTCTTCCTGGGACCGTTACACAACCTGCAAACCAAAGACGTCACGAAAAGAAAGATACGGAAACGGCCGTCAATGTCGCCCCCTGGTGGTCAGGAGAGAGAATTCAGCTGCAACACATGAAACATAGACTTCTATACAACCAGAGGAGTCGCCTCCTGGTGGCCAGGAGAGAGAATGCCGCTTTAACACATGAAGCATAGACTTCTATACAACCAGAGGAGTCGCCCCCTGGTGGTCAGGAGAGAGAATGCCGCTTTAACACACGAAGCATATACTTCTATACAACCAGAGGAGTCTCTCCCTGGTGGTCAGGAGAGAGAATGCCGCTTTAACACATGAAGCAAATACTTCTATACAACCAGAAGAGTCGCCCCCTGGTGGTCAGGAGAGAGGATGCAGCTTCACAAATTGAAGCGTAGACTTCTATACAACCAGAGGAGTCTCCCCTTGGTAGTCAGGAGAGAGGATGCAGCTTTAACACATGAAGCGTAGACTTCTATACAATCAGAGGACCCACCCCTGACATTGTTGCATCTGCTCCACGGTCTCCGGGAGGTCTTTGTCGAGCGTCTCCGGGAGGAAGTAGTTCACCACCGAGGAGGCGATGGTGAGGCTTCCCATCAGGATGTAAGGCAGCGCCTTATTGTAAGAGCCTGTGGAGCAGAGGAGATGTCACCGACACGCTCGCCTTCACGCACCTGGAGGCGGAGCGCGGCGACGCACCCAGGTAGATGACGTAGGGCGCGGTG
Source organism: Liparis tanakae (assembly GCA_036178185.1). Taxonomy (NCBI): domain Eukaryota; kingdom Metazoa; phylum Chordata; class Actinopteri; order Perciformes; family Liparidae; genus Liparis; species Liparis tanakae. The sequence goes on from CM070088.1 coordinate 21,350,505, forward strand.
ATGCTGCCGATGCGCGCCGCCGAGGAGCACACGCCCATGCCCACGTTGCGCAGCACGGTGGGGTAGAGCTCGGCCGTGTAGATGTACACGATGCTGAAGGCCATGGTGAAGCCAAACTTACCGGTCATTTCCAAAGCTAGAGCAACATACTGGAGGTCTGAGGAGGAGGAGGAGGAGGAGGAGGAGGAGGAGCAGGAGGAGGAGGAGGAGATATTTGAATGCATTCCCCACATTTTGTGCAGAATGCAGCTTTAACACATGAAGCATAGACTTCTATACAACCAGTGGAGTCGCCCCCTGGTGGTCAGGAGAGAGAATGCAGCTTTAACGCATGACGCATAGACTTCTATACAACCAGAGGAGTCGCCCCCTGGTGGTCAGGAGACAGAATGCAGCTTTAACAGATGAAGCACAGACTTCTATACAACTAGAGGAGTCACCTCTGGTGGTCAGGAGAGAGAATGCAGCGTTAACACATAAATCAAAGACTTCTATACAACCAGAGGAGTAGCCCCCTGGTGGTCAGGAGACAGAATGCAGCTTTAACACATGAAGTGTAGACTTCTATACAACCAGAGGAGTTGTGTGCCATGTGTGTGTGTGTGTGTGTGTGTAAAGATGCTCCTACTGTTGGGGATGAACTGGATGAGGAGGAGAACTCCTCCTCCGAGGACGAGGAAGGACGACAGCAGAGCTTTCCTGGGACATCTCCTCAGCAGCCAGGTGGACACGATGTAGGCGGGCACCTCGGAGGCCGCCGATAAAAAACAGTTCATGAAGGGGTTGCCGCTCAGGTTGGAGGTGTTCAGGGACAGTCCGAAATACCCCACGTTGATCGCCATCCTGAGAGAGAAGCCGGAGAAAGAGAAGCCGTTTGTGTCATGGAGTAAACGCCGCGGCGAGCAGGGGGACGATGCACTTTCTTCCTGCCGGCTTCTCGTTGCTTCACCACAAGACGAGACACATCAGCGTGATGCGCCGCATGTTCCTGGACCGCAGGACGTCCAGCATGCTGTACGTCCGGCTCGGAAGGATTCCTGGCTGAAAACAACACAAAAAATAATATTCACAGCGTGTCGTGAGCAGGTCGACGAACGGCTTCACGCTGCTGGAGCTCTATTCTTTCATTTATCCACAGCAGGAAGGAATGATGGCCTTCCTCCTTCTCTTATTCACTGTTTACATTCACCTGTCCCAAAAATTTACGCAGGATAAAAAAAATAAAAAAGGAAATTCTATATATATACACAAATATATATATATTAGGGCTGTCAATCGATTAAAAACAATTAACTAATTAATCGCACATTTTGAAATTCATTAATCGCGATTAATCGCAAATATCGGGGTTTTTTCTTCTAAAGACTATATCTTCTAAATGAAGCAGTAATCCTTCAGACAAAGTGTGTTTTAGACTCTTGTTTGATAGTATTTGTTGTTAAAGACACATTCACACAGCTGTGTCTCAGAGAGGCTCCTCCCCTTAAAGGGCCAGCCAGGGATTTAATAGCGTGGATGATAAATAGTTTCTTCAGTGAAACATCAGATTAGTAAACAAGGTGCATTAGAGACCCATTGGTCCTGTCATCTTTAACACTGAACAGCAGAACCAGAACCAGAACCAGAACCAGAACCAGAACCAGTGGCCTTGGAAACTGACTCACATTCAAATGTGTCACTCTGGAGGCTGGGGGCATTTTATACATTTTACAAAAATATAATATAATTCAACTTTTAAAGTCTTTTGCATATGACACACAACCCCACGTGTTCTACCTCAAACCTTCCAGAACAATCTCATCTCTACATGAGGCTCCTCCTCCTTCTCCTCCTCCTCCTCCTCCTCCTCCTCCTCCTCCTCCTCCTCCTCCTCCTCCTCCTCCTCCTCCTCCTCCTTGTGTTCTCTCTCTCTGGCTGTCAGGCTGCTAATGAGCCTCACCTGGGAGGGGGGCGGGCCTTGTGATTTACTGAGTGTTCATTGGTTGTTTTTCCACAAAATGTTGACAGACAAACGGTTTGACCAATCACGGTGAAGGTTTTGTGTGACGAGTTCTTTCCGTGCCGCGTCACCCGACACGTCTGTGTGCGTGTGTGTGTGTGTGTGTGTGTGTGTTTGTCTGTGGAGCGGAGCAGCAGCCGGGAGAAGAAGGCGCAGGAGGAAACCCGGTTTATTAATCCACGAGTTTAAACTGATTTCTGCTCGGCATTTTCGCGGAAAACTCATAGTTTTAAAAACGGAAACAGTGTGAGACACACTGCCCCGGCTTGACACTCAGAAAAGTGCCAAAACATCAACGAACACCGGAAGTAAACAAAGTTGCGTTAATTACGTTAAAATATTTTAGTGCGTTAACGCGGCCAAATTAATCGCATAGATTAACGCGTTAACGCTGACAGCCCTAATATATATATATATATATATATATATATATATATATATAAATATACATAGATATACATATATATATATATATGCATATACAGTACATATATATATATATATCATACCATATTATGTTATAGCAATCATGTTTACACGAGCGTAGAGTTTCCAAGAATTTAGAAGTCTGCAATGACCCGCGTTCGGGTCTGGTTCCCTAAAGTTTAAACCACGTAATCGTAGTATTATTGTATAAGAGGATTAGGTGGAGGTGGATGGGTTGAACACAGAAGTTCAAGTTACACGAGAAGACTATTTTACACTTATTTGACGAATGCGTTTCCGTTTTTGTGTTGGTATTATTCTCAGTTGTCACAGTTTGCTGAGGTCCAGTCAGCGTGAAGGACAAAGCCTACAGGTGAAACGTCGAGACACGGGAAGCATCGATGTGGGAACGGACCCGGCGGCTTCGGGGGACGGAACGGCGTCCACCGCGGTTAAATGTCACAAAGTAAATGTGGTGAAAGACGTCATGCGGAGCTCACCTCCGACTCTTTAAAGATCACCGGTGGCGCCGCCACCTTGTTTCTCCTCGCGGCTTCCCGTACAATGACCTCGGCCTCCTCTAGTCTCCCCTGAGTGATGAGCCAGCGAGGAGACTCCGGGATGAACCTGATCGGTACACAAAGCAAAGTCAACATTCTCTCACATCACGCTGTCTTCATCCAGGATAACGGCGAGCGACGTACCACCACAGCGGGATGTAGACCACGGACGTCGTGGACAGGACGGCGAGCAGCGTCCTCCATTCTCGGATGCCGTATGCGATCCAGGGCAGGGTCATGTAGCCGATGCAATAGAAGAGGAAGGCCCCCAGGGTCGTGAAGAGCACTCGCATAGTCTTACTCAGGACCTCCGTTCCTGCCGAGATAAAACCGTCACAGTTCAGAGACGAGCGCCGAGAGACCAGCAGAAGGTCCGCCGCGTGGCCGAGGTGATTCGTGGCCGAGAGACCGAACGGAGGCGGAGCTTCCGGTGCGTACCGAGAACGAAGGCAGAGATGTAGAGGGAAATCTGGGAGGCTCCGACAAAGAGGAACATGACGCAGAACATCCTCCACGACTGAGAGAAGGACTGGAGCAGCACGGAGAGGCACTGGGCCGCCAGAGAGACGAACACCACCTTCTTCCTCCCGTACCTGGAAGGAAAGAACGTCTCATTGACAGCGATTCAGGAACAACGAGGACGGTCCAACATGGTACTGCCGTCCCTCCATGGAGGACAACGCAGCTGGGCATTGAGTCCAGTCAGTCAACAAACAGAAGTCCTCACAGGTCCTTCTCTCTAAAGGAACTCCTCACAGGTCCTTCTCTCTATGGAAGTCCTCACAGGTCCTTCTCTCTATGGAAGTCCTCACAGGTCCTTCTCTCTATGGAAGTCCTCACAGGTCCTTCTCTCTATGGAAGTCCTCACAGGTCCTTCTCTCTATGGAAGTCCTCACAGGTCCTTCTCTCTAAAGGAAGTCCTTTACGTCTTGTGATGAACTGTTTGTGACACACAAGAGTGTGAAATTCACCCATCGATGTGATACGAGAATCAAAAAGCTCTCAAAGGCCCTCGGAGGCCCTGAAAGGCCCTGATAGGCCCTCAAAGGGACTCAAAGGACTTCAAAGGCCCTCAAAGGGACTCAAAGGCCCTCGGAGGCCCCCTCCTCCGCCTCCTCCACTGCATGGATAGTTTGCACAGCTGCAGAAGGACTGGACAGTGAAGCCCTCCAGGGCTCCACGCTGCTGGGCCCGGAGCTCTTAAACACAACACCAACGTGTGTGAGACGCTTACAACCAACTCTACGTATTTAGGAGCATTTAAATGAACAATTCAATCTAATAATCACGACAACCAGCAGATAGCAGAGCAGCCAGGGGGCCAATCAGAGGCCTTCAGGGTTCAATCAAAAGAGTGTGATTCAGAGAATCGGTTCAATACAATCCTGTTCCTGTTCGTCCGCCGGGGGTCTCGCTGTCCTCACAAGAGAAGCAGGCCTGATGCGACGCTGGGGTGAATAAATACTAGGTGTTTATGTACAGCCACACCTGTCAACCACAGGTGGAAAGACGGGGAGTAAGGTTGACACGGATTGCTGCAACTTCCAAGGAAATGGTTCTGGTTTAGAGCGACAAGAATATGAGAACAGAGACGATCCGTTCTTGGCGCGTTGCTCCTCGTGTTCATCATCTGTTCCCGGATGCGTTGTTCATTAAGTGGGTGTGGTCATTAATAGGTCATTATGATATGGTTGAACTGGTCCGGCCCCTGAACTAAGGCCATGAGTCGTCTCATAGTTTACAACTCTTCCTCTAATGGTTGAAGAAGCTCCGGCAAGTTCTCCTGTCGGAGTACACGTGACACCTTCACTTTATAGATCCCTACGCAGCTATGAGGAGGTAGATATTTAAGAAGTTTCCTGCTTTGAAAAAAACGTCTTGAATCTCAGTGCAACCCCTCTGGGAGGAGAGCAACTCTACCAGCAGATGGAGGTTATAACAATGACGTCATGAAATCACTCCCCATCCTCATTTGTTTCCAAAGGACTCAGAGGACCTCCAGGGCTCAGGTAGAGGGAACCTTCACTGGCGAATGAGGATGAAATACCTGTCGGAAAGATGTCCTGAGATCAGGGACCCGAAGAGGTACCCCACGAAGAGCGTCGACGAGGCGAAGGGGACCTTCCACTCGTCGCCACACACCAGGTCCCACTGAAAACACGGGAATCACAGACACATTCAGCCCCCCCCCCCACAAGGCCAACTCAAACCCTCGTGCGGCGCCCTCCGACCTCGGTGACGATGTTGGACCGGTACACCTCCTTGCTGTACAGCCAGCCGTCCACACAGCGCTCCTGCTCCAGGTCCGTGAGGTTCACGTCTCTCCCGGGAAGGTACCCCGCGGCGGAGAGGTTCCTCACCACGTCCAGCCGGTACCTGCTGCACTGGCGCCGCACCTCCTCGCCGCGCACCACCGCCACGGGAATGATGGCCTCCGCCCACGCCTCCGTCAGGTTGACGTCCGGCACGAGGCAGCGGTGTTCGGGAGCCGCCCCGACGAAGACGATGTAGAGCCCGTTGAATCCGGTCGACACGAACACCGTGTTCAGGAGGAAGAACGTGGTCCAGAAATACGGACCGGACTGTCCGAGGAACGCCGTGTCGTCGTCGTAGTCGCCCATCCTTTGAGGAGAAGAAGAAGAAGAAGAAAGAGAAGAAGAAGAAAGAGAGAAAGAGAGCTCTAGTAGTTGAGCTCCGAGCCGCGGTGGAGTCCCTCTGGAGGTCTGGGGCTTAGTGCTGGGGCCGAGCTCTCTGAGGGGGGAGCTGGTCCCCTCGGTGGGACGGGGGACGGGGGGGATGGGGAACGGGGGGGGGGAATGGAAAACTTCACTTTCCCGACCCGAGAGGGTATTAAACCCTCTTTTCAAAGGGGGGTAACTCTCTCCTCCGGAGGCCCCCCCTGTCGCTCTCTCAGTTTATGGCCTGTTTGTTTGTCTGGTCCACTAGCTGAGGGTCCTTTGGCTGAATGAAGGACCTCGGTCCAAAGGGACGCTCTCTCCTCCGGCCGCTCACAGCCGGGTTTCTGCCCGACGACATTCCACACGTATAAACACCAGAGGAGCGCGTGCCTGCACTCTGAATGCTGCTAAGTAGCATCAGGACTGTTTTAAAGCCACACCGCACGGGGGGGGGGGGTTCTGTTACTGTAATAAACTGACTATCTACACACACACACACACACACATAGCTTCACACAGACACACACACAGCTTCACACACCTGTTGCTTTAATATGTTCATGTATTACTGCAACACAATTAACCCTTTAAAATGAACATTTAGTGATATATATATGTATATGTGTAGACTGATGTGTAAATATGTACATGTATGTTTATATGTTATGTATGTTTATATATGTTTATATATGTTTTATATGTTATATATGTTTATGTATGTTATATATGTTTATATATATGTTTGTATATATGTTTATATATTTGTATATATGTTTATATGTTTTAAATATATGTTATATATGTTTATATGTTTTAAATATATGTTATATATGTTTATGTATGTTATATATGTATATATATATCTTTATATATATATATGTTTATATATTTGTATATATGTTTATATGTTTTAAATATATGTTATATATTTTTATGTTTTAAATATATGTTATATATGTTTATATATATGTTTATATATTTGTATATATGTTTATATGTTTAAAACATATGTTTATATGTATGTTTATATGTTTTAAATATATGTTATATATGTTTATATATATGTTATATATGTTTATATATATGTTATATGTTACATGTTATATAATACACAGGAGAAGACAATGAATCACGTGACTGTTTTTCTCGTTTTTATTAACGCTGATAATTCAGACTTTGGACCGAAGATAAAAAGGTTCGGAGTGCATCCGAAACATTGTGGGGAAGTACATGATCACAAGTGTGTGTGGGTGTGTGTGTGTGTGTGTGTGTGGGGGGGGCGGGGATCACTATCTCTCTCCTGCAGAACGACGGTGTCTCCAGATCAGCTGCTTGTGTTTCGGGATCAGCTGAAGCTGCACTGACGGTAGACAGTCTCCATGTCTTTATTACACTTATTTAAAACCTGATTCTGATTTAAGTGTACATGCATATATACATGTATATACATATATACTCACACACATGTATGTATGTATTTATATATTTATACACATGCATGTATATGTGAACCTGTTACTCGGTTTTACAGGCTGGTTAATCATATATACAAATATAAATGTATACTATATATACATGTATGTATTTATTAATGTTCAATGTTTGTTAAAATAATGTTTGTTTTGAAAATGTCAGCTGATTTTACATGACTTGTTCTGCCTCGATGAAATCTAATTTAATATGTTGACATGAACTGGTAACACACACACATAAACACACACACACACACACACACACACACACACACACATAAACACATCCACACTCACATAAACACACACACACACATAAACACATCCACACACATAAACACACAGACACACATAAACACATGCACACACATGAACACACACACATGGCCTGTTAAACTCTGACAGGTCATATATATACATATAAATATATGTATATATATTTATATGTATATATATATATATATATATATTTATGTATATATATACATATATATTTGTATATATCTAAGCTGTCAGATATATAAATATCTATATATATATATATATATATCTATATATGTGTATATATATATATATATACTTCACTCTTTCTATATATATGTAAATAAATATATATGCATATAAATATTTATACATGTATATACAAATATATATGTATATATACATACTTCTCTCTTTATATGAATATATATATATGTAAATAAATAAATATGTATATACAACAGTATGTATACATATATATGTATATATGCATTTACTTCTTTTTATGTATATATATGCAAATATATATATATATGTAAATATATATATATGTAAATATATATATATATGTATATATAAATATATATGTGTGTATATATATATATATATATATTATATATATTTGTTTTTGAACTATGGGCTGATTGGTTTACAGCAGAGGTCACCAACCTTTTTGAGACCCAGGGCTACTTCAAGGGTGCAACATAATCCGAAGGGCTACTTGTTTTATATAAACTTCCCAAAAAACTAATTTGCCTGAATCACCTTTTAATAACGCGCCGCCACACGACATCCTCGTGATTTGTACTACGGTACTTTGATTGTTCTGCCCAACATTCTGATGAAGAACATAGATTGTGCCGAAGACACGTAGTAATACTAAAGATGTTCAGAACAACAGGTCCTCTGCCCACTGCCAGTGTTCAGGCCCTCATGTTAATGAGCAGAGGGCCTTTGGGCCGCCTCTTCTCTGAAAGCCCTGGATCCATTGTTGAGACACAATGTCAGAGTCAAAGGGATATTTTATCACCATGACTCTGACATTCTGCTCTTTTGGACTCTATCACTGAGATAAAGATGAACTAGTTCAGTGTCTAATTTACTATTCAATGGAGAACAATATGACACTCATTAACAACTCCTGACATTCTGTAACTACCTGGATGTTCAGGTCACTTCATGCATCGTTTACTTCAAGCTCAACTCATTGGCTGTCATCCTGGCTCTTTGAGAGAGAGAGAGAGGGGGGGGGTCTGAGGGCTGGTTCTGGGTCCGCTGCAGGGGTTGTCTGAGGGCTGGTTCTGGGTCCGCTGCAGGGGTTGTCTGAGGGCTGGTTCTGGGTCCGCTGCAGGGGGGGTCTGAGGGCTGGTTCTGGGTCCGCTGCAGGGGGGGTCTGAGGGCTGGTTCTGGGTCCGCTGCAGGGGGGGTCTGAGGGCTGGTTCTGGGTCCGCTGCAGGGGGGGTCTGAGGGCTGGTTCTGGGTCCGCTGCAGGGGGGGTCTGAGGGCTGGTTCTGGGTCCGCTGCAGGGGGGGTCTGAGGGCTGGTTCTGGGTCCGCTGCAGGGGGTGGTCTGTGTCTGGTTCCGAGGTCCGCTCTCTCCAAAGCCCTCTCTCTCTCTCTCTCTCTGATCCAGCGCGCGCATCGGGTCCAGCCGCGGACACCATGACCGACTACGAAGCCGCCACCGCCTTCCTGGGCCCGTGGGGCCGCTTCCAGCGGGACGTGTTCTTCCTGCTCTGCGTGACCGTGGTCCCCAACGGGTTCAACGCCATCTCCATCGTGTTCGTGGCCGACACGCCGGCGCACGCGTGCCTCGTCCCTGCGCGCGCCAACCTCTCGGCGGCGTGGCGGAACAGCAGCATCCCGCTGGAGGAGGACAGCCACGGCGGCGCGCCGGTGCGTAGCAAGTGCTCCCGGTACCGGCTGGAGGACCTGAAGGCCTTCTCGGACCGGGGCTTGCTGCCCGGCCGGGACGTCGACCTGTCCAACGTGTCCACGGAGCGCTGCCTGGACGGCTGGGAGTACGACCGCAGCGTGTACACCTCCACCATCACAACAGAGGTGCGTGCGCACGACGCCGCAGGTAGAAGAGGCTGCAGGTGGAAGGAGGGGAGCACTAAGACCGGGTCCCTGAAGCACACACACATATAAATATAATACATATATATATATATATATATATATATATATATATATATAATATATAAATATAGATATATATATATATATCTATATTTATATCTATATAAATATCTATATATATATATATATATATATATATATTTATTATATGTACTTATTATATATTACATATATTTATATATATATATATTATATTTTTACATATTATATTACATGTATGTATTTATTATATGTATTTATTATATATAAATTAAATATTTGTATTTATTATATGTATATATATAATAAATGATATTATATTCTTTCACATCTGCACACAAATAGTCTGAATATATTTCAGAGATACTAAACAAGAGAAATTAAAGTGTTTCTGATATTTATTACACCTTCTTTACATTAGGCTCTGTGTCAATATAATAACAAATATTCAGATCAATTTCCAGTGAAAACAACAAAAGGTAATTAACATGAAGTTAAAAGTTCAATATGAGGGAAACATTTTCTTCAAAGCGTATATTAATATGTATAACTAACTACATTCACGGATATCTGTCATTTGTTTCTATATTTATTTCATATATATAGCATGCAAGGAGCTTCAGCTGAACCTTCCCACCGAGGAGAGATCAATACATTACATTACATCACATGTCATTTAGCAGACGCTTTTATCCAAAGCGACTTACAATAAGAGTTCAATAAGGACCCTGAGGGCCTCTGGTGTTTCTGTTTCTCTGGACTGGAAACATTTAAAAAACATCTAAGATTCAACAGCATCGTCCGTTTGTATCTGTGTAAAAGTCACAACTCCAGGAACAGCGTGGGGACCTTTGAACGGGACTGGATCAAACTGTGAGGACCTTTCATCACTTAACATGGTGTGTGTTTGTGTGCGTGTGTGTCTCTCTGTCTGTGTGTGTCTCTCTGTCTGTGTGTGTGTCTGTCTGTCTGTCTGTGTGTGTGTGTGTGTGTATGTGTGTTTGTCTGTGTGTGTGTGAGTGTGTGTCTGTGTGTGTGTGTGGGTGTCTGTGTGTGTGTGTGTGTGTCTGTGTGTGTGTGTGTGTGTGTTTGTCTCTGTGTGTGTGTGAGTGTGTGTCTGTGTGTGTGTGGGGGTGTCTGTGTGTGTGTGTGTGTGTGTGTGTGTGTGTTTGTGTGTGTACGCAGTGGGACCTGGTGTGTGACAACCGGTGGAAGAACCCGCTGACCTCCTCCGTGTTCTTCTGCGGCGTCCTGGCCGGCTCCTTCCTGTCGGGGCAGCTGTCCGACAGGTCGGTGTTCCTCCTCCAGAGCGCCGCTGGTCACGTGATCGTCTCCGTGTTGACGTCAACAAACCCGACACGCTCCATTATGTTCATAGTGTTCAGTAAAACATTCACCTGAGCCCTCGAGGAATGAGCCTTAAAGCAGCATCGAGGGACCTCCTCACATACATATAATATAATATTCATAACTATGTTTTCATTAGTTTATAATTACTTGAAGGAGAAGGAGCTCTTCATGTCTGCAGAGATATGAAACCTTTCAGAGGCTGTTCCTGTTTCTCCGGCACGCTTGTGAAACTGATCCTGGTGGTCAGGAGAGAGAATGCAGCTTTAATACATGAAGCATGGACTTCTATACAACCAGAGGTGTCGCCCCCTGGTGGTCAGGACAGAGAATGCAGCTTTAACACATGAAGCATAGACTTCAATACAACCAGATGAGTCGCCCCCTGGTGGTCAGGAGAGAGAATGCATCTTTAATACATGAAGCATGGACTTCTATACAACCAGAGGAGTCGCCCCCTGGTGGTCAGGAGAGAGATTCAGATTTAACACATGAAGTATAGACTTCTATACAACCTGAGGAGTTACCCCCTGGTGGCCAGGAGAGAGAATGCAGCTGTAACACATGAAGCATAGACTTCTATACAACCAGAGGAGTCGCCCCTGGTGGTTAGTGGAGAGAATGCAGCTCTAACACAGGATTGGCCATTGATTTGCACACTGTTTATTGGTCCAGGTACGGGAGGAAGATTGTGCTGTTCGTGAGTCTGGCGGTGCAAACCCTGTCCACGCTGGTCCAGGTCTTCTCTCCGTCCTGGACCGTGTTCTGCCTCATGTTCTTTATTGCCGGGATGGGACATATCTCCAATTTCGTGGCTGCGTTTGTGCTGGGTAAGCGGCGCCGTCATCAGGGATCCTCCGGCGGGCTCAACAGGCCGACATGTTGTTCCTCGTGTTCTTCAGGGACGGAGATCCTGAGCCGCGGCGTCCGGACGGCGTTCTCCACGGCCGGCGTGAATCTGTTCTTTGGCGCCGGCTACTTGATGCTGCCGCTGTTTGCTTACTTCTTCCGAGACTGGAGGCAGCTTCTCCTCGCCCTCACGCTGCCCGGCTTCTTGTTTGTGCCTCTCTGGTGGTAGGTGTGTGTGTGTGTGTGTGTGTGTGTGTGTGTGTTGCTTTTCAAATGAAACATTATATTACTTATAGTTAATGCTACTTCATTTAGGGACCTTCTCCTGCAGTGATGATTAGAGTATAATCAATGGTGTCGAACGCAGCACTAAGGTCTAACAAGACCAGTACAGAGAGGAGTCCTCTATCAGCACTGAGGTCTAGGCTCAAATAGACAGGTAGACGGGGTCCTAGAGAGAGGTAGACGGGGTCCTAGAGACAGGTAGACGGGGTCCTAGAGACAGGTAGACGGGGTCCTAGAGACAGCAGCAGCTCCACTAGCGTCATGAAGGCCCTACAGCTCTCGGTATGGTTGACTGTGGTTGTTTTCCTCTGCTCCATCAGGTTCGTCCCAGAGTCTCCTCGCTGGCTGCTCTCTCAGGGACGGGTGGAGGAGGCCGAGGCCGTCCTGAGAGACGCCGCCAGGAGGAACAACATCCAGCCTCCGGAGGTCATCTTCAGTCCTTTACAGGTGAGATCTCACTGAAAAAGTGGAACAATTCAGATTTTACAAGATAACATTCCTGACATTTTACTTTTCTGACAAATGTGCCTCTCTTTGTGAGAATATCTTGTAAATATGACAAAGTTACAAGAAGGAAGACCCTGTGGACTAAAGTGGTAGTGTTGGTTCTGCTGCCCCCTGTGGACTAAAGTGGTAGTGTTGGTTCTGCTGTCCCCTGTGGACTAAAGTGGTAGTGTTGGTTCTGCTGCCCCCTGTGGACTAAAGTGGTAGTGTTGGTTCTGCTGCCCCTGTGGACTAAAGTGGTAGTGTTGGTTCTGGCGCCCCCTGTGGACTAAAGTGGTAGTGTTGGTTCTGCTGCCCCTGTGGACTAAAGTGGTAGTGCTGGTTCTGCTGCCTCCTGTGGAAAATGTTTTAATTTGCTGAATGCCGCACCGTTTGGAAGTTACTGAGATCGTCCTTTCAGGCTCGACTCTAACGACATGTAGCGATTAAATGAAGCGAAGACATGATCTGAGTACAATGATTACATGAAATATTCTCAGCAATGCAATAAACTTTGATGACTAGATCGGTGATCTGCCTCCGAGTCCACCCAGAAAGTGATTGGCACCTGAAATCGTCACGATAAAAACGGGAATTCTTCAGTCGTGGGCCAAGGTCAGTGGATGTGGATCGAGATGAGACCGGATCAATCCTAAAACACTCAAATGTAAACCACAAACCAGGTTTTGTTTTCTTGTTTCCTTGATCTCTTGAACTCAGAGGCCATTGAAGTTCCGATGCTCGGTGGTATTATTGTTCTTTTGGATGCAGCGGACCGAGACTTTCACTTTAAGAGATGCAGGACTAGGAAATCTTTACACAGTGTTTTTGTAAATGGAAGCTCAAAGCTCCGCTGTCCTGTCATGGCAGTTATGGTAGAATACAGTCCTGGAAATGAAGGAGCTGGACAAATCCAAGTTATAAGAGAATTGTAGAGAGAGTAAAACTATAATTTTTAATGACAGCCTGGGCGACACTGATGGTAAAACATGATGATACTGCCGAATCTCTTGGATTGGCTCGTTGAATGGTCACCGGATACCAAGAGGGACCTTTTACAGTGCAAACGATAACCCGCTGAACTCGGTGTTTGCTCGCCATCTTTTCATAATCACCACGAAGAATCTCCCCCCCCCCAAAGCTTCTCATTGCCCGGTGAACCTTCGCCTCCATTAAGCCTGACGTCTTGGTACGTGCTCCAGTTCCCCCCCGTCGAGCGGCCGCGGCGCGTTCCCCGAGTCGTCCCTCTGGTGGATTCCCGTCCAGGCTGACTGTTTGTTGTTCCCCGTCTCCCCACAGAAAGAGCTTCAGTCTGAGGCGAGGAAGGCCTACAACATCTGTGACCTGCTCCGCTCCAGAAACATCCGCTGGATCTCGCTCACGCTGTGGCTGGTCTGGTGAGTCCCTGCTGTCCCGCCTGACCTCCACATTCAGCACACTGACCCCCCCCACCCCCCCTCCCACACACACACACACAGATACACACACCTAAGCACATACACGTGCACTTACAATGAACACACAGCAGTCTCTGTTCACGCGTCACCCCGTCGGTCCATTTCACTAACAACTAATAATGAGCTGTCAGGTGCGGTGAAGCCTGCGGCGGAGATCTCAATGTGGTCTCATGACTTCAGGGGCCGCCGTTCTTCAGGGATTATCTCTGTGTTGCAGAAATGATCATTACTGATCCGTCACGAATACAGTACATGCTGAATGACAACATGTCCCATTTCAAGATGATACATGCAGCTGTGCAGCAACATGAGCTTTCATTTGAAGTCAGATGATGGATGCAAGTCCACTGATAAGACCTCTAGTCTCTCTGTTTTGGTCTCCTCCGGGAAATACAGTAGATGCCTCTTTAGCTGCTGAATGCTCACGAGCCTAAGGTTACTGCTCTGTGCAGAGTGAGTCCCTGTATTCTTCTCCAATTTCACGCAAACAGATACAAACACTTACAATAGAAGACAGTAATAAACTCCTTCTGTCCCCACAGGAACACCGTGTCCATCGCATACTTTGCTCTTTCCCTGAACACGGCGAACCTCCGCGGCAACGCCTACTTCAACTGCTTCATGTCGGCATTGGTCGAGATGCCGGGCGACATTCTGTCGTGGGTGATGTTTCGCTGGTGGTCCAGACGACTGAGTCTCTTCTCAACGTTCTTCACGGGGGGGTTGTTGCTCCTCTTCATAAAGCTCCTACCAGCAGGCATGACACTTCACAGGGCGTTTAGTCGTTTGTTTACAGAAGTTTGTGAAATACAACATGTCATCTATTGGTTTTGTGCACAGGGACTCGAATTGTCTGGGTTTCTTTTTTACTTGTTTCTCAAGACACAAATTGTGTCGGTGGAAAGTGAACTGGGAGCCGGACTGGTGGTGGACACGTGAACTAAATACATCCACTTGACTAAGAAACAGTCGGAGGCTCTTTATAATATCTAAAAAGACAACTAATGGATGGCGGGAGGTGAAGAGGACAAGTCCAAGACACAGGACTTTCAACCAGAATACTATGGTTGTGGCTTAGTCTCAACCCTCACTGTTGGTGGTTTAGTTGTCTCAACCTGACTGTTGGTTTAGTTGTCTTAACCTAACTGTTGGTTTAGTTGTCTTAACCTGACTGTTGGTTTAGTTGTCTTAACCTAACTGTTGGTTTAGTTGTCTCAACCTGACTGTTGGTTTAGTTGTCTTAACCTGACTGTTGGTTTAGTTGTCTTAACCTAACTGTTGGTTTAGTTGTCTCAACCTGACTGTTGGTTTAGTTGTCTTAACCTGACTGTTGGTTTAGTTGTCTTAACCTGACTGTTGGTTTAGTTGTCTTAACCTAACTGTTGGTGGTTTAGTTGCCTTAACCTAACTGTTGGTGGTTTAGTTGCCTTAACCTAACTGTTGGTTTAGTTGTCTTAACCTAACTGTTGGTTTAGTTGTCTTAACCTAACTGTTGGTGGTTTAGTTGCCTTAACCTAACTGTTGGTTTAGTTGTCTTAACCTAACTGTTGGTTTAGTTGTCTTAACCTGACTGTTGGTTTAGTTGTCTTAACCTAACTGTTGGTTTAGTTGTCTCAACCTGACTGTTGGTTTAGTTGTCTTAACCTGACTGTTGGTTTAGTTGTCTTAACCTGACTGTTGGTTTAGTTGTCTTAACCTGACTGTTGGTTTAGTTGTCTTAACCTAACTGTTGGTGGTTTAGTTGCCTTAACCTAACTGTTGGTGGTTTAGTTGCCTTAACCTAACTGTTGGTTTAGTTGTCTTAACCTAACTGTTGGTTTAGTTGTCTTAACCTAACTGTTGGTGGTTTAGTTGCCTTAACCTAACTGTTGGTTTAGTTGTCTTAACCTAAATGTTGGTTTAGTTGTCTTAACCTAACTGTTGGTTTAGTTGTCTTAACCTAACTGTTGGTGGTTTAGTTGTCTTAACCTGACTGTTGGTTTAGTTGTCTTAACCTAACTGTTGGTGGTTTAGTTGTCTTAACCTGACTGTTGGTTTAGTTGTCTTAACCTAACTGTTGGTTTAGTTGTCTTAACCTAACTGTTGGTGGTTTAGTTGTCTTAACCTGACTGTTGGTTTAGTTGTCTTAACCTAACTGTTGGTGGTTTAGTTGCCTTAACCTAACTGTTCGTGACTTAGTTGTCTTAACTTTTAGTGGCTTAGTTGTTAAAAGATTGTTTAGAATGATTGTTTTGGTCCACAAAACCAGTCGATAGACCTTTCGGGATCATTGTTTATTTTACAATATGTATAGATGCTAAATTCTGGACATGCCGATACTCTCTCTGACTTTGACTCACGTGTAGCATCTCACTCGGTAATGCCCGATCCCTTCTAGACATGATTTATCTTGCCATAACGTTCGAGATGATGGGGAAGTTCGCTGTGACGACGGCGTTGTCCATTATGTACGCATACACGGCGGAACTCTACCCAACCGTGTTGAGGAACACGGCGGTGGGCGCCTGCTCCATGGCCTCCAGGTTCGGCAGCATCATCGCCCCGTACTTCATCTACTTAAGTAAGGATGCTCTCCTGCCATGTCCCTTGTGGTTAACAAGGGCTTTTTTATTTCATTTGTATGAACTGGGAGGAACAGCGGTTTCTCTTTCCCGACTGACAAAAACAAGAAGGCTAATAACAAGAAGCCGGTGCCTCGACAGAAACAAAACAACAAAGAACAAAAGTTAATGGAACAAAAAAATACAATAGAAAAAACTGCTAGAAAAAACTTTCAGTTGAAATGTAGAAGTTTCTTTTAAGATTCAGCGGATCGCATTCAAACTTCCGACGTGGCCACATCGAAGTGCTTTTCCACCTTTTGTCTTTTTGTCCTGAACTGCTCTGGCCTCGGTTGTTTTTCACCATCTGTGTCTTTCATGTGTTGCCACAGGAAGCTATTCAGTTTCACTGCCTTACATCCTGATGGGAAGCATGACGGCTCTGGCAGGGTTGCTGAGTCTCCTGCTGCCCGAGAGCTATGGAATGCCTCTGCCCGACACCATCGCTCACATGCAGCACTTCCCTGGGTAAGTCCAGTTTTATTAGTCAGATTATTTACTCTAGTTGTAAATGTAGATAAGACAGATTGATTTGAACTCATCATTTTTATTTCGCTTCAGACAAAAGTAATAATACATGTAACTCAATCTGTGCCAGTGTGTGTGTTTCCATGCAAGCACAATAAAATCTCTCCCATTGAATGTTTAAGAATTCGGCTCAACCGGCCGTACAAAGATATCTCAATGAGTGAACAAAGGGTAGCCAGCTGAAGACAAGCAGCACACTAAACAACTGAACACAGAGGAAGAGGATGACAATCTGGGAAATGCAAATCTTCACAGTTCGATCAGAATATAGTGACCACTCTCATGAATCTGAACACTTTGAGGCAAAAGGCTTTTTTCCACTTTGGCTTTAGTGAGGAGTAAGACCAGACCATCGTTTCTCATGCGATTGTTGTGCTATTTAGCTTCCATTAACACCTCTTATTTCAGACTAGTGGAAGGAAAACATCTAAAACACACATGTAGGTGTTTATTTGACTGCTTTTTCAATTGGAATCAGTCTTTTTCTCCTAGAAGTATGCAAAACAAACATATATTCAATAAGCTTTTCCACTTCAAATTTGATAACTCATGAAAGTAATCAACTAACAAATGTTGTTGCCTTTCAAAACAACTTTCATCAAACTGTTCTTAAAAAAGATATCATAATGCAATAATTACAAATATGGTGGTTTTAAAAGACAACTACATAGCACACGTATGAATATTTAACTCAACATGCAAAGTGTTTTGCAATGCATGTCCAGCATATTGCACTCAACAGATGGTTGATTACCGTTAACTCAGTTAGAACTTTGAGTCAAAGTCATTTAGTGACGCTTGTCAGTGTTGAACAGTTTTTGCCGTTATTGCACCTGCACCCCCAGGTGTAAAGGTCCCCGATCAGCCAGCCACGCTGACTCACAGCATTGGCTCATTGATACAATACATATGTATCCTGGGTGCCACTTCAATAGATATTTAACAGTAGACACTTCCCGCCACCATTGTTATGTGTCTGTTGATCATTCCTATAACTGTGTCTGTTGTTGTTTGTTTTGTTTACTCCAGATGTTGTCAGAAGACACCGTATACACTCACACACAGCGAAGAAAAGGAAAACGTTGCAGACAGGAAGTTGTCGGTTGTCCCTTGAGCACGTAGGCCCACCGATATCCGCTTTGTGTGAATAATAGTTCATAACTGGGTGGCCTTCATGTCTCCGTCCATGTTTCTGGAAACTCGGCAGGAACAACTGAAGAGGATTAATTTGTTATGACCATAACCGGGCCGAGGAACGCGAGAGAAACAATGTAATGTTTTAGATATCTCCACCAAACTGGAGTAAAGTTTTGCGACATTAAAATACAGTAAAAAGATGAACAGACTGCAAGCACAATTTGAATCTTCCAAAAAATATTAGTCACATTTTTTATTCTTTTTATTTCCTTTCTTTTTCATGTAATAACATAAAATCTCCTTGAACATAGCAGAGACATATGCTGTATTATATATGTAGTTCATAGAGCAGTATTTATGAATAGCTCCTTTAAGTACTGTTTAAGACAATCAGAGGCGACTTTCGAGAAGCACCTGAGGGTTTGAATGCCCTCTTCTTGTGATGAATGGACACTTCAAGCTGTAGAGACAAAAGACACATAAACAAACCATCAAAGGAATGTATGAATACAGAAACAATTATATAGTCTTTTCCCCTGTTCTTCTTTGTTGCTATCTTGTTGTCTGAACAACCAGTACCTGTGGTACTTTTAGTATAATAATAAACATTTTAGTTCCCACCTCAACAGTATAAGTGTATTTTGAAATAAGTATGTATTCCTTAAGGAACCCACCTTTCTCTTTTATGCATCTGTTGAATAGTTTGAGGTAGAGGTCGTCCTAAAGTCTCTGGAAGGAAGAGCACAGCAAAGGCCGACACAACAGCCAGAGTCCCCATGACAATATAAGGGAGGTACTCAAAGTATACACCTGTAAAAGGAGAAGAGGACAATACATGTTATCTCCCACAGTACATTTGGATGTCATTTGAAAGAATCAGTGCGTATAGAATGCAAACTACGAATGGTTGAAATCAAATGCTTATCTGTTTGAAGTTACTAAAAGGAACTATAGTTTTAATTATGGGTTCATTTTGGCGGTCCCTGTGGTCAAAGGTGGTATTGTATCTGAGGACCAGGGTCCCTTTATATAACCTCTCATTTTACTGCTGCAGAGGTCTGACAGTCCGGGCCGCTGGGTCCTGGTTCTGGTGCCTTCTTTACCTCCACTGAGTCTATTAGTATGGCCTGGGCCTCCAGCAGCGAGGTGTCGGTGTCGACTACCAGGGGACACCGGCAGCAATGGAACGTTTTGTTCCCGGACAGATTTTGGAGAATTTTCAACCTGTCTGCCAGGTTAAAATCTGCAGTGAAGCTGGATTCGGTCGTTGCCGGAGGCCCAACTGGAGTCTGGACCAATGAGTTTCTGGTGAACCTGCATGGTTTCAACTTTGCATTTTGAATGGAAACTGACCCGGTGGCAACGATGACAAGCATTAAGAATAACTATGAAGAAAAAGCCAATCAACGAGGGTCACGTGGAGGATTTAGTCTCCATTTGAGACGGTTTCATAATCGGTTAAAAGTCCCTTACAGTAACTTCAAATGATATTTCAGGCTAAACAAAGACTCACTTAGCTGTGACAAAAAAGGAGCAATGGCACTGCCAACTCTGGAAAAAGCACTGCACGTCCCTGTAGCTGTGGTCCTGAGCACTGTTGGGTAAAGCTCTGCAGTGTAGGCATATATCAGGGTAAAACCAGCAGTCATGGCAAATTTACCCAGCATCTCCAGAGCAACAGCCAGTTCGGATACATCTGAAAGGAAAGAACAGTTTGTCTGAGAAAGCTCCTGAATGATCCACAGCAGCAGATCAGATGCATTTAAGTAAGTGTTAAAGACATTCTGTACCCCAGCCTTCACAACAACGCAACGCCTGTTTTACTGCTGCAGCATCACCGATCCGGCTGTAAATCTCCATCTTACCCTATGTCGTGAACACGACCCAGAGATACTTGAACTCCTTCGCTTGGGTTGGGCACTCCACATTTGGAGGGATCAATAAACCAGTTTCCCGCAGAGCACCATAGCCTCAGATTTAGAGGTGCCGACTCTCATCCTTGGTGCTTCACACTCGACTGAAAAATTGCCCAGTGAATGCTGGAGGTCATGGTCCGAGGCTGCCAACAGGATCACATAATTTGCAAACAGGAGAGAGGCGATCCAGAGACTCCCAAAACTGATGTTCTACACCCCCCGGCTGCGTCTAGATAGACCATTGATAAAAGGCAGCCATGGCAGAGGCCAACACCCACAGGAAGGTGTCTGACTTAATGCCGAGAATACCAACACAGCTCTTACTGCAGGCGTACAGAGACCGGATAGCCTCTTGCAACGATTACTGCACCCCATACTCCCGCAGCACCCCCAACAAAAAAAAACAAGGGACCCAGTTGAAATCCGTCTCCAAATCCACAAAGCATATGTCGAGTTTTTGGTCAAACTCCCAGGACCCCTCCAGTAGTGTTGCAAGGGTAAAGAGCTGGTCCACGGTTCCAAGACCCGGACGGAATCCGCATATGTTTGGGGTTTCCCCATTTTTTCTATCCAGCTCCCACGCCAACTGATCCACCTCCCCACAACCTGGAGATCAGTTGATAGCTCTGCTTTCTCTTCGCCCGAGTGTCCAAGATCAGATGATTCGAATACAAAGTCGATCATTGATCTCTGGCCTAAGGTGTTCTGGTATCAGGTACAGTTATTAGCCACCTTATGCTTGAACATGGTGTTTGTTATCGACAAACCTTGGTTACCAGAGAAGTCTAATAAAGAAACACCGCTCGGGTTTAGATCGGGCAAGCTGTTCCACCCAATCAGCCCCCACCATGTTTCTCTGTTATTGCCCACATAAAAGTGTTGAAGTCTCTGAGATGAACTATGGAGTCGGCACGCGGTGCCCTTTCCGGGACAACTCATACTGACTCCAAGGAGGCCCGATACACCAGTGCATAAGCACAAACAACAGTCAGAGCCTTATTCTCCTCAACCCTCAGGCGCAGGTAGGCTCCATCCACTCTGCAGTTGAGCCAACCATGCCCCGCTGCAACAAGGACAAAGTCCAACCCTTGTCCAGGAGCTTGATTCCAGAGCCAGTACTGTGCGTGGAGTTAAGCCAGACTATATCTAACTGGTACCACTCCTCCTTCATCTCCCGCACCAGCTCTGGCTCTTTTCTCACTAGTGGGGTGACCTTCTAGGTTCCTAGATAGGCTCGCCCAGGCCCCATGCCTGGCCCGTCGCCTGGTCTACATAGCACCTGTCTCTGATGCTTGTCCACAGTGTGGCGAGTCAAAAGGGTAGCTGCTCAGTGTTATTTCTTCGGGCTAAGCTTCCCACAAGACGCTCGCCGGCGAGCTCCTCTCATGGGTCTGGCTTCAGAAGTTTGGCCCGGTTTCCCTGCTCCGGGTGAGGTAGCCCGTAAGTCCGTGGGCCGCCATCCATCAGTTTTTTTGGTAACCACTCCTAGTCTGGTCACTTCCCTGAGACCTGTTTGCCTTGGGAGATGCTACCAGGGGCTAATTCCCTGGAAAACCAAGCTCCTAGGATCACTGAGCCTCTCAACCTCCTCCACCATGTTAAGGTGGTGAGTCACTGAGGATTTAAAAAAATCTTCTTTCCAAACGCTATAGAAGTACAATGCTGAATCTGTTGAAAGAGCTTGAAATATTTGCTGGGAAATATAAAAGTGCCATGATGCACAACACGTCACATCACTGCTTACTTTCAGGCACCAGTTGAAGGAAATACAGCGACAATCCTCCAACCAGCAAAATAGAAACAGCAGAAAGTCGTCGTGGGAAGTATCGCAGCGCCAGCCAGCTTGAGGTGAATGCTGGTACCTCTACAACTGCTGAGAGGAAGCAGCTGATGTAGGGGTTAGCATGAAGTTGAGATGTGTTCAGGGACAGGCCAAAGTATCCCATACTCAAAGTAAACCTGGGGAGATACAGACAACCAAGAGGTATCAATGGAAATCTGCACAGAAACAACATTTGACATGACCAAAACAATAAGGAGAGAAATTAAACTAAAGAAGGACAAAACCCAAGTATTCTAAAATGAGTAACGATTTCTTTTTAAATACACACTCACCACACCAGGCACAGAATGACCGTTGTGTTTCTGATGTTTTTTGTCTTCACCAGGTTGAAGACATTGTGCTGTTCCTTTGGGTGCCTCTTTGTCTCGTCAACCTGCAAGATACAAAAACCTTCGTCTCACCAGTAGTTTGGAGTATCATTCCACCACTTTGGTCCAGAATAAAATATCTCAACAACTGCTGGACAAATTGTCATGAAATGTGGGACGTACATTGCTGCCAATGGGATGAATTGTTCTAACAGTGCATCTCTTTAAACACATATTGTGTTCAGTGTCTGGTCTTGCACGATTTATGTTTGGGCAGACCTACATGTAGGCCGTAATCCTCAAAGATGACCAGTGGAGCCTCGACTTTGTTCCATTTAGCAGCTTTTCTCACGATGTTCTCAGCCTCCTCCACTCTTCCCTGAGAGAGCAACCAACGAGGAGACTCTGGGATGAACCTGCCTCAGTTTGAGAGAGGGAAGCAAAAAGGTTCAAGCCGGATGAGAGAAGCTTAACTGACACGTGAAGACAAGTTAGAATATTTATATAGTAAATTAGACACATTATTCTTTTCATCTTCTGACAGGAAAAAACAAATGACATATATAGTGTCATGTAAGGTACTGTTGTTCCAGAACTCGCAGGGATAGGCAGTGGGCTTGGGAGTATTGTTAGCCAGACAGCAGGTAAAAGGTGAAAATGAAGCGTAATTTCAGACAGGAAGACCATACCCCTCATGCCAGCCTTTTATCCCTATGTCTGCTAATCATTTCCCACACATGATCACTCATTGTTTACTTGCCTTCATCGCTCGGCGCTGTCAATCAAAACTCCAGCTGTGCAAATCAGCTTGTCCACTCTATCCAATAAGCATGGAGAGACAATGACATGGCGAGCCAATCATCTCGCTGCTGTCCCATTGAAATATGACTGTCTCTCTTCCTTCAATTCATTCAGGTTGCTGTTATACGCCATTTTCCGCGTTTACACCAGCAAATGCCTTCTTGCCCATCACAAACTGACAATTTCCCGCAAAACGCAAACCGTAACAACAGGGGAAACATTACCGTAAATCCAGTAACAACGCGGGTTCCGAACAATAAATAAATAAACAAATGGACTAGAACTTCAGTGGCACCTGATGGTGCCTACTCAGTGTGGCTTCCCTGAAGAAACATTCATTCATGGGCTGCCCAAAAGCTATCCATATCTGTACAGCAACTAAGTCCTCATGCAGGATCACACAGCCCTATTAGAGCAAACCTCTCGTAATTCCTGACCCCATCTCAAACCACAATAAGCATTCCCAGCGGCATAATGGCAAACCCTCTAACATCGTGCGCCGGCATATTCCCACAAGTTATGCCCATCTGGGGGCTTCCAAACCGGCCACGCAGCCTATTAGCCACCACGGGCCACAGCACACATCCAAACAGGGACGCAGCCCATTAGCCACCACGGGCCACAGCACACATCCAAACAGGGACGCAGCCCATTAGCCACCACGGGCCACAGCACACATCCAAACAGGGACGCAGCCCATTAGCCACCACGGGCCACAGCACACATCCAAACAGGGACGCAGCCCGTTAGCCACCACAAGCCACAGCACGCATCCAAACAGGCCACGCAGCCCATTAGCCACCACAGGCCACAGCACACATCCAAGCAGACCATGCAGTCCACTAGCCACCAGAGGCCACAGCACGCATCCAAACAGGGACGCATCCCATTAGCCATCACAGGCCACAGCTCATGTCCAAGCAGTGCATATGTAACATAGGAGTCAGTGTTAACTCCAGCTAAATGTGGAAACTACACCACCTGCTGTGGTAATGAGTACCTTTACTTTTACAACAGACGCAAGGGATTGTGGGGAATACCCAAAGCGACTCTGGATTCCTGAATAGACAGAGCATGAGCAGTTACCAACGGCAGATGACTAACTATTCTGTCCCTTGTTTATGAATGAAACTGATGTTGCCATAAGCCTGCCCAGCTTCATGAGAATCATTGACCAGGAAGATACATCGCACAGGGGTTACACACGCAGCCTACTAGCCATCACAGCCTACATCATTCAACCAAGCAGTGCACGCAGCATGTTAGCAATGGCTGGCTACACCATTCATCAGCTCCCATTCTCTGCATTTAGTCAGACACGTTCCCGATGGGTGTTGGCTTCCGACAGGGCTGCCCTTTATCACCGGTCCTGTCTGTGACTTTTATGGATAGCCTCCCTTTAGAGGTTTGCCAGGTATGTAAAACTGGGTGGAGACCCCGGGGAAGACTCAGGAGACGCTGGAGGGATTGTATCTCCCAGCTGGCCTGGGAACACCTCAGGATCCCCCAGAATGAGCTGGAACATGTTGCGAGCGAGAGGGAAGTCTAGGTCAGCCTCCTGCTGACACCGGATTAAGCGGATGAAAATGGATGGACGGACTATTTCCAACCTACCACCAGAGCGGTATGTAGAGCAGGCCAGGCAGAGAGATCGCCAGCAGGAGATACTTCCAGCCCCTTAAGAAGTATGCAAAAAGTGGCAGCATCATGTAGCCAAAGGCAAACCCCAGATTCACCCCCAGAGATGAGAACAGGACCCGTACATTGCCAGTCAAGATCTCATTGCCTGAAAGAGAGAGAAATGCAGGTCAATAGATGAAGTTAGTTATACTGTAAGAAGTGATACAACAGGACTTGCACAGTACACACAATATATGTAAATTGTTCAACATCACTAACGGTAGTATTTCTTGTTCAACAGCATAACGTGTAAACATTTACCCAGCACAAAAGCAGCCACAAAATTGGAGATCTGTCCAATTCCACTGATGAAGCCGAGGATGGCGAACACAATCCATGAAGTTGAAAAGATTTGAAAAAAAGAAAAAACTGTCTGAACTGCCATTGTGCCAAAAAAAACAGTCTTTCTTCCAAACCTAGAGCGAGAAGTAATAAGAATAAATGAAAAATATTTGTAATCCTTCACACTACCGGTTACTAAAGATCCTTTCACTTTAAATGTATCTGTTTTTTATCTACTGTCTCTTTTTATTTTTATTTATATAGTTAAGCAAGGACATTTTCATCAAGAATGAAAGGGTTTTAGGAATATGATGTGTGTATGATTTGTAAAATGAGACGGTGTGTTCAGTGCCTGTCTGAGAGCTGTCCTGAGAAGAAGGATCCAACAAGAACTCCCAGTAAGTAAACTGTTGCGGTGAACGGCTGCTTCCACTGCTCTCCACACACCAGGTCAAACTGGAGGAGCGTGAACAAAGACAAATAACATCCTTTGTTAATAATAAAAGAAATCCACCAAACATTTCCTTCCTTAGCAAATCATAGTTGAGTATGTGTTGCATTCAGGTTTATTGATTTACTTTAGTCCAGTTACTGAACTGTAGGCTAACAGACAACAACCCTGACCTCCGAGACGATGGTGGACTGGTAGACGTCTCTGCTGTAGCTCCAGCCGTCCACACAGCCCTCCTGCTCCAGGTCCGTCAGGTTGACGTCCCGGCCAGGAACCAATCCCTGAGCGGAGAGGTTTCTGACCACGTCCAGCCGGAACCTGCTGCACCTGCTCAGCTGCTGGTTCCCA
The DNA here is from genome assembly GCA_036178185.1 of Liparis tanakae. Classification (NCBI taxonomy): domain Eukaryota; kingdom Metazoa; phylum Chordata; class Actinopteri; order Perciformes; family Liparidae; genus Liparis; species Liparis tanakae. The sequence continues at coordinate 21,376,336 of CM070088.1, forward strand.
TCCACCAGCTCACGGGCACAACGGCACAAACCTCTGTTAGTGCCGTTAGTCACGTTTCACGTAAAAACGTAAACCGTGGACTCCTTTTTAAACTTTATACTCTAGATGCAGAAAAACACTGTAGATCAACTTAAAAGCCACACATTTGATCATCACAACATTTATGGCCAAACAAAAGTTATATCACTGAAAGCCTAAACTCAGAAAATCATTGTAGAATGTTTGATGCCTATAGCAAAACCCAAAATAAGAAAACACAAACTTAAATTTCTTTGGCAATATTGTTTAAAATACTTTTCAGAGAGACTTCTCTTTTCCAGCCTTACTCCCTTTTGTCATTGTTAAAAAATGTGTAACTTATAATGAGAAACCAGTGTAGTAACATAAAATAACTACCTCTATCGGGATGCTGGCGTTCTGCCAGTCTTGGGTCAAGTTGACTTCAGGAACCAGGCAGTGGTGACGAGGAGCGTCAGTCAAGAAGACAACAGAGAAAGTAGTGTATCCATTGGGAAGAATGCTGGAACAGAGCAGGAAGACGACGACCTGCTGGAAACGTCCCCACTGGCCCAGAAAAGCGACGGAGTCTTCGTAATCCTTCATGGTCTCAGAGCCCAGACCGTCCACCGTGTAGATGATGTGTACTTGTTTTCTACTGCAACGGAACTAAAAGAGTTCTGCCCTCCCATCCCATGCATACAAGCCACGCCTTCTAAGGCATATGAGGGCCGTAGGCCTCGAGTCGACATGTTTTAAAAAATCAAGTCAGTGAAGCACTGTTGGGGGTTGTTGCTGTTCTGCAATGTAAATTAATATTTTATGTATTTTTTTAATGTTTTAGAATAATGTCTAATATTGTCTTGTGTAACATTCCAAAAAAACAACCATAAACAATTATAGTCAAAATATAAGAGTCCGAATGAGACCAGAGTATAACAATAGAAAAATTAATCCTTAACAAAAGCCGCACGCAACGATTCAATTCAGCCATTTCAATTTTACATGCTGGCAAAATACATAAATAAACAATACATTTTAATAAACCTAAAAAACAATAAGATTATTAAAATATTAAGTAACGAAGAAGTAGTCGAGTATTGATATTTAATATCACCGACTGTCAGTAAAGTGCTAGCTCATCACAGTGGACTGTCCAGCGGTACTACAGGGATTGGGGTTTGTTTTCCAGTGACGCATGGACACTTCATCCTGTTGTACAGGACAAAAGAAAAGACACACACAACATTACTGACTACGGTTCTGTGTTCTGCAGAGGGCGCAACAATAAGAGAAAAAAGTACGAAATATTCCTTTCCTTTCATTTTCACCACCAGGAGCAGCGGACTTTACTGCTGTCCCTTATCAACTTAGAACGTGTGAATACAACCAGTGTGATAACTCTGCTAATCCCTTAAATCTGGTAAAGGTCTGTCGTCTTGTGGCCCAGCTGAACTCCCAGTAGACCACAACACACTGCAAAAACATAACTACTGTGCAAAATAGTTATATTTAGTTTGTCTGTATATATAATATTCAGTGACTGTAGATTCAGCATTGTTTTTATCAGAATCAGAATCAGAATGTATTTTATTGCCAAGTAGGTTTACACCTACCTGGAATTTTCTTTGGTGTGTATGGTGCATACAGAACATGACATAAAAACACAAAAGATACTGTACAGTAAGTAAAATAAGTAGAATATAAAATAAGTAGAATATAAAATACAATCACAGTATGTACAAACAAAAAATAGGGCAGGAGTGCAAAAATGGGTGTGAAAAAGTGAGTGTGCAAAAGTGCATGTGCTATAATATAAACGGTGTGCCGTGTGGTGCGTGTTAACGTAACACCGGCGTGAGGTGTGGGGGCGGGATGAGGCCGGCCTTGTTGAACAGGCCAACGGCAGCAGGGAAGAAGCTGGTTCTGTGGCGTGAGGTTTTGGTCCTGATGGACCGCAACCTCCTGTCGGAGGGAAGGACCTGGAAGAGGTCGTGACCCGGGGGGGAGGGGTCGGCCACAATCTTACCTGCCCGCCTCAGGGTCCTAGAGGCCAACAGGTCCTGTAGGGATGGCAGACCGCAGCCAATCACCCTCTCGGCAGAACGGATGATCCGCTGCAGTCTGCCTTTGTCCCCGGCAGTGGCAGCAGGGTACCAGATGGTGATGCAGGAGGAGAGGATGGACTCAATGATGCAGCTGTAGAATTGCACCATCACTGTCTGAGCCAGGTGGAACTTCTTCAGCTGCCGCAGAAAGTACATCCTCTGTTGGACTGATGTTCAGCTCCCACTTGAGGTCCTGGGAGATGATGGTTCCCAGGAAGCGGAAGGACTCTGCCTTATCGACTGGGGCGTCACTCAGGGTGATGGGGGCGGGTGGGACTGGCTTCCTTCTGAAGTCTACGACCATCTCCACTGTCTTCAGAGCGTTTAGCTGCAGGTGGCTCTGCCCGCACCAGGTCACCAGATGGTCGGTCTCCCACCTGTAAGCGGACTCATCCCCCCCAGAGATGAGCCCAATGAGGGTGGTGTCGTCCGCGAACTTGAGGATCTTGACGGAGCGGTGACTGGAGGTGCAGCTGTTGGTGTACAGGGAGAAGAGCAGAGGGGAAAGAACGCAGCCCTGAGGGGAACCGGTGCTGGTGGACCGGGAGCCTGAGACGTGCTTCCCCAGCCTCACGCGCTGCCTCCTGTCAGACAGGAAGTCTGTGATCCACTGCAGGTGGAGTCGGGCACGTTCAGCTGGGAGAGCTTGTCCTGCAGCAGGGACGGGATGATAGTGTTGAAGGAGGAGCTGAAGTCCACAAACAGGATCCTGGCGTAGGTTCCTGGGGAGTCCAGATGCTGGAGGATGAAGTGGAGGGCCATGTTGACTGCATCGCCTACAGACCTGTTGGCTCTGTAGGCGAACTGCAGGGGGTCAGTGATGGCTTTGAGGTGAACCAGCACCAGACGCTCAAATACCTTCATAACCACAGAGGTCAGGGTGACGGGTCTGTAGTCATTGAGACCAGTGACTTTGGGTTTTTTGGGGACGGGGATGATGGTGGAGGTCTTGAGGTAGGCTGGGACGTGGCATGTCTCCAGTGAGGTGTTAAAAATGTCTGTGAACACCGGAGACAGCTGGTCAGCACAGTGCTTCAGGACCGATGGAGAAACAGAGTCTGGCCCGGCTGCTTTGCGGGGGTTCTGTCTCTTAAACAGTCTGTTAAGTCTCCCTCAAGGACGGAGAGAGTCGTCACTGTGGGGGGGCGGGAGAGGGGGCTCTGAAGTGGGCCGTTGTGAGGCGCGGGCCTCTGCTGAGGCGGGCGCGGTGCAGGTGATGGGCTGGTTGATGGGCCGGGGGTGGAGGGAGGTGTCACATGGGATGGTGTCAGGACTACATATCCGTTTCTGTTCCCACTCCTGAACGCCTCATCCTTCTCCAGTCTCAGCTTTTTGAGTTTCACTGTGAACCAGGGTTTGTCATTGTTGTAACTCACCCTGGTGCGTGATGGGACACAGCTGTCCTCACAGAAGCTGATGTATGAAGTCACAGCCTCTGTGTACTCGTCCAAGCTGTCTGAAGCAGTCCTGAACACATCCCAGTCTGTGCAGTCCAAGCACGCCTGAAGATCCTCCACAGCCTCACTGGTCCACTGCTTTGAAGTCCTGACAACAGGTTTGCAGAGTTTAAGTTTCTGCCTGTATGCAGGAATCAAGTGGACCATGACGTGGTCCGAGAGTCCCAGTGCAGCGCGGGGGACGGCGTGGTAGGCTCTGCTTACTGTGGTGTAGCAGTGATCCAAGGTGTTCTCCTCTCTGGTCGGGCATTTAATAAATTGTTTATATTTGGGAAGTTCGCGGGAGAGATTTCCCTTGTTAAAGTCACCAAGGACAATAACTAAGGAGTCCGGGTTGGCCCGTTCCACACACAGTATCTGGTCGGCGAGCAAGCGTTGCGCCTCTTGCACGTTAGCTTGCGGTGGAATGTAAACACCGACCAGAATGAATGAGGCAAACTCACGGGGGGAGTAGAACGGTTTGCAGGTGATGAAAAAGTATTCCAGATCAGGAGAACAGTGCTGCTGGATCACTGTCACGTCCTTGCACCAGCCACAGTTAATGTAGAAACAGATACCTCCAACTTTCGTTTTTCCGGAGAGTTCCGTGTGTCGGTCCGCTCTGAAAAGTTGGAAGCCAGCCAACTGCAGCGCGGAGTCCGGGATTACATTACATTACATTACATTACATGTCATTTAGCAGACGTTTTTATCCAAAGAGACTTACAATAAGTGCATTTCAACCTAGAGTACAAACTAAGAACAACAAGAATACAGAAAGTAACATTTTCTCATCATAGTCAAACTACTAAAGTACCATAATAAGAGCCATTCAAGTGCTACCAAAGTGATAGTCTGTGATTAATCCAGATATAGTCTAAAGGTGCGTTTTCAGTTTCCGGTGAAGATATAGAGACTTCCTGCTGTCCTGAGGTCAGTGGGGAGCTGGCTCCACCAATCAGGAGCCAGGACAGCAAACAGTCCTGATGTAGTGATGAGATGGAGGTGACGGAGTCACAAGTCGGTTGGCTGTTGCCGAGCGGAGCGAACGTGCCGGGGTGTACGGTGTGACCACATCCAGGATGTAGACGGGGCCCGATCCGTTCAGAGCACGGTACGCCAGAACCAATGTTCTGAAGAGGATGCTGCTCCACCGGTAGCCATGGAGAGAGCGGAGGAGCGGAGTGGTGTGGGTGAATTTCGGGAGGCTGAAGACCAGTCGAGCTGCTGCATTCTGGATGAGCTCAGAGGCCGGATGGCCTCAGCAGGTAGAGCAGCCAGGAGGGAGTTGCAGTAGTCAACTCTCCAATCCGAGTGGATTTCTCCATCACAAAACGGGCTCACGCGCCCACTCCTGGAATCTACATGGGCCGTCCCACATAGTGAGTGTCTCTTCATCCTACAGCTACACTTTTAGGGACATTTTATTTTAGAAGATTCTATTTGCGTGTGGTATTTTACGAGGTGTCGCCAACTTGTATTCTGTGTGTTACAGTGGTGGAGGCGATGGGGGCGGCGGCGGCAGCGGCAACGGCAACGGCGGCGGCAGCGGCGGCGGCGGCGGCGGCGGCGGCGGCGGCGGCAGCGGCGGCGGCGGCGGCGGCGGCGGCGGCAGCGGCGGCGGCGGCGGCAGCGGCGGCGGCGGCGGCAGCGGCGGCAGCGGCAACGGCGGCGGCGGCGGCGGCAACAACGGCAGCGGCGGCGGCAGCGGCAACGGCGGCGGCGGCAACAACGGCGGCGGCGGCAACAACGGCAGCGGCAGCGGCAACGGCGGCGGCGGCGGCGGCAGCGGCGGCGGCGGCAACGGCGGCTCATCGCGCCGCGCCTCCAGGGACTACGAGAGGAGCTACGACCGAGGCTGTGACAGGAGTTACGATCGAGACTACGAGCGCTACGACGACCGAGAGTACAGATCATACAAGTGAGTGGTCATATTAGTCTGATTCATGATTTTATGGTTAATTGAGACCGTTATTCTTTTTAAACTAGTATTTAAAGATCAAAAGTAATCATGACTGAAATGATGGAGTCTTTAAAATAAAATGTCAAATTCGACTTTTAGTGTTTACTCGGGATGGAGTCACACAGCCACGTCTCCGTGAAGCACAGAATGGAAGATGAGGAGAAGTCTCTGTTCCTACAAACTAGTAGCTGGAGCTCGTCCGTCTAGCTTATTTCCCAGTGAACGCACGTTGGAGAGGAATATTCCTGGCAGCGGTGTGCGAAGTCCCCTCCGGCGGAATCGCACCAGCGCGCCGGCGCGCTTTCCTCTCCTCCGTCGCCTCACTGTGTGAACAAAGGTGAGGGCACCTTTGACCAGGATGTCCAAAATGTCAACAGATGGAGCAATAAAAGTCGGTAATAAGTTCTCAGGGGTTATGACCCTGATGTTCATGAGCATCTCTCTGGTGAAAGATCTCCTGGTTGTTGAGCAGAATACTAAGTGAACTAACAAAACAAGACAAAACATCGCGCACCAACACACCGAGGCAGCTGTCCGTGGCGCCATCTTGGAGGATATTTTTACCGTTTATTATTTGTATCACTTGTTTTTTACTTTCTCTTTCTATGTCTCTTGTGTGCCCTTTACCCCTTTGCTGCTGAAACCCTGTAAATGTCCCCACGGCGGACTAATAAAGGATTACCTTATCTTATTTTATCTACTCTCTCTTCTCTTGGGAAAGATTTTTCAAAATCAAACATATCTTCTTCTTTTTTAACCGATAATCATATAATGTCTTATACCTGGATTTAGATTACAGAAACATACAGTCAATAAGTCACTCAAATAAATATGAAGTATGTACCTGTATGTACATATGTATGTATATGTTTGAAATTAAGTTTACATTTATTCTGGCCCAACTACTCACAAAGTCTGCAAGTCTGCACTTTTTTTTTATACACTCAAGTCTGTATTCTTTGGATTTTAGATTTTTACCATGACAGCAAATATTAAAATCTTCTAAACTCTCTATGAGCTTTATGAAATATCCTCGCTCCGCCTTCATGCAGTGAGGGTAACTCACCACTAGAGGGGGAGGAAGTCCAGGCAACGACAAAATATGAGCATATAACGCCATCCTCCACTCACTCCACTGGCTCCCTGCCTCATTCCGGATTGACTACAAAGTCCAACTACTCACACATAAATGCAGAAATGGACATACACCTCCCTACATACAATAACCTATTACTCTGGATTAATCAGGATGTTATAGTGCTTCTTTTACACGTCAGTTCATAATTCATATTTTAAATTAATATTTGTTGTCTAAGATAACATGCACAGACTGCAAGCACAATTGGATTTACTCCCAAAAATGTTATCCGAGTTTTTAATTAATTTTCTTTATTGTTTACTGTACATAGCAGAGATATGTACTATAATATATACATAGTCAATACAGCAGTATTTATGCATAGCTCCTTTAAGTACTTTGGAGAAGCACCTGAGGGTTTGTATGCCCTCTTCTTGTGATGAATGGACACTTCAAGCTGTAGAGACAAAAGACACAAACAAACCATCATTGGAATTTATAAATACAGAAACAATTATATTAAGCTGCCATTTTTTTATATATTTTCCCTTCTGTTCTTCTTTGTTGCTATTTTCTGTTCTGAACAACCAGTACCTGTGGTAGTTTTAGTACATTAATCAACATTTCAGGTTCCACTTCAACGGTATAAGTTTATTGACATAGATAAATTCATGAAGACGTATGTATTCCTTAAGGAACCCACCTTTCTCTTTTATGCATCTGTTGAATAGTTTGAGGTAGAGGTCGTCCTAAAGTCCCTGGAAGGAAGAGTGCAGCAAAGGCCGACACAACAGCCAGAGTCCCCATGACAATATAAGGGAGGTACTTAAAGTATACACCTGTAAAAGAGAAGAGGACATTTAGATGAAGGAAGTACTGTGTTTATTGTGCACTGTACATATTTAGTCGGAAGGTCATCGGTTCCATCGGTTGTGGTGGCAACCCGAGAACCCGGTGGTGGACACCGAGGGTGACGGAAGACATCAAGCTGAAGAAGAAGGTCTTTCGGGCCTGGTTGGCCGGGGGGTCTCCTGAAGCAGCTGACAGGTACCGGCAGGCCAGAAGGGCTGCAGCTGCAGTGATCGCGGATGCTAAATCTCGGGCATGGGAGGAGTTTGGGGAGGCCATGGAGAAGTACTTTCGGTTCTGGCAGACCGTCCGACGGCTCAGGAAGAGAAAGCAGGTCCTACCCCAGGCTGTTCTCAGCAGGGGGGGTGGAGCTGCTGACCCAAATGGGGGGCATCGCCGGGTGGTGGAAAGAGCACTTTGTGGAGTTCCTAAATCCTGCCAACATGTCGCATTGAGAGGGGGCAGCGCTTGAAGACTGGGACTATTTTGCACCAATATCCCTGGCAGAGGCTGCTAAGGTTGTCAAAAAGCTCCTTGTTAGCAAGACGCCGGGGGTTGTTGAGATCTTTCCTACGGTGCTGAAGGCGCTGGACATTGTTGGGATGTCTTGGCGGACTCACCTCTTCAATGTCGCATGGGGGTCAGGAACATGGAGGTCGGGAACAGGGCCCTTGGACTGGGAGGTTGGGCTGTGGTTCCCAAATTTAAAAAAGGGGAACCGGAGAGTGTGCTCAAACTATCGTGGTATCACACTACTCAGCCTCCAGGGGAAAGCTTATGCCAGGATGATGGAAAGGAGGCTTTGACCGTTGGTCGAACTTCAGATTCAAGACCAACATGCAGATTACTTCCCGGTCGTGGAACTGTGTACCAGCTCTTCACCCTTGCAAGAATATTGGAGGGGTCCTGGGAGTTTGCCCAACCAGTTTACATGTGTTTTGTGGACTTCGAGTAGGCTTTTGACCCGGTACGTCAGGGGTTTTTCTGGGGGGTGCTGCGGAATTATTGGGTTCCGGACTTGTTAAAACGGGCTATCCCATCTCTGTACGTCTGCAGTAAGAGCTGTGTTGGTATTCTCGGATTAAGTCAGACACGTTCCTGGTGGCTGTTGGCTTCCGCCATAACTGCCCTTTATTACCCCGTTTGTGATTTTCATGGACAGGATATATAGGCGCAGCCTGGGGGTGGAGCAGATCAGGTTTGTGAGGTCTCAGGATCGCCTCTCTGCTGTTTACAGATGATATGGTCTTGTTAGCATCCTCAGTGGGGCGGTTTTCCGCCGAGTGTGAAGTGATGGGTATGAGAGTCAGCATCTCCAACTCTGAGGTCATAATGCTCTGCCGGAAACCGGTGCTCCCTCCAGGTGGGGACAGAGTGCCTACTCCAAGCGAAGAAGTTCAAGTATCACGGGGTCTTGTTCACGAGTGAGAGTAAGATGGAGAGATCGACAGGCGGATCGGTGGAGCTGCACCAGTAAAACAGGCATTGCACCTGAAGAGGAGCAGAGCCGAAAGGCAAGGCTCTCAATGTACTGGTCGTTCTACATTCCAACCCTTACCTATGGTCACAAACTCTGGGTCGTGACCGAAAGAACAAGGTCGCAGATACAAGCGGCCAAAATTAGTTTTTAGGGGGGCTGGGCTCAGCCTTAGAGATATGGTAAGGAGCTTGGACATCAGGAGGGAGCTTGAAGTTGACGCCTTGCTCCCAGACAGATTTAAAAAATCTGCCTGAGGCTGCTAGAAGCAGATCTTTTCCTGTCAGCCAGGTTAAAAGCTGCAGTGACGCTGGATTTGGTCGCTCCTGAGGCCCGACTGGAGTCTGGATTGATGAATTTCTGGTGAACCTGCATAGTCTCATCTTTGCATTTTGCACGGAAAACTGAACCAGTGGCACCAATGATGAGCACTAAGAATAACTATGAAGAAATAGCCAATCTATGAGGGTCACATGGAGGATTTAGTATTCAATTGAGAAGGTTTAATAAAAGTCCCAGCAGTAACTTCAAATGATATTTCAGGCTAAACAATGACTCACTTAGCTGTGACAAAAAAGGAGCAATGGAACTGCCCACTCTGGAAAAAGCACTGCACGTCCCTGTAGCTGTGTTCCTGAGCACTGTTGGGTAAAGCTCTGCAGTGTAGGCAAAATTCAGGGTTGTACCGGCGGTAATGGCAAATTTACCCAGCATCTCCAGAGCAACAGACAGTTCTGATACATCTGAAAGGAAAGAACAGTTTGGACAAAACTCCTGAATGATCCACATTTTATAACACTAGCTTCAGTCAATACAACCATTTTCTCTGCTGCTTTAGAAACTCTAAAGCAGGGATGCCAGGGTGAAATTGGACAGGGGGACCGATTCTTTTTCAAGTGAGATCTCAGGGGGCCGGATTAGAGTGTTTCCTCTAGGATTCAGGCCATATTTACACATAGCCGGGTATTTACAAAAACAAATATTTCTGCCCCTTTGTTTTCAAAAATAACTTTGTACACACAAGGTCGTTTTCAAAAAAGTTTCTGTTTTATATGAACCTGCATAAATACGCCCCCGGGCTCCATCATAACTATCGTGTGCGCTCACGCTCAGTGAGGGCGAGACGGGCCGGTGGGGCACCCGACCGCCCCGCCCCCTCGGGGCCGGGATCCCACCTCGGCCGGCGAGCTGCGGCCCTCACAGTCACTGCGCCACGGGGTTCCTATTCACCCTCTGAATCGCGCTGCGTTAGACTCCTTGGTCCGTGTTTCAAGACGGGTCGGGTGGGTTGCCGACAGCGCTGCAGACCCCTGACGCCTTTTACGAGAGTCGATTCCCGCCCTGGTCGACACGACGCGGTTGGGGCGCACTGTGAAGCATTTTTAATTACGTTTGACAACCTAAAACTCTGTTTGACCTCGTTCACACGCAAACACAAAAACAGAGTTTTCAAAAATCTCCACTTGGGCCGGAGTTTTTAGAAATGATAATTTTCCGTGATAAAACCTCAGTTTTTCTGTAAATGAAAGGCCAAAACGCATTAAAATATATTTGTTTTCCCATCGTGCAAACGGGGTCTCAGCTTCAGGGGGGCGGGACTAGTGCCGGTGGAGGGAGGGGTGGGGGAGGGGTAGCATGAGCCTACACCGGAGTTGTTGGGGGGCGGGGGAGAGGGGGGTAGTGAGAGTGCTCGCTCGTGTGCACACACTTGTGCGGAGCTGCCGCGCGCAAAGAAAAGTTGTTACGGACCGGGTGTGACGTGCAGTCGACAGATTCCACCGAAAAAAGAATAAAAAAAGTAACCCTGGCACCATTGCAAGTCTAAAGCCTTCTTAAAAAATCTTTAACCTCAGAAACAGTCCTGACGAGGCATTCAATCATTATGGGGAAAACTACTGCACATCAGTAGCTCAAGACAACGTTATTAGCTTCTACTAGCATGAGACAGATAGTTGGATTGTGTTTTTAATGCGTACACCAGATTCTAAGTAATAGGATGAATGCATGGTTCACAAAAAAGGGATATCTCTGGTTCTGCTGCCTACATTTATTCTAGTTAAAGCGACACTATGTAACTTTTCCCCTGAAGCGCCCCCTTCAGGTATTTAACGTTTATCAGGTGTCGTAAAACCTCTGGCTCTCGAGCCATATATGGCTCTTCCGGCTAGTGAGTTCACAGCTGATCGGCAGCGCGTCTCGATCAGCCGCGGCCGGTGTTCCCCACAGCAGCATGTCACTCTGTCTGTACGTGTCGCGTAGCGGAGCAAATAAAAAGTCACCTGTGAGCGTGTACTGGCACTATATGACGTTGCGTAATCACTGCCAGAAAGCAGGTTGAAGTACATCCGGGTACTATACAGGCTGCGACCGGGCCGGTCCCAACATCTTACATTCAGCAGTTTTCTGGCCACAGACCCCCGATGGCAGTGGAAGAGGCGCAAATCGCCATATTAAAAGTCATTGTAGCGGCACCATTTTTTTCAAGCTGTTATTTTAAAGGTGGAAAAGTTACATAGTGGGGCTTTAAGAGGGCTTGAAATATTTGCTTTGAAATATATATAAGTGCCATGATGCACCACACGTCACGTCACTGCTTACTTTCAGGCACCAGTTGAAGGAAATACAGCGACAATCCTCCAACGAGCAAAGTAGAAACAACAGAAATCCGTCTGGGAAAGTATCGCAGCACCAGCCAGCTGGAAATGTATGCAGGTACCTCTACAACTGCTGAGAGGAAGCAGCTGATGTAGGGGTTAGCATGAAGTTGGGATGTGTTCAGGGACAGGCCATAGTATCCCATACTCAAAGTAAACCTGGGGAGATACAGACAACCAAGAGGTATCAATGGGACTCTGCACAGAAACAACATTTGACATGACCAAAACAATAAGACTCGGTACTTTCACATGAAACAAGAGAAATGAAACTAAAGAAGGACAAAACCCAAGTATTCTCAAATGAGTAAATACACACTCACCACAGCAGGCACAGAATGAGTGTCGTGTTTCTGATGTTTTTTGTCTTCACCAGGTTGAAGACATTGTGCTGTTCCTTTGGGTGCCTCTTTGTCTCGTCAACCTGCAAGATACAAAAACCTTCGTCTCACCAGTAGTTTGGCGTATCATTCCACCACTTTGGTCCCGAATGAAATATCTCAATAACCAGAGCTGCCAACTTTCCAAAAAACCTTGGAGTGAGATTTTGTCGGGGGTGACCAAAATGTTGACGCGCACGCAGCCACACGCGGTGGTGGCTCAAATATCAGGACATTTGAATTAATTTGGCGTTGTACCCATGTTGCACCTCAATCTGGCCTGGCAAAGGTCTTTTACGAGGCATCTTTGCTACCTTAAAGAATTAAAATGTTTTTAATAACTCTACTCTCATTTACAAAAACATGTCTAATTCTATTGCACAAATGTCCTGTCTTTATGTTAAATTATTTAGAATACATCTTACTTGTTCAAAGTATTGTTTTGAAAACATTTGAGAGGGTCCTTTTCCCAGGCCTGCAAATAAAAAGATAAATGCTATGTGGTCAGCGCTTATTAAACAATTGTATGATGTTTTGAGCATGCAGTATACCGAGAGGTTAACAAGGTGCTCTCCTGCTTGTTATGACAGCTGAGTTTACATCACCTCACAAAATCACAACACATTATTTATTTCAAGATTTAAAGTTTAAGAGAGTGAGTACTTAGTTGAACCACATCATTAACAGCTCTCAGGTTCTAAAGACAGGTGTCCTAAAGAGTGACTGATGCTTTATATTCATTGGTTGCTGGATGAAATCGTACCCAGATACAACAGATAGGTTCTTTTCTGATTGGCTATTGTGTAGCCCAGCCCTTCTTTCTGATTGGCTGATAAGTGGCACCGCACAGCAGACCTCCAGGGAGCGTTTGATTTCTCCACCGTGAGGTCAGCGCGGCTCATGTTGGCGCTGCGGCTCATTAAAACATTAAATAGCCGAGAGGTTTTTCAGCGTGATAAATACGATGTGTGGCGGCCTGGCGGGAGTTAAGACCGAAACGCGTGACTGTCACTCTCAATGTGACACTTAAGAGCCCTTCATTAACATACCGTAGTCTCTGCTCGCTGTGTCTGTCTGAACATCTTCTTCTGCTGCTAACTCCGGGACCGGTTGGGGTAAATAGGATGTGTATGTAGCGAATAGGTTTACAGATGCGCTCCTTAGCGCCATCTATCGTCGCGGAGTTTGAAAAGGAGCTTCGGCCCAAATCAGAATTTCTTTTGCCGTGAGAAATTGGTTGTGTGACGTGAGAGCATGTGAAAACACGCAAAAGCGTGTGTCACACGGCGAAACCGTGAGAGTTGGCAGCTCTGCAATAACTGTCAGAAGCAATGTCATAAAATGGGGTATGTACATTGCTACCAGTGGCATAACTTGTTCTAACAGTATGTCTCTTTAACCCTCTGGAGTCTGGGGTAATTTTCTCGTATTCCACGCTGCTCGCCAAAATCGCTGCAGCTGCTTTATCTATTGTGAAGTCCTTTCGCACAAAATGTTGACGGACAAACGGATTGGCAAATCATGGTGAAGGGTTTCGTGTGACGAGTACTTTCGGCTCGGTTGGATGGAGGAGATAGATTATGAGAGTTTGTCCAGGTACATGTGTGTGGCAGCGGGGCGTGGTGAGGCTTATCTGCAGAGGGGTCAGAGTGGGGGTTTGGTTCAGGGAACGGTGCCGAGATGAGGTGTAATCAGCCTCAGCTGGGGTCAATCGTATTTGTGTGTCTCTTTGAGTAGCTGAGGAGCAGGAGGAGGTGGGAAGGAGAGTCGACAGAGCTGACACCAGCACGAGTTACACAAAGAAAAATAATCGATAACTTAATTAAGTGTGTTGCCCTCTTTGTGCCTGCCCGAGACTCACAGGGATAATGGAAGAGAGTTACAGTGGCGGCCAATGTAGGGCGGCCATATGGATCAGCACCCCGAGATAACAAGCCAATCGTGGTGCTGGGGCAGATGCTGGCGGGGATCGCGGCCATGCATCGCGAGCAGGCAGAGACAGACGAGCAGTTCCTGGGTGCTTTCCAAGAGCACCCTCCCTTGGCCCAGGAGAGACGTATCGCGTTCAAACAAAAGAATCCAGGGGGATACATACAAGGCGATGGAGGATTCGGGCTGCATGCAGTCTATGATCCACCAAGCGTGGTTCGGCCTGGGCCAATCATGGAGGCGTTGTGGGTGAAGATTAGGTGTGTGCATGAGTTCACGAGTATCCCACAGTATCAGTGGAAATTAGACACTGGGGCCTTACGCACCCCGTAATCTTGGGAACAGATTGGCTGGGGTTTAACAAGTTATTGGGCAGGCTGTGGGGGTGCGGTATGTCCTAGACTGCAGACTGAAAGGGGGAGCTCCATGGAAGATTTTCCACTCGAGCAGTCTCGGGACGATACTCTACTCTCAGCCTTCGACCAAGTGATAAGAATTGATGGTCAGCTGGTGTGGCCTGAGGCAGTGCAGTCATACAACAACGCCTGTACAACAGAGTGGTCAGGGTGAAACATTTCACACTAGGAGAGAAGGTACTTGTATTGCTTTCTTCTTCCAGCTCTAAACACCTCGCCTTTGTGGTTACGCCGCGAGTGAGAGATGTTAACTATGAGGTAGTACATTCTGACAGGGGCGGAGCTACACACCTGAACCTCCTAAAAGCATGGAGAGAGGCGGAGTGTGTTTCTCTGGTGTCTGGTGTCTGTGATTTCTAAAATAAAAGAGCTAGGGCCTGAGTCGCCAACAACTACAAATCCGGCCTCACTCCTTTGTGAAGACTGTGTCTCTGGCACCTGAGAACAGACATTGCTCAGTTGCAAAAGCAGTTTGCTAACGTGTTCTCTCTTCTGCCAGGACGCATAAACTTCATCATGCACCAAATTGAGACTCTTCCGGGTGTGATGGTGCGGTCGCGACCCTACAGGTTACCTGAACACAAAAGAAAAGTGGTTCAGAGGGAATTGGCTGCTATGCTGGAGATGGGGTTAAGAGAAGAGTCCAACAGTGTCTGTTGTAGCCCCATTGTTGTTGGTCTATTCAGTTCTGTGTGGACTATCTCAGGGTGAATGTTGTGTCAGATTTCGATGCGTACCCAACGCCTCGGAATCCTGTGAGGGGTACTGCGGGA
Organism: Liparis tanakae; assembly: GCA_036178185.1. Lineage (NCBI taxonomy): Eukaryota > Metazoa > Chordata > Actinopteri > Perciformes > Liparidae > Liparis > Liparis tanakae. The sequence continues at coordinate 21,391,396 of CM070088.1, forward strand.
GGGCGGGGCACTAGAATGTTGGTATAGGTCTTGCATTCCTTGACTAATTGATTTATGGTACAAGTGACCGAAAGACAAAAATTGCGGATGGCATTACTTCAGAGATCGCAAAAGGGGCGCAGACATTCGGAAGGTCGGAAGGATCTCAAAGAGCCATTTCACCTTCTTAAAGAGCTAGTTGAAGTAGTTTGTCAATCAGGATGCCTCCATGGCACTTTACTTTGGAGGTTTTCTGGGCATTTCCAACTGGTAGAAGAACTTAACACATTGATTATACGGTATATCTCATATGGCCTGGGAACCCCTAAAGATCCTAGAGAAAAGCTGGAAAACGTTGCTGGAGTGAGGGGTATCTGGACTATCTTGCTTAGCCTCCTGCCAATGCTAACCAGCCCTAGTTAAGGAGAAGTAAAATGATGGATGATATTTTAAACTTATCATAAAAACATATTTAATTGTCATGAGTACAACCTACCACCAGAGCGGTATGTAGAGCAGGCCAGGCAAAGAGATAGCCAGCAGGAGATACTTCCAGCCCCTTAAGAAGTAAGCCAAAAGTGGCAGCATCATGTAGCCAAAGGCAAAGCTCAGATTCACCCCCAGAGATGAGAACAGGACCCGTACATTGCCAGTCAAGATCTCATTGCCTGAAAGAGAGAGAAATGCAGGTCAATAGATGAAGTTAGTTATACTGTAAGAAGTGATACAACAGGACTTGCACAGTACACACAATATATGTAAATTGTTCAACATCACTAACGGTAGTATTTCTAGTTCAACAGCACAACATGTAAACATTTACCCAGCACAAAAGCAGCCACATAGTTGGAGATCTGTCCAATTCTACTGATGAAGCCGAGGATGACGAACACAATCCATGAAGTTGAAAAGATTTGAAAAAAAGAAAAAACTGTCTGAACTGCCATTGTGCCAAAAAAAACAGGCTTTCTTCCAAACCTAGAATGAGAAATAATAAGAACAACAACAAAAACATGTTTAAACCTTTACACTACTGGTTGCTAAAGATCCTTTGAATTTAAAAGTAATCCTTTTTTGAATCTATTGTGTTTTTTTATTTGGCTAAAGACATTGCCCAGTTCAAAAGCTTTTTGCTGACATGTTCTCTCTCCTGCTAGGACTCACAAACTGGAACACATCAAAGCAAGGACATTTTCAGCAAGAATGAAAGAATGGAAAGGTTTTAGGAATATGATGTGTGTATGATTTGTAAAATGAGACGTGTGTTCAGTGCCTGTCTGAGAGCTGTCCTGAGAAGAAGGATCCAACAAGAACTCCCAGTAAGTAAACTGTTGCGGTGAACGGCTGCTTCCACTGCTCTCCACACACCAGGTCAAACTGGAGGAGCGTGAACAAAGACAAATAACCTCCTTTGTAAAATAATAAAACAATCCACCAAACATTTCCTTCCTTAGCAAATCATAGTTGAGTATGTGTTGCATTCAGGTTTATTGATTTACTTTAGTCCAGTTACTGAACTGTAGGCTAACAGACAACAACCCTGACCTCCGAGACGATGGTGGACTGGTAGACGTCTCTGCTGTAGCTCCAGCCGTCCACACAGCCCTCCTGCTCCAGGTCCGTCAGGTTGACGTCCCGGCCAGGAACCAATCCCTGAGCGGAGAGGTTTCTGACCACGTCCAGCCGGAACCTGCTGCACCTGCTCAGCTGCTGGTTCCCATCCACCAGCTCACGGGCACAACGGCACAAACCTCTGTTAGTGCCGTTAGTCACGTTTCACGTAAAAACGTAAACCGTGGACTCCTTTTTAAACTTTATACTCTAGATGCAGAAAAACACTGTAGATCAACTTAAAAGCCACACATTTGATCATCAATATATTCTAATATCATAACTTGAGGTAAGAGTTATATCAGTGAAAGCCTGAACTCACAAATATCCAAGGTTGTCACCCTGTGAGTCCAAATCATTTCAGACTGTTTGATGCTAATATTTTAATTGCTGATAATTATATACTAGATAATTAGTGTAAAAATATCACAGCAAAAACAAAATAAGTTTATTTCAGAATATTGTTTAAATTACTTCACAGTAAGACTTTTCTTTTCCAGCCTTACTCCCTTTTGTAATTGTTAAACATTGTGTAACTTATAATGACAAACCAGTGTAGCAACATAAGATAACTACCTCTATCGGGAGGCTGGCGTTCTGCCAGTCTTGGGTCAAGTTGACTTCAGGAACCAGGCAGTGGTGACGAGGAGCGTCAGTCAAGAAGACAATAGAGAAAGTAGTGAATCCATTGGGAAGAATGCTGGAACAGAGCAGGAAGAAGACGACCTGCTGGAAACGTCCCCACTGGCCCAGAAAAGCGACGGAGTCTTCGTAATCCTTCATGGTCTCAGAGCCCAGACCGTCCACCGTGTGGATGATGTGTACTTGTTTTCTACTGCAACGGAACTAAGAGAGTTGTACCCTCCCATTTCACACATACAAGCCACACCTTAGATAGAACTTTATAATCTTTAACTGTGTTTGTGTCAGTTAGTATTTCACGTGTGTGTGTGTTTCTATTTCCGGCAGACGTAGACAGACCCAGCGGCCTGGTTCTGGTCCAGGATTAACCGGTAGAGAGGAGAATGCAGAGCGAGGGCCGGGATGCTTAGACCAGATAACGATCACAGAGACGAGACGTCAGCAAGAACTTCTACATTCCCTAAAGTAACTGGGAACAGGGTTAAAGTGAGTGACGAGAAATAATACAGAGCTGCCAACTCTCACGGTTTTGCCGTGTGACACACGCTTTTGCGTGTTTTCACACGCTCTCACGCCACACAACCAATTTCTCACGGCAAAAGAAATTCTGATTTGGGCCGAAGCGCGTTGGTTCCGTTTCAAACTCCGCGATGATAGATGGCGCTAAGGAGCGCATCTGTAAACCTGTTCGCTGCATACACACCTATTGACCCCAAAGAGTCCCGAAGTTAGCAGCAGAAGAAGATGTTCAAACAGACACAACGAGCAGAGACTACGGTAGGGCCGGGCTCTCAAGTGTTGCATTGAGAGTGACAGTCACACATTTCGGTCTTAACTCCCGCACTCCCGCCATACATCGTATTTATAACGCTGAAAAAAACTCTCGGCTATTTCATGTTTTAATGAGCCGCAGCGCCAACATGAGCCGCGCTGACCTCACGGTGGAGAAATCAAGCGCTCCCCTGGAGGTCTGCTGTGCGGTGCCACTTATCAGCCAATCAGAAAGAAGGGCTGGGCTACACAATAGCCAATCAGAAAAAAAACTGTTTTATCTGGGTAAGATTTAATCCAGCAACCAATGAAACTAAAGCATCAGTCACTCTTACCTGTCTTTAGAACTTGAGAGCTGTTAATGACATGTGGTTCAACTAAGTACTCACTCTCTTAAACTTTACATCTTGAAATAAATTATGTGTTGTGTTTGTTTGTGTGATGTGATGTAAACTCAGCTGTCATAACAAGCAGGAGAGCACCTTGTGGACCTCTCGGTGTACTGCATGCTCTAAACATCAGAGCATTGGTTATGAAGCTGACCACATAGCATTTATCTTTTTATTTGCAGGCCTGGGAAAAGGACCCTCTCAAATGTTTTCAAAACAATACTTTGAACAAGTAAGATGTATTCTAAATAATTTAACATAAAGACAGGACATTTGTGCAATAGAATTAGACATGTTTTTGTAAATGAGAGTAGAGTTATTAAAAACATTTTAATTATTTAAGGTAGCAAAGATGCTCCTGATATTTGAGCCACCACCGCGTGTGGCTGCGTGCGCGTCAACATTTTGGTCACCCCCGACAAAATCTCACTCCAAGGTTTTTTGGAAAGTTGGCAGCTCTGATAATATGTAATCAGGGAGTAGAAGGAGGCGGCACATGCATTGAGTGTGATGGTATACAATAAATAATATGTCAATGTCTTTGTTCGGCAGTTAGTAAAGACAGATGTGGAGGAGGTCGTTGTCTTTAATACTGGACCCAGCCCAGGTTTATTTGTGAAACTGTTGGTTACAAATAAATCTACGTGAAGTGAACTCTGATCCAAACTCTTTGTGTCTTGTGGGTGTTTGATTACTGAGGTCCAGAGGGTGAGTCTCCTGTGGCGTCTCAGCAGCAGTCAGATAGGAGAGAGAAACACGTTTATATGCATCAGGTTAAGAGATTAGTCAGAATCGACTAGAAGGAAGAAATCAGCCACAACAAGGCCGTAGCCGTGGAGTCGGCACGTTTTGAAAAAACAAGTCCATAAAGCACTGTTGGGGGTAGTTGGTGTTCGGCAATGTAAATAACATTTCATACATTTTACAATAAAGTTCAATAAAGTCTTGTAATATTGCTGAAGTACAACCATAACCAACTATAATCAGAACTCTACAGTTATTTAGACCAGTGGTTCTCAAACCGACATACATGGAGGCAAATGGTTATTTAATAAATATTCAATTAAGTATGAATGTAATTTTATACTTTACAAATATTTCACGGTTCATAACTAAAAAAACTTGAGAACCGTGTGATTAGACAACGTAATATTCATATTGAGTTGTAGTTTTCCACTTTGAGAAGGAATCACTATTTATACATACAAATATGCTGTTCGGGCATTTTATCATACGTCATGTGACGCTGATTTTCTTTTCTTTGAGTGAGTGAAAATAGGCTTGTTGATATCCTCAGGCTTTGAATTCTGTCAAGCGTGAAAAGTTTGGAACAGATTCGAAGAAGTACTGTGCAGCCAGCAGGGGGCGCTTTGACCGAGTAGAAATAAGCTGATCGGTATCCTCAGATCGTGACTTTTATCAAGCATGAATAGTTTAGGGCAGATTTGAGCAAATCCAGTGGAGCCAATAGGGGGCGCTGTGACAATGGAAACATAAACATGCATCATGTGTACATACATGAGTCTAGACCCCGTCATATAAATAACATGTGAATCCGATGTGTTTTAGGCTGATTTGCTTTACATATTAGGCCACACCCCTTATATATTCATTGGCCCATATCCTCCGAACGCAATGAGATATCAACAATCTTCTAAGGATTCCTGATGAGACTGAACCAATAAAGAACCGCAGCAAGTTTTGTATAAATTGTCCCCAGGAGCAAGTGGAAACAATTGTTTTTTAGAGAATTCAAAATGGTGGAAAATCTAAGCAGGCGAAGGTTATGGTCTTAATGTTATTTTTTGTAGAACAGGTCCAAGCGGACATGTATACCAAATTTCTATTCACACTGTCATTGGGGGGGAAACACGTGTGTACGTACACTGTAGGAAGCGCTATAGACACTTTTATTGCAATAAGAAATGTCACATCTTCATCATTTAAGACACGACAGCTGATACGTGTAAATACACAGATGTCAAAATGAGACCAAAACAGAACAATACAAAAATAAATCATTTTAATTCTTTACATGCTGACAAAATACATGAAAGTATTAAATACATTTTACTATACCTAAAAAAATTTAAGATTATAAAAATATTAAGAAACGAAGAAGTAGACGAGTATTGATATTTAATATCACCGACTGTCAGTAAAGTGCTAGCTCATCACAGTGGACTGTCCAGCAGTACTACAGGGATTGGGGTTTGTTTTCCAGTGACGCATGGACACTTCATCCTGTTGTACAGGACAAAAGAAAAGACACACACAACATTACTGACTACGGTTCTGTGTTCTGCAGAGGGCGCAACAATAAGAGAAAAAAGTACGAAATATTCCTTTCCTTTCATTTTCACCACCACGAGCAGCGGACTTTACTGCTGTCCCTTATCAACTTAGAACGTGTGAATACAACCAGTGTGATAACTCTGCTAATCCCTTAAATCTGGTAAAGGTCTGTAGGCGCTCAAGCCCCCAAGTGGCAAGACAAAGGCTTTCTTGCCACTTGGAGGCAGCAGAAACAAGTTCTAAACTGCCAGTGGTGGAAGAAATATTAACATCCTATACTTAATTAAGTGAAACACATCCCACCACAATGTAAAAGAAATACATCAAACACATCAACCATAACAGAGGTAGCGGCCCACCTTTCTCTCTTGTGCATCTGTTGCATTGTTTCGGGGAGAGGTCGTCCAAAGGTCTCTGGAATGAAGAGAGCAGCGAAGGCAGCCACAATACTAAGAGACCCTATTATAATATAAGGAAGGTGTAATAGATAGATGTCTACAAAAAGGAGATTTAGATGGGAGAGAAATATAGGCGTGTTAGAAAATGGCTTCCCAACATGGCGGAATAAGATTTCACGGCCCAGACTTCACGCGGGCACATTAGTTAAAACATTGAATGCCAAACTAAAGCTTATAATCAGCAACTGAACCCAATTTACTCACTCAGAGTTACCAAAAAAGGTGCGATGCAGTTTCCTAGTCTGCCAGCAGTGGAACATATGCCCACCGCTGTGTTCCTGAGCAACGTGGGGTAGATCTCTGCAATGTAGGCGAACATCATGGCGAAAGTGACGGTGATGAAATATTTAGCCAACATCTCCAGTGCAAGGGAGAAATTGGGTAAAGCTAAAAAGGAAAAGGAAACAACTGAAAACCACAGAATAGAAACAGACAAAACTGTAGCACACAATAAACAAAGACATGGTCCCTGTGTGTCCGGCTCATGCAGCCACATCCTCTCCTTAACGACCTTCATTCAGTAGCTTAAAACCCCAGGATGCTTAACGAATAGCCTCACTCTTATAAAGACATGATATCTCACCACATCATTTCGCCACACAAACCATCACTTTGCATCAATGACCTTTGAGTCGTGTTTATTTAGTTTTCTAGCTTACTTTGAGGCACCAGTTGAATGAGAAACAGGGACACTGCTTCAAGCAGGAAACTGCAGCAGATGGACAGCCGTCGTGGAAAGTATCGCAGAGCCAGCCAGCCGGAAATGTACGCCGGCACCTCCACGACAGCAGAGATGAAGCAGCTCATGTACGGGTCGGCGTGGAGCTGCGACGTGTTGAAAGACAGGCCGTAGTAGCCGGTACACGAGGAAAACCTGGGCGAGGCGAGGGGCTAAATGTGCATCACACATGAAGAAACAGAAGAGGGCCCAATACAGAACCCTGGAGTCCCCCAGAAACCCTCTATGGCTGTGGATACTAAAACAATTAGCTGCACTTTCCCGTTTTCTGCATTGTCAGCGTATTCCTGAGTGCTACACATGATCAGAACTTCTTTGTGTCATTGTGTTTCAACTACCTTTGATAACGCAGAATTGATCATCATCTAAAATAGGTCTGTTTACTCACGTCACCAGGCAGAGGAGGAGGGTTGTGATTCTGATGCTCCTGGTCCTCACCAGGTCGAAGGCACTGTGGGTTTCTTTCGAGTCCGGCTTATCAACCTGCAAGAGAGAAAGGAAAGTCTCACCCTCTCTTTGGTTGTGTTCTTTCAGAGTAGCCCAGAATAAGCAGCGTTAGTCTCCAGCGGATGCAGCTTCATGCAGACGATGCTGCAGTTTACACGACAGAGGCAGAGCGCTTCGCGCTCTCCTTTGTTAGAAACATCAACAGGTGACCCGCAGGTCGTGATTACGTAGTTTTCTGGTGCGTGAACCGGTTTCACTACTGCGACTGTAAACTACGATTTATCATCCAGAGACCTTACTACGACCTTTACTTGCCCCCAGTCAGGCATCAAATACCTCGGCATCACACCGTTCGCTGTCTGACCGGATTTTTGCCAACTTTGAACCCCTACTAGACATATTTAAGACGGTTATAGAAGTCTATGCTTCATGCGTTAAAGCTGCATTCTCTCTCCTGACCACCAGGGGGCGACTCCTCTGGTTGTATAGAAGTATATGCTTCATGCGTTAAAGCTGCATTCTCTCTCCTGACCACCAGGGGGCGACTCCTCTGGTTGTATAGAAGTATATGCTTCATGTGTTGAAGCTGCATTCTATCTTCTGACCACCAGGGGGAGACACATTTGGGTGTATATAAGTTAATTCTGCATGTGTTAAAGCTGCATTCTCTCTACTGACCACCAGGGGGTGACTCCACTGGTTGTATAGAAGTCTGTGCTTCATGTGTTAAAGCTGCATTCTATCTTCTGACCACCAGGGGGAGAAACATTTGGGTGTATAGAAATTAATTCTTCATGTGTTAAAGCTGCATTCTCTCTACTGACCACCAGGGGGTGACTCCACTGATTGTATAGAAGTCCATGCTTCATCTGTTAAAGATGCATTCTCTCTACTGACCACCAGGGGGTGACTCCACTGGTTGTATAGAAGTCCATGCTTCATCTGTTAAAGATGCATTCTCTCTACTGACCACCAGGGGGCCAGTCCTCTGCAAAAATAAGTCCAAATGATTTGAATTACAGTGCTTTTTCCAGTATGTAAGAGTGTTTGGAAATGTTCAGAGGTCGCACCAGATATGTGTCACATGTTAATATTTATCTCAAAATGCCACTAAACATGTTAATAATAATAATAATAATAATAATAATAATAATAATAATAATAATAATAATAATGTAGACTTCTATAGCGCTTTCCTAGGTATACAAAGACGCTTAAGTTAATGTTACAAGTAAAAAAGGAAAACGATCATCCTCATGATGCTCGTGTTGAGCGGGGATGTTTCACAGAGAGTTTCAACAATAAGCGTCAAGTTAACCTACAGTGTGACCTTCAAAGATGACCAGAGGAGCCTGAACTTGGTTCCACTTGGCCGCCGTTCTCACGATGCGCTCGGCCTCCTCCACTCGTCCCTGAGAGAGCAACCACCGAGGAGACTCTGGGATGAACCTGCCCCAGAGGAACAGAAGGGCTCAGGCTGGAATATAGATATAGATATATATAGATATGTATGTAAATATATATATATATATATATATATATATATATATATACATACATACATACATACATATCTATATATATAAATATATGTATCTATGTATATATATATATATATGTATATACATATCTATATATATATATCTATATCTATCTATGTATATATATATATAAATATATGTACCTATGTATATATATGTGCAAATATATATAGATACATATATATGTATCTATATATATATATATATTCATATATTTGTATGTATCTATGTATATGTAAATATATATAGATACATATATATGTATGTATCTATGTATATATACATGTGTGTAAATATATATATACATATATATACATAGATACATACATATATATGTATCTATATATATATGTATGTATCTATGTATATATACATGTATCTATGTAGATGACGTTTAAAGTGTTTTAGGGAACATTTGGTCCGGCCCAACTATTGAAAGTCTGCAAGTTTACTTTTTCTTCTTTTTTTAAACACAGTAAGTCTGTCTTCTTTGGATTCCAGATTGTTTTCAATGACAGCAAATACTAAATGACTCCAAACTCTCCCCTGCCCAAACTCGAGCTCCGTGAACTCTCGCCACGCTCCGCCTTCATGCAGTGACGGCAACCCACCACCAGAGGGGGAGGAAGGCCAGGCACGGCAGCGACAGGGCCAGCAGCAGAGACGTCCAGTCCCGCAGGAAGTAGGCGAAGATGGGCAGCATCATGTAGCCCAGGGTGAAGCTCAGGCACGAGCCCATGGACGAGTAAATCACGCGCACATGGCCCGTCAAGATCTCCGTACCTGCGCACACACACACACACACACAATAAAAACACAGACTGTACACATAAATTGAGAGAGAACACCACGCTCACATGTACCCACCCAGCACTAAGGCGGCGACAAAGTTGGAAATCTGTCCCAAACCGTTGATGAAGAGGAGGACCGTGAACATGACCCAGGAGGTAGAGAAGACTTGAATAAAGGTAAAGAACATCTGGACTGCCATGGTTGCAAAAAGAACAGGTTTTCTTCCAAATCTGTGAGAGAAGTAGAACAAAAGGATAAAAATTAACATAAACATTATTAAAAGAATACATCTACACATATGTAATGCCTTTATAATCATCAAGATACAAATATAAGTGGTGTACAGTACCCTAAGGATCATTAATGTTTAAACATATAAAGAGTTTTTAAGCAAAAGAAGCAATACAACAAATACAAAATATAAAGATTTTAAGTAGCTTTAGTTTATACTTTCCACTGTACTGTATAGTTTTGAAAAAAAATGCAACACAGCATAACTGTAGCTGACAATAAATAAATATGTATACATGTATATATAAATACATATATATATATATTTATTTATAAATATGTATATATACACATATATTTATATATAAATATATATATATATAAATACATATATCTATATATATAAATGTATATTTATATATATAATAATAAACACAACATTATGTAATCTCACACAGCTGCTTGACACACCTCTGGTCCCAGCTGTTCTCACAAACACACACACACACACACACAAGGAATATATAACAACACACTTTCATACAAGCAATCAAATGGACAATTTGGAGTTATAGCTAGATTTTTAAGCAATTTTTTTACTGGATATTTTCTTCTACGTTGTAAGTTCCGTCAAAATGAGATTTGTTTTACAAACGACGGACGACAAAGTGAAGCTTAAAACAAGGCGATCAAAAACCAAGAAAACGTTGATCTGGAGTTTCGTTATTTTAAATATTCAGACACCTCGAGGACTCTGAGGAGGAAGTGGGCACGAGAGACTTTTATAAATCTACACCGTACGAGTGCTTTGGGACTGAAGGAGAGGATGCCGCGTGGCGGGCCTCGTGAGTCGTTAGCCGGGCGTTACGCTGCGGGGCGCTCAGGGCTCACGCCGTGCCCTACCTGTCTGACAGCTGTCCTGAGAAGAAGGATCCAAGAAGAACTCCAACGAAGAAAACTGTGGAAGTGAACGTCAGCTTCCACTGCTCACTGCACACCAGGTCGAACTGGAATACCCACACGGGTCAGAACATAAATACAGTGACTGTGAGGGACGCTTGGCTCCTTTGACCCGAGTGAACGAGCGTCCTGGAGCCGAGGAACTCCTGTGGTTGTATGTAAGTCTATGTGTCATGTGTTAACGCTGCATTCTCTCTCCTGACCACGAGGGGGCGATTCCTGTGGTTGTATGTAAGTCTATGTGTCATGTGTTAACGCTGCATTCTCTCTCCTGACCACGAGGGGGCGATTCCTGTGGTTGTATGTAAGTCTATGTGTCATGTGTTAACGCTGCATTCTCTCTCCTGACCACGAGGGGGCGATTCCTGTGGTTGTATGTAAGTCTATGTGTCATGTGTTAACGCTGCATTCTCTTTCCTGACCACGAGGGGGCGATTCTTGTGGTTGTATGTAAGTCTATGTGTCTATGTGTTAACGCTGCATTCTCTCTTTGCTGGTTCATGAATCCCCGGGGAGAAGCTGAAGTGTCTCTAGGAGGGCATGCGGCTGACCTCGGAGACGATGGTGGACTGGTAGACGTCTCTGCTGTAGCTCCAGCCGTCCACACAGCCCTCCTGCTCCAGGTCCGTCAGGTTGACGTCCCGGCCAGGAACCAATCCCTGAGCGGAGAGGTTTCTGACCACGTCCAGCCGGAACCTGCTGCACCTGCTCAGCTGCTGGTTCCCATCCACCAGCTCACGGGCACAACGGCACAAACCTGTTAGTCACGGGGGTTCTCAGGAAAAACAATATGTATTCTGGCAAAAAAAAAAAAAAAAAAAAAAAAAAAAAAAAAAAAAAAAAAGGTACAGTATCATATATAAATCACATATAAAGTATCCAGAGAGGTCCAGTTTGAGAGCATTTCCTCAAAGGAACATCACATTATTGATTTATTCCCGTTCATAGTGAAGTTGCCTAACAGTTGTATTAGTGTCATTTAAATATATTGAAAGTTCAATTGAGTAATATATCAACAATATTCATTGTCAGTTTTCAAATTGAACTGGATGAATTATAAATAATACATGTTCTGGATTAGAACACATAAAAAAACAGAGTGTACATCTTAAAATAAAGAAAACTGTCCTGCAGCTTTAAATGGAGTGAAGTGATGCTACGTCCGAGTGAAGTGATGCTTCCTCCTCCTCCTCCTCCTCCTCCTCCTCCTCCTCCTCCTCCTCCTCCTCCTCCTCCTCCTCCTCCTCTTTGTGTGCAGGTTCTTAACTTTGGTTATCAAATGATTCTATATTCTCTTGTCTGTTTGCTTCCTTGTTGGACAGCTGAAGTTCATTTGAATAGTTCCTCCTGGAAGAGACAAACTGCTTTTAAACCTCGGGTTAAAAACTCTTCATGGGGAACTTCCTGTGACAGGCGTGAATTAAAATGTTTTATTTTTTGCCCCACTTTTATATTACTAATGTGGTTCGATAGATCCAAATAAAGCTTCTTTTTTTTTTAAAGAATTACATTATTATTAATAATAAAAAGATTTTTTCTTTAATTAAAATAATATATATATTTGTTTTTCTTTCTTTACATTACACATCATTTAGCAGACGCTTTTATCCAAAGCGACTTAGAAAAATGTTTTCCCAGACTTTTATATTTGCCTAACAATAACAAACTGGTCCAACTGGAAAAAACATAATCTGTGTACACAGATCTCCATTATGCTTTAACAATCTGCACACAGCACTGGAGTTAGTCACGTGCATTGATGTTATACACAGAAGACACACGCGGGTAAAGATTTAGACATATGATACTCGTGTTATTGTATTGTTGTGTGTGAGTTGTGTGACACATAAGGGGCCCCATGCCTCACGAGGAACACGAACACACAAAGAGATACTGAACTCAGACCTCACATTCCCGGTGTAGCTCATGACGTCACCAACACATACATAACGATGCACGACTCTATACCGGAGTGTATTACTGTGTACTTTCTGCTCCACGGCTCACCTGGACAGGTATGATGGAGTCGCGCCAGTCCTCCGTGAGGTTGACGTCCGGCAGGGCGCAGTGGTGCCGCGGCACGTCGGTCAGGAACACCAGGTTGAACGCGCCGAATCCGTTGGGCACGATGGTGGCGCACAGCAGGAAGAAGACGACCTGCTGGAAGCGGCCCCACTGGCCCAGAAAGGCGACGCTTTCCGCGTAGTCCCTCATCGCCAGAGCCCTGGTCTCCTCGGGAGTGCGCCCTGTGCGCAGCCTTCCTGCACATGTGGCGCGCACATCTATAGCGTTCACATATGGCTCCCTGGAGCACACCCAGACTTGGATACACGCGTATTACGTATAGCTGCATTCCTCTCTCAGCCGACGCCCACAAGTGCCACTGAGGGCTCAGCTCTGGACCAATGTTTACCAGATGTAAATTGTAGTTCTAGAGTTCTCCCAGGGTAAACACCTGAGGGTGTCCCTGTTGTACACGTGTCCTGTTGCAGTTTGAAGAGAGGCCATGCTGCTCAGTTGTGGCAGAATAAAACATGTTGGCAGAGGATCCCTCTCAGATACTAAACCATGGGTGTGGTTGTAATTATACACCCGTTTGGTTTCCAACAGTGAAGCCAGCATCCCCCTCGGGCTGTTGCACGATTGTGTAATTTGACAATTGTCCAAATGGCATTTGAATGATCATTTGAACTGTTATGCAAAACCTCCTGAATCTTAAATCCTTGAATAGAAAACTGATTCTGTTTTGAATAGTTTGTGCCTGCTTCCTGTGCTTTGTTTACAGCCCCCAGTGTCTTTACTGAACTGTTGTCAGTGGTGGTTTGACTAGTACAACCGATACCAGGGATTGTTGTGATGTTTCTATGTCATGGTGTCTGTGAAGGGCCTTCTGCAGTGAGAGCGCTCTGGAGGGTCTCTCCTCCCCGAACCACCACCTCATCCAGGAGTTTGAGTGGCTCGGTGATCCCGGGAGATACGTTGTCCGGGGCATCCGCCCCTGGTAGAGTCTCCCATGGCAACAGGTCTCGGAGGAGAGTCCAGACTAAGAGCGGCTCACAGAACATCACGGACCAGGACGAGGTGACAAAACATGATTTAAGTTCCCTTATTAAACTCAAGTGAACTCAACTGTTTGACTTCTCTGTGTACTCGGCCTGTTGAATTCTTCATTTTATGGCTGTGCTTCACTAGTTGCCTCTAATGCGTTATTGTCCACATTGTGTATTTTCACCTCAAGACAACGCCATGTGACAACATGCAGCTCTTTAAGCTTAATGACCTTAACTTTTAAAGACCTATTTGTCGTAAAACTTTAAGATATTCTCTCCATTTCTGCACATGGAAGTCAAAGGTCATGCATCAAATCAACTAGAGGCAATTAATCTCTTATTATGTGGACTCAATGAAAGGGGGGGCTAAGCTATATAAAAAGAAAAGTATAATCTGGTCATGGTTTGGTAAACCGGTGATCCATCCGGGGAGGCAAAGGTATCAAAATTGGCGGGCAAACTCACGAAAGAACAAAAAGGGTCATACAGGAGAAAAGCAACGTGAGGAAAAACGCTGGTAAGCCAACCAAACATTTACACACTGGGTCAGACAGGGATCCTGACAGTCCTGAATGGTCCGATGAACCGTGGGGAAGACTTTCGAGATTCGGTCTTTAGCGGGATGTCCTTTGCCGAGAGCCACAACCCTAATCGCTTATTCTGTTTTGCAGTACGGAGAAGAGCGACCCTAGTCTCTTTCCACACCCTCCTACAGCGACAGATGTGGAGCTGCACGGAGGGAACGGCTATCTCCACCTCCTGAGTGGGTAAGAGGGGAGGCTGGTATTCCAGGGAGACCTCAAACGGCGAGTGACCAGTGGCCGAAGAATTTGAGGAGTTGTTGGCGTACTCTACCCCAGGACAGGTGAGTACTCTATCTGGAAGGTGTTGTGGCCGGATTTCTTCCTTTTTGGTCCATTCTGACTAATCTCTTAACCTGCTGCTTATGAACGTGTTTCTCTCTCCTATCTGACTGCTGCTGAGACGCCACAGAATACTCACCCTCTGGACCTCAGTGATCAAACACCCACTGGGATGCTACATCCAACCTAACCTCTGCTTGACCCTCAATGACAGACATATTAATTCATTATCGTGTTGTCAAAAGACACAACAAATTACTCACCTGACAAAATCATGTCTGTTTGCTGTTCCGGCTCCTCAGTGGTGGACCGAGCTCCTCACTGACATCTGGAACGCAGAAAGTCTCTATATCCTCCGCCGGAACCTACAAAACACACTTCTCCACAGGACACACAGAGTTTGGATCAGAGTTCAATTCAAGTACATTTATTTGTAACCAACAGTTTCACAAATAAACCTGGTCTGGGTATTAAAGACAACGACCTCCCTCCACAGCTGTCTTTCCCAACCCCCGAACAAACACATTGACATATTATTTATACCTCACACTCACTGCAGGTGCCGCCTCCGTCCACTCCCTCATTACATATTAGTTCTCGTCACTCAGTGTGACCCCTGTCCAAATCCAGGCCGCTGTGAGGTTTCTCGCGGACGTCTCCCCCCTCGTCTCTTCTCTTATCGTTGTTGTGTCTGGGCCTCCTGGTCCTCGCTCTGCCGTCTCCTCTCTACGGTTCAGACTGAGCAGCACAAGGCCGATGGGTCTATCTATGTCTGGAGCTGTTGACCCTCGTCTGAGGGAGAGAGCTGCATGTGCCCTCTTAATCATCTTTGTAGATGTAATTTAAGCCTAATATTACATAAAGTAAAAGTTGAATACACCGTATGTATATATGTTGTGGAAACACCCAATTTGAGTCCCTGGGACTGGGGATGCTACATCCAACCTAACCTCTGCTTGACCCTCAATGACAGACAACATTATTCATTATCGTGTTGTCAAAAGACACAACAAATTACTCACCTGACAAAATCATGTCTGTTTGCTGTTCCGGCTCCTCAGTGGTGGACCGAGCTCCTCACTGACATCTGGAACGCAGAAAGTCTCTATATCCTCCGCCGGAACCTACAAAACACACTTCTCCACCAATACCCTCTTGATTCTTGTAGTTCTGAGTTTGTACTCATGGTTGGATGCAACTAAGTCGCTTTGGACAACCGCATCAGTTAAATGACGTGAAATGTAAAAACAACTGCATTAGAAACTAAGCTACAGTTATAGCATCAGATTTGGCTGCTGGGCGGCTTCCCCCCCTCTGCTGAATCTGTCAATCACCACCAACGCATATTGATTGTTTTGCTTACCGGTCTGATTATATCAATGAAATCAAATAACACTATTGCCGCCTGGAGCTGGAATATGGCCTATCGGAGCGATGTGCGACTTTCTCATGTCGTGCTCCACAACTTACGCCCGATCGCACAAGATTGTTGACTGTGGGCATCCTGTATGGAGACCACCAGGTTGCCTGCACAGCCTTTCTCCCCTCCCCCCTGGCTCCATGGAAATCACCATGAGCCACCAAAACCAACTGAGGAGGGAGTGAAATAGGTGCTACTCTCGAAGCCGTATGACACCAGACCCCCCCCCCCTCCCAGATGCTGGGTCCCCCCAGTTAACCTTAACTGCTCCTCTTGAGAGGCAGTCGACTCAACCTCCACAAGAGCCCTCGTGGAGGCTGTAGGATCAATGTCCTCACTCCCTTCACGGAGTGTCCATGAACATCTCCTGCCTGATACATCACAATACAATACAAAATCAAAAGAAGTACCGTGAGCGGCACCTCTAACAACATCATGGAGTGCAAAAGTTCTGCACTGAACGGATTGTGCATGGAAGCCTCTCTGGTGTCCACTCGCACCATCTAAGTGAGCTACGTGACCTGCTGCACCCTGTCCTAACGACAGGCTGCGGTCAGAGCTCTGGACTCATCTGCCTGTGCAGCCAAAGGAGAGAACAACGGTTCAGCCAAGAGGGTCCGGAACGAGGTTGACTCCAGCGTGGGAGCAACCTCAGCAAAACCTGCCACAGGACCCGAACTTCACCTGTAACCTGAACCACCAACAGGGTTCGTACGGTCATGGAAAACCTGGAAAAGTCATGGAATTTTAAAATGGTCATTTCCAGGCCTGGAAAAGTCATGGAAAAATACTTATGTAGCACCCCAACACTTTGAATTATAAAGATGGGGTGGTTGGGTTCAGGTCTCCATTATTATTGAGCATAATTTTAGTGATTAATTGGATCGACCATATTGGAAATTACGAAACTGACCACAGATGACCGCTTTTAGTGAACAACATTACTTTACTGATAGAAATTATATATACAACACAACAATCAAAACAAACAAAACAAACAAAACAAACAAAACAAACAAAACACTAACATTGATGATGGTGATTAATTACTTAATTTACCCCTCCCATTGGGCCCACATACACGCTCACACACTCACGCTCCCCAACACGTTGCCGGCCTGTTGCAGCTCCTTCTTTCCAGCGCCGTCCTTCTTTCTGCAGCCGTGTCTTTCAGCAGCAGTGTCTTTCAGCAGCAGTGTCTTGTAGCAGCAGTGTCTTTCTGCAGCAGGGTCTTGTAGCAGCAGTGTCTTTCTGCAGCAGGGTCTTGTAGCAGCAGGGTCTTTCTGCAGCCGTGTCTTGTAGCAGCAGTGTCTTTTAGCAGCAGTGTCTTGTAGCAGCAGTGTCTTGTAGCAGCAGTGTCTTTTAGCAGCAGTGTCTTTTAGCAGCAGTGTCTTGTAGCAGCAGTGTCTTGTAGCAGCAGTGTCTTTTAGCAGCAGTGTCTTGTAGCAGCAGTGTCTTGTAGCAGCAGTGTCTTGTAGCAGCAGTGTCTTTTAGCAGCCGCTGTCTGCAGCAGTGTCCTCTTCCAGCAGCATTCATTCATCCATCATATCTCATCTCTCCCACTCTCTCCGTTCACCTTTTAACTCCTAAACCCCGCCCCCACCAGGTGAGACCAATTGACACCTGTGTGCCCAATCAACCAATCAAGACAAGATATATATCTAAATATATAGATCTTTGAGGCTTATTGTTATTCTTATTCTTATTTCCCCCCAGGGCTACACACACCCCCTTCTAGAAGCTTTGATGTCCTCATCAAATGTTAAAAGCTATCTGTAAAAGCTATCTGCTATCTGTAATTTGGGCTGACTACCTAACACATTTGGGACACAAGGCCATCGGGTGGCACCAGACGGTTGGGCACGGGTGACTTCTTGAAGTTTGGAATGTTTCACTTCCTATAAACACCCCATGGCTTAGGCCAGTCACTGGCTGGTTGGAAGGTGTTCCCAACTCATCATAACTCAGTCGAATCACAGGTTTTCTGATTCTTTTGGGGCGTTCAACTGGAAGTTCAACTTCTTCCGTTACTTCCTCATTATTTCCATCGGCTCCTCCCTCAGAATCTTCATCTCCTTCGGCGTCAGAGAGAAGAGGTAGATCAGCAGTCTCTGGGGGTAGGTCCACAGGTGCCAGATCTCTGAAAAGCGAAGTCTGTCTGACTTCGTCGGAGACCGGACCTGGCGGTTTTGTGAGGAACTCTGGTTGCAACAAAATATCTCCACATTTAACTACTGATTGTCTTGGGGGATCCACATCCTCATATTCAGAATCTGAGGAGAGGGGAACGTCTTCCACAACAATCTTTGTTGCACCTTGACCCCGTCTCTGTTGTGGTCTGGTCACCGGTCTCCGGGGCCGCTCAGGCTCATCATTCTGCGTGGAAAATCTCACCAAGTA
>CM070088.1:21414983-21447483 GCA_036178185.1 Liparis tanakae
ACGGAATACAGTTGCTCATTTGTATTATAAATACGTAACGGAGGTACATGTATTCCGTTACTCCCCAACACTGCATATAGGACAATAGTTTGATTAAAAGAATAAAGATGTATATACATTTTTATAAGAATAAACTTGTATATGAATGTTTATTTTTTTAATCAAACTATTGTCTCATGTATTGGTTTCATTTAAGGTATACTGTATACGGCTTTGGAATTCTCATTGTTTAAATACTACATTTTCTCACTTTCATGTATACACCCAGATTTCAGTTTAGTCATGGAGATTTGGTTTAAAGTCATGGAAAAGTCATGGAAATCCATGGTCAAAATGTCTAAGAACCCTGCATCAACAACCATGGAGATCTGGGGTGCCGGTAATGGCCCCGCCTCCAGATCAACACATGCCCTGAATAGGTCGTTGGATATTGCCACGCAATCTTGAGGACTACCTTGAGGAAGGGTAAGATGCGCTGCCGGCTTAACCATGCAACCGCGTGCAATCGTTATCTCGGTAACGGAAATTGTGACGTCATAATCTGAGCGTCACGCAGTCGTGATTACAAAATGTTGTGCCATGAGCAAGGCGTGGAGACCATGGCCGATGTACAACGTCAAAGCATGACCCATGGAAATCGTTCAGACCTTCTAGTAAGCGTACTCTGCATCTGCTAACCCCTGTAGCAACCCCTTACAGTTGAAATGGTCTTGATAAGTCAGGGTTCGTCAAGGCAGCTGCCCTTATGAGATCAATCTTTAAATGTAGCCACGCCTCCTTCACAGTGTCTGACACTGTAGGAATTTTTGCTTTGACCGCTTAATTTAACCAGATTCCGTAGAGGTTGAGACTTGAGAGCATAATCTGAAATCCACGGACGGCCATAACCGCCGTTTACCAAAAATAAAAGCCTTTATTTGATTGTTGTGGGGCGTGGTGCTGACGCAATTACCGTGACATGTTCCACTGCAATGGATCTAGTTGGACGTTCTAGTTTTTGTCTAAAATATTTAACTTTTAACTTAACATAACTTCATATCTATCTTTTGGTTACTGATTGATGGTGCATCTTGTTAGCCTTGTGGCAAATGTATGTACTGTGATTGTAAACCGCGAATTTGGCCGCTAGAAGACACTGAAAACGTGAGAAAATGTTTCGCTCTTAGGTCATGAGTCAATAAGCCTTTTGTTGGAGTCATGTTTTGGCCTGGGATAAAGAAGAGTATTACGTGGACTACAGTCGGTTCTAACACTACTTCCAGCAAACCGGAAATTACACATGATATCATCTGTTCTATGAAGGTTTGGCATTCGCTTTGAGTTGGATGAGTACCTGTTCCACCGATTTAGGAGTTGACCTCCGTGCCTCAGGAGCTCAACGAGGTGCTTGTCGTAATGCTGCAGTTGGTGGGCACACTGCCCGATCAGGTGGCATGCCCGATGGATTTCCTCCTGACTAGGGACGTCCATCTGAAAAAACACGGCAGGAACAGTCCTTATTTTGCATGGAATCGGCTCATTGGTCCTTGGTTGTACACACACTGTCTCATGTTGCTGGTGGCATTGCAGAAGTCGGACTCTCGTCAGCAGGTGCTGATGCAGCTTCTGTGGGTTGAGCAAGGTGCTGGTGTAGTACCTCAGGTTGACCACTGGATCGGTAATAGGATGTACCTTGCCCCGTGGGAGATCATGGGTGCCCTACCTCCGCCCATCCACTAGATGGGCACATAGGCGGCAAAGGTGGTTTCTTCCTCAGGGGCTGCTGACAACAGGACGTACTTCCTGTTGTAGTTCTGGAGCCTGGGGCATATGTTCCCCCCTCTCGTCTCACCTCGGTAGGGAGGGGTCTCGACCCTCCTCTCCAGGACCTCGCGCTTCTCCAAGCTTGAGTCACAGACCAAGTGCTCCCGCTGGGCCTCTGTTTCCTCTAGTGTCTCCCTCAGCTTCTCCCGCTTAGTCACTGACTGGTCACTCACTGGTCACTCTGGGTCGAGTGTTTCACCTGGGCGGCGGCATGTTGTTTGACCCAGCCCAACACTTCAAAGGAGTCTAACATTTTCTTTTCCCAAGTTATGCCTCTGCTGCACGTATGCTCATCGTTCAGTCCTTTCAATGAGAGGCCACTGGCTCTGTAGTTTCCTTCTGTCATTCAGTCACACAAAGTCAGGTCCTCCATTTCTCCTCTCTTTTTTTAATTTTAATGAACTGGAGATACTTTTGGATGGCATTCATCAAACTCAAAGACTACTTATCTATACAACGGATGTCTAATTATTATTTAAATTATTATCCTTTGAGTAATTTACGCCTCTGTCTTTCTACAGCTCACCTTATTTGGCATGTACTTGGGGTGTTAAATTAATAAAGATAATCATAATTAATAAAGTCAATCATTAGTATGTCAGAGTGTCATCAGTCACCACATAGGGGAGGGAGCTCCTGATTCAGTGTCTCCGTCTGCCCGTTAGACTGGAACCCGGAGGACAAACTGATTTTCGCCCAGAGGGTCTGGCCAAAGGCCCTCCAGACCTGGGATATAAACTGCGGACCACGCTCTGACACGATGTCCACCGGAATCACATGTAGCCGAAGCACCTAGTTGACCACAATGTCCGCCGTCTCCCAAGCAGATGGAAGCTTGGGCAGAGTGAGGACTTTTTGTGTTATCACAATAAAATGGTTTCCGTCTGACTCCTTTCGACACGGGGGAGTAGCGACTCGACTCCAAGCTCCCTCCTGATGTCCGAGCACCGTACCCTATCGCTAATTCTGAGCCCAGTCACCCTGCGTAGGAAACTCATTTTGGCCGCTTGTATTCGCGACCTCGTTCCTTCGGTCACGACCCAAAGTTTGTGACCATAGGTGAGGATTGGAATGTAGACCGACCAGTAAATCGAGAGCTTTCCCTTTCGGCTCAGCTCCCTCTTCACCTAGCGGGACCGGTACAGCGCTGTTTTTTCTGCTGCCACACTGATCCGCCTGTCCATCTCTCTCCATCTTAACCTCTCTCATGAACAAGACCCCGAGATACTTGAACTCCTTCGCTTGGGGTAAAGACTCTGTCCCCACGGAGCAATCCACCGGTTTCAGGCAGAGCACCATGGCCTCATATTTTGAAGGTGCCGACTCTCATCCCTGCCGCTTCACACTCGGCTGCAAAACGCCCCAGTGAATGCCGTAGGCCACGATCCGAGAATGCCAGAAGTACCTCATCATCTGCAAACAGCAGAGAGGCGATCACAAGATCCCCAAACCTGACCTGCTCCACCCCCAGGCTGCGCCTGGATATCCCGTTCATGAAAATCACAAACAATATATCCCTTATTAATTATCATATCTTTCTTATGTATTGATTTTAAAACAGAGAAGCAAGTAAAGATGAAAAACATTATAACTCTTCACTAGTTTACTCTTTAAACCCTCTATAATAATCCCTCATATGCCTTAGCAGGCGTGGCTTGTATGCATGAGATGGGAGGGTGAAACTCGTATTTCAAGTGCAGTATGAAAATAAATGTATGCAAGCAACACGGTGGACGGTCTGGGCTCTGAGACCATGAAGGATTACGAAGACTCCGTCACTTTTTTGGGCCAGTGGGGACGTTTCCAGCAGGTCGTCTTCTTCCTGCTCTGTTCCAGCATTCTTCCCAATGGATTCACTACTTTCTCTATTGTCTTCTTGACTGACGCTCCTCGTCACCACTGCCTGGTTCCTGAAGTCAACTTGACCCAAGACTGGCACAATGCAGATTTTAACCTGGCAGACAGGTTGAGAATTCTCCAAAATCTGTCCGGGAGCAGAGCGTCACAGTGTTGCTCCTCCCGTTGCACCTGGTAGTCGACACCGACACCCGCTGAGGGATAGACCCACTGGAGGTAAAGAAGGCACCAGAACCAGGACCCAGCGGACCGGACTGTCAGACCTCTGCTGCAGTCAAACGAGAGGTTATATAAAGGGACCCTGGTCCTCAGATACAATACCACCTTTGACCACAAGGACTGCCAAAATGAACCCATAATTAAAACTATAGTTCCTTTTAGTAACTTCAAACAGATAAGCATTTGATTTGCTATACACACTGATTGATTCACATACAGTAAATATTTAAAGTGCACAATAAACACAATACAAGTATCTAAATGTCCTCTTCTTCTTTCACAGGTGGAGACTTTAAGTACCTCCCTTATATTGTCATGGGGACTCTGGCTGTTGTGTCGGCCTTTGCTGTGCTCTTCCTTCCAGAGACTTTAGGACGACCTCCACCTCAAACTATTCAACAGATGCATAAAAGAGAAAGGTGGGTTCCTTAAGGAATATATACATCTTCATAAATTCATCCTATGTCAATAAACTTATACCGTTGAAGTGGAACCTGAAATATTGATTGATGTGTACCGTCCCTGGTAAATAAATACATAAATGAACATTAAATATATAAATAAATATGGCTTTTTTTCATATAATTGTTTCTGTATTCATAAATTCCCATAATGGTTTGTTTGTCTTTTTTCTCTACAGCTTGAAGTGTCCATTCATCACAAGAAGAGGGCATTCAAACCCTCAGGTGCTTCTGGACAGTTGCCTCTGATTGTCCACCCCCCCCCCACACACACCCCCCACCCCCACCACACACACACACACGCGCACACTAACTCACTCTTAACAGAGTAAACACGCCTCCATGTAGTTAGTGGTCTTGGTGCCATCTAGTGGTGACTTGAAGTGCTTCACCTGTATACCACCACTCTTCAGCCTTTACTCTAATTAAAGGAAAAACAATTCCACGATAAATAAACTGTTAATAAAAAATAATATTAGCTTATAGTGTTGTTATAATTAAATAATAATTTAAAGGTAATTAAGTTAAAAGTGTATGTAATGTTTGTGATAAGCCGTTAACAGGTTACGCTTGCGCCTGCGCAACGGCCAAGACTCGCTGATTCTTGTCATTTTGCCAAAAGACAGTCTCCTAAGATCGGCTTTTCTGCTGTTGCCCTTCAAAACAAGAGCTCAACATTGAGCATGAATTGAGAGTGGCCAAATCAAAAGAGGTGTAGTTGAAGGCAGAGCCTTCATGAGGCCCCATAGAGCCCCCATGAGGCCCCTCAGAGCCTTCATGAGGCCCTCAGAGCCTTCATGAGGCCCCTCGGAGCCTTCATAGAGCCTTCATGAGGCCCCTCAGAGCCTTCATAGAGCCTTCATGAGGCCCCTCGGAGCCTTCATAGAGCCTTCATGAGGCCCCTCAGACTCTTCATAGAGGCTTCATGAGGCCCCTCAGACTCTTCATAGAGCCTTCATGAGGCCCCTCAGAGCCTCCATAGAGCCTTCATCAGGTCCTCAGAGCCTTCATAATGCCCCTCAGAGCCTTCATATAGCCTTCATGAGACCCTCAGAGCCTTCATAGGCCCCTCAGAGCCTTCATAGAGCCTTCATGAGACCCTCAGAGCCTTCATAGGCCCCTCAGAGCCTTCATAGAGCCTTCATAAGGCCCCTCAGAGCCTTCATATAGCCTTCATGAGGCCCTCAGAGCCTTTCTAGAGCCTTCATGAGGCCCTCAGAGCCTTCATAGAGCTTTCATGAGGCCCTCAGAGCCTCCATAGAGCCTTCATGAGGCCTTCATAGAGCCTTCATGAGGCCCCTTAGAGCTTTCATGAGGCCCTCAGAGCCTTCATAGAGCCTTCATGAGGCCCCTCAGACTCTTCATAGAGCCTTCATGAGGCCCTCAGAGCCTTCATAGAGCCTTCATGAGGCCCTCAGAGCCTTCATAGAGCCTTCATGAGGCCCCTCAGACTCTTCATAGAGCCTTCATGAGGCCCCTCAGAGCCTTCATGAGGCCCTCAGAGCCTTCATAGAGCCTTCATGAGGCCCTCAGAGCCTTCATAGAGCCTTCATGAGGCCCCTCAGACTCTTCATAGAGCCTTCATGAGGCCCTCAGAGCCTTCATAGAGCCTTCATGAGGCCCTCAGAGCCTTCATAGAGCCTTCATGAGGCCCCTCAGACTCTTCATAGAGCCTTCATGAGGCCCCTCAGAGCCTTCATAGAGCTTTCATGAGGCCCCCCAGAGCTTCCTTAGCAAATCACAGGAAACAGTTCAGTACGTGTTCCGTTGAGATTTAATGGTTAATTTTAGTCCAGTTACTGAAATGTAGTGTAATGTATTAGATATATTTCCCAGTCGTGTGACTTCTCAGCCTTCTCTGAAGGCCTCAACATAGTTACAAAGTTAAAGTTAAAGTTATTGCACTATTGTCTTCTTCTGTTGCTGTGCTTCCATCCGTCAGCGCTGCTGCCAGTCTAATTTATTTTAACGGGAGCATTTATCCAATCACATGTCAGCTCCACAGTCTCTATGGAAGGAGAGCAGCTCATCTCAGGCCTTCAACAGCCGAGTACAGCCTGAAGTTCACGGGACATTATCGTTGATTGACATCATCTTTAACCAATCATATCGCTAGTTTGACCCCACAAATAGCTAGCTTGAGCCAGACCCCACAGCTTGTTAGCTTGAGCCAGACCCCACAGCTAGCTACAGGGCTCTCAAGTCTCACGCATTGAGCGTGAGACTCACGCATTTCGGTCTTAATTCACACACTCCCGCCACACATCGTATTTCTCACGCTGAAAAAAACGTGGCTATTTAATGTTTTAATGTGCCGCTGCGCCAACATGAGCTGCTCTCACCGTGTAGAAATCCAGCGCTCCCCGAGTTCTGCTGTGAGATGTCACTTATCAGCCAGACCCCACAGCTAGCTAGCTTGAGCCAGACCCCACAGCTAGCTAGCTTGAGCCAGACCCCACAGCTAGCTAGCTTGAGCCAGACCCCAAAGCTAGCTAGCTTGAGCCAGACCCCACAGCTAGCTAGCTTGAGCCAGACCTCACAGCTAGCTAGCTTGAGCCAGATCCCACAGCTAGCTAGCTTGAGCCAGATCCCACAGCTAGCTAGCTTGAGCCAGCAATGTTCAGCCCTGAAACGGATGAAGACTCATTCCAGAAAAACGCAACTGGGGAGGCTTGACTTTCCTCACTGGCGTCCATGGCGCTCAGAAGGAGCTGTTAGTGGACTTAAAGCTCAACAACAAACTCTACGACCGCGTCATTGAGTTGTTTGTTGGCCAAGAGAGGAGGATGGACTTTAACTTGAAGTTGGTGAGTGAGCTGCTTTTTGTGTTCTGCAGTAGCGTTGAGTTCATTTGTCTCTTTGTTTCTATTTTATGGTTCTTTCTGATTCTATTGAGTGTGAGGTGTTTTAGTGCCAAAGTCCTGTCTGATTGTGTTGTTATATATAAATGTGACTAGTTCTTGTAAATGTGTTCTCGTCATGGTGTTTATTACGGAGGTGTGGACTACAAGCACTGTCCTTAATGACGCAGCATCCCGTCATGGCGTGTTTATGTATCTGCAGCTATGTATTTGTAGGTGTTGCGCTTCATGTAACATTTCATTCCACTTGTTGCAGTGTGAATACGAGGTGTTTACACCAAACCAATAATAACTTGCAAATGTGGCGTTTTAAAGAAACACGGCAACTTTATCTCCTTCCGTCTGCTCCTTCACAATAAAAGCCCCGCACAGGAAACACTAGTGAACTTATATCTTACATTAGGTTGTTCAGCCGTAGTAAGACGGCATTGGAGGCTGAGGTAGAAAATGCACAGACCTCCACTGATATTTCCCCAAGATGCTAGAAACTCTTTCTCTTGGGGCTTGATTATCTTCAGACCTTTACCAGATTTAAGGGATTAGCAGAGTTATCACACTGATTGTCTTCCCTGTAAAACTTTAACAAACACATTCTAAGTTGATAGAAGGACACCAGTAAAGTCAGCTGCTCGTAGTGGTGATAATGAAAGGAAGCAAATGTTTAACACTACAAAAACCATTACAACTCTACACTAGTTTACTCTTTAAACCCTCTTCAAAAAAAATGCTATAGAAGGTGTGGCTTGTATGCATGAGATGGGAGGGCAGAACTATTTTAATGCCGTTGCAGTACAAAACAAGTACACATCATCTACACGGTGGACGGTCTGGGCTCTGAGACCATGAAGGATTACGAAGACTCCGTCGCTTTTCTGGGCCAGTGGGGACGTTTCCAGCAGGTCGTCTTCTTCCTGCTCTGTTCCAGCATTCTTCCCAATGGATACACTACTTTCTCTGTTGTCTTCTTGACTGACGCTCCTCGTCACCACTGCCTGGTTCCTGAAGTCAACTTGACCCAAGACTGGCAGAACGCCAGCCTCCCGATAGAGGTAGTTATTTTATGTTACTACACTGGTTTGTCATTATAAGTTACACAATGTTTAACAATTACAAAAGGGAGTAAGGCTGGAAAAGAAAAGTCTTACTGTGAAGTAATTTAAATTATATTCTGAAATAAACTGATTATGTGTTTGCTGTGATATTTTTACACTAATTATCTAGTATATAATTATAAGCAATTAAAATATAAAAATCAAACATTCTGCAATGATTTGGACTCACAGGGTGACAACCTTGGATATTTGTGAGTTCAGACTTTCACTGATATAATTCTTACCTCAAGTTGTTATGATATTATAATACGTTAATGATCAAATTTGTGGCTTTTAAGTTGATCTACAGTGTTTTTCTGCATCTAAAGTTTAAAAAGGAGTCCACGGTTTACGTTTTTACGTGAAACGTGACTAACGGCACTAACAGAGGTTTGTGCCGTTGTGCCCGTGAGCTGGTGGATGGGAACCAGCAGCTGAGCAGGTGCAGCAGGTTCCGGCTGGACGTGGTCAGAAACCTCTCCGCTCAGGGATTGGTTCCTGGCCGGGACGTCAACCTGACGGACCTGGAGCAGGAGGGCTGTGTGGACGGCTGGAGCTACAGCAGAGACGTCTACCAGTCCACCATCGTCTCGGAGGTCAGGGTTGTTGTCTGTTAGCCTACAGTTCAGTAACTGGACTAAAGTAAATCAATAAACCTGAATGCAACACATACTCAACTATGATTTGCTAAGGAAGGAAATGTTTGGTGGATTGTTTTATTATTTTACAAAGGAGGTTATTTGTCTTTGTTCACGCTCCTCCAGTTTGACCTGGTGTGTGGAGAGCAGTGGAAGCAGCCGTTCACCGCAACAGTTTACTTACTGGGAGTTCTTGTTGGATCCTTCTTCTCAGGACAGCTCTCAGACAGGCACTGAACACACCGTCTCATTTTACAAATCATATACACATATTCCTAAAACTTTTTCATTCTTGATGAAAATGTCCCTGTTTAACTTTTGCCAAATAAAAAAAGACAGTAGATAAAAAACGGATACATTTAAACTGAAAGGATCTTTAGTAACCGGTAGTGTGAAGGATTCAAAATATATTTTATAATATGCTCTCATTTCTTCTCATTCTAGGTTTGGAAGAAAGCCTGTTTTCTTTGGCACAATGGCACTTCAGATAATTAATTTTGTTCAAATTTTTTCAACTTCATGGATTGTGTTCGCCATCCTCGGCTTCATCAGTGGAATTGGACAGATCTCCAACTATGTGGCTGCTTTTGTGCTGGGTAAATGTTTACATGTTGTACTTTTGAACTAGAAATACTACCGTTAGTGATGTTGAACAATTTACATATATTGTGTGTACTGTGCAAGTCCTGTTGTATCACTTCTTACAGTATAACTAACTTCATATATTGACCTGCATTTCTCTCTCTTTCAGGCAATGAGATCTTGACTGGCAATGTACGGGTCCTGTTCTCATCTCTGGGGGTGACTCTGGGGTTTGCCTTTGGCTACATGATGCTGCCTCTTTTGGCTTACTTCTTGAGGGGCTGGAAGTATCTCCTGCTGGCTATCTCTTTGCCTGGCCTGCTCTACATACCGCTCTGGTGGTAGGTTGTACTCATGACTATTAAATATGTTTTTATGTTAAGTTTACCATATCGTCCATCCATCCATCCATCCATCCTACATTTCATTTAGCTGACGCTTTTATCCAAAGCGACTTACAATCCTGTTACATTCATACAGCGTAGACGCAGCTACAGGGAGCAACTCAGGGTTAAGTGTCTTTCTCAAGGACACATCGACTAGGGCGAGGAATGAACCTCAACCCCCTGATTGAAAGACGGTCCTGCTACCCACTGACCCATAGTCGCTTCCCCTTATCTGGGGCTGGTTATTATTGGCAGAAGGCTATGCAAGGTAGTCAAGGTACCCCTCACTCCAGCAGCGAGACGATTGTCTCGCCATGTCATTGGTTCCCCGTGCTTATTATTGGATACAGTGGACAAGCTGATCTGCGCAGCTGGAGTCATGATTCACGGCGCCGAGCGATAAAGGCGAGTAAACAATGAGTCAGCATGTGTGGGAAATGATAATCAGACATAGGGATAAAAGGCTGGCATGAGGGTTATGGTCTTGTCGTGGTTAAAATTTTTCAAATTGGGTGTTTCCACAACATATATACATACGGTGTATTCAACTTTTACTTTATGTAATATTAGGCTTATATTACATCTACAAAGATTATTAAGAGGGCACATGCAGCTCTCTCCCTCAGACGAGGGTCAACAGCTCCAGACAGAGATAGACCCATCGGCCTTGTGCTGCTCAGTCTGAACCGTAGAGAGGAGACGGCAGAGCGAGGACCAGGAGGCCCAGACACAACAACGATAAGAGAAGAGACGAGGGGGGAGACGTCCGCGAGAAACCTCACTTTCCTTAAAGTAAGCGGCTTGGACTGGGACAGGGGTCACACTGAGTGACGAGTACTAATATGTAATTTTCAATTCAATTCAGTTTATTTGTATAGCCCAGTTTCACAAATTACAAATTTGTCTCAGAGTGCTTTACAATCTGACACATAGACATCCCTGCCCCAAAACCTCACATCGGACCAGGAAAAACTCCCAAATAACCCTTCAGGGGAAAAAAAAGGGAAGAAACCTTCAGGAGAGAACAGAGGAGGATCCCTCTCCAGGATGGATAGAACAATAGATGTAATGTGTACAGAAGGACATATTTAGAGTTAAAATACATTCAAGGAATCTGACAGAGTTTATCAATAGTTCATATTTAGGCATATTCCACGATGGAGAGTTTGGAGACCTCCCAAGTGGAGGAGTGGGCGGAGTCCCAGCAGGGCAGTGGCACACCTGGCGACTCACGATCCAACCATGGATGGTCCATCAGCAGATGGATCTATGCCGTCTCATAGGGTCCGATGACCCCATGAGACGTGAAGTCAGAAGGACTCCGGGGAGAAAGCAGAGTTAGTCATGTGTGATGGAGAGATGAAGATTCATCCATAGGAGAAAGAAAAGAGGAGAGAGGTGCTCAGTGCATCCTAAAGGTCCCCAGCAGCTATCAGCCTCTAGCAGCATCTCCAGGTGTGGACCAGGTGAACCTGATTCAGCCCTGACTATAAGCTCTGTCAAAGAGGAAAGTCTTCAGTCTACTCTTGAAGGTGGTGACTGTGTCTGCCTCCCGGACTGAAGGTGGAAGCTGGTTCCATAAAATAGGAGCTTGATAACTAAAGGCTCTGGCTCCCATTTTACATTTTAAGACTCTAGGAACTACAAGTAGCCCCGCGAGTGAGCGCAGCTCTCTGGTGGGGCGATACGGTACTACAAGCTCTTTAAGATATGATGGTGCATCACCAATTAAGGCTTTGTAAGTTAAGAGAAGAATTTTAAAAGTGATTCTTGATTTTACAGGGAGCCAGTGCAGAGCAGCTAGTGCAGGAGTAATGTGATCTCTTTTCTTAGTTTTAGTGAGAACACGAGCTGCAGCATTCTGGATCAACTGGAGGGACCTAAGAGACTTATTAGAGCAGCCTGATAATAAGGAGTTGACCTAAGAGACTTATAGTGCAGCCTGATAATAAGGAGTTGCAGTAATCCAGTCTCGAAGTAACGAACGCGTGAACCAATTTCTCTGCATTTTTTTGAGACAAGATGTGCCTGATTTTTGAAATATTACGTAGATGGAAGAATGCAATCCTTGAGATTTGCTTTATGTGGGAGTTAAAGGACAAGTCCCGATCAAAGATAACGCCGAGATTCTTTACAGTGGTGTTGGATGCTAGAGTAATGCCATCTACAGAAATCACATCACCAGATAATTGATCTCTGAGGTGCTCAGGGCCGAGTAGAATTACTTCGGTTTTGTCTGAGTTTAACATCAAGAAGTTGCCGGTCATCCATGTTTTTATGTCACTAAGACATGCTTGAATTTTAGTGAGTTGGTTAGTCTCCTCTGGTTTTATCGATAGATATAGTTGAGTATCATCTGCATAACAATGAAAGTTTATAGAGCGTTTCCTGATAATATTGCCCAAAGGAAGCATGTATAAGGTAAATAGAATTGGTCCAAGCACAGAACCTTGTGGAACTCCGTGACTAACGTTGGTGGTCATTGAGGCTTCATCGTTTACAAATACAAACTGAGATCGATCTGATAAATAGGATTTAAACCAACTTAGGGCGGTGCCTGAAATACCAATCGACTGCTCCAGTCTCTGTAATAGGATGTTATGGTCAATGGTGTCGAATGCAGCACTAAGGTCTAACAAGACCAGTACAGAGAGAAGTCCTTTATCTGCTGCCATTAAGAGGTCATTCGTAATCTTCACCAGTGCTGTCTCTGTGCTGTGGTGTTTTCTAAATCCTGACTGAAACTCTTCAAATAAACTATTCTGATGTAGAAAGTCACACAACTGATTTGCGACCACTTTCTCAAGGATCTTAGAGAGGAAGGGGAGGTTAGAGATCGGTCTGTAGTTAGCCAAAACCTCTGGATCCAGAGTGGGCTTCTTCAGGAGAGGTTTAATTACAGCTACTTTGAAGGAATGTGGTACGTGGCCTGTTAACAAAGACACATTAATAATATCCAAAAGAGAGCTGCCAATTAAAGGCAAAACGTCTTTAAGCAGCCTAGTCGGGATAGGGTCCAAGAGACAGGTAGACGTGTTAGAAGTAGAAACCATTGAAGATAATTGGTCACGGTTGATGGGAGAAAAGCCATGTAAATATATACCAGGACATACAGGGGTTTCCAAAGCCATTCCACTTGAGGACAGATTGGCACTGGTTAAGGGCAAGAGATTATTAATCTTGTCCCTAATAGTTAAAATCTTCTCATTGAAGAAGTTCATAAAGTCATTACTCCTGAGGTCTATAGGAATACTGGGCTCCACAGAGCTGTGACTCTCTGTCAGCCTGGCTACAGCTAAAGAGAAACCTAGGGTTGTTCTTATTCTTCTCTATTACTGATGAGTAATATTCTGCTCTGGCATTACGAAGGGCCTTCTTATAAGTTTTAAGACTATCTCGCCAAACTAAGCGGGATTCTTCCCGATTAGTTGAACGCCAAATGCTTTCAAGCTTTCGTGACGTTTGCTTTAATGTGCGGGTCTGAGGGTTATACCAGGGAGCAAACCTTCTCTTCCTCACTGTCTTCTTCTTCAGAGGGGCTATCGAGTCCAGTGTCATTCTCAGTGAGCCTGTGGCACTATCAACAAGATGATCAATCTGGGACGGACTAAAGTTAGACCAGGAGTCCTCTGTTATATTGAGACATGGTATTGAATCAAGTGCAGAAGGAATCGCTTCTTTAAATTTAGCTACAGCACTGTCAGTTAGACATCTGGTGTAGAAACTTTTGACTAGCGGTGTACACTCCGGTAGTATAAACTAAAGTTATAAGGTTGTGGTCTGACAGAAGAGGATTCTGTGGGAAGACCTTCAAATGCTCAATGTCAACGCCATATGTAAGAACAAGATCAAGCGTGTGGCCAAAGCTGTGAGTGGGTTTCTGTACTCTCTGACGAAAGCCGATCGAGTCCAACATTGAGATGAATGCAGTACCAAGGCAATCATTATCAACATCCACATGAATATTAAAATCTCCTACAATAATAACTTTATCAGTTTTAAGAACCAAACTTGATATAAATTCTGAAAATTCTGATATAAACTCTGAATATGGACCGGGTGGCCGGTACAGAATCACAAATAGAATCGGCTGTAATGTTTTCCAGGTTGGATGTGAAAGACTAAGAACAAGGCTTTCAAAAGAGTCGTAGTTTAATTTAGGTTTAGGTTTTATTAAAAGGCTCGAGTCAAAGATGGCTGCTACTCCACCTCCTCGACCGGTGTCTCGAGGAATGTGAGTATTAACATGACTTGGAGGAGTCGACTCATTTAGGCAGACATATGCTTCATGGCGCAGCCAGGTTTCAGTTAGACAACATAAATCAATGTGATTATCTGTTATTAAATCATTTAGTAACACAGCTTTAGATGACAGAGATCTAATATTTAGGAGACCACATTTAATAGTCCTGTTTTGTTGCACTGCTGAAATAATGGTGTTAACTTGTATAAGGTTATTGTGTACGACTCCTCTTGTGATTACTTTAGATTTATTTAATTTAAGTGGCCGTGGGACAGACACAGTCTTCACAGTCTCTATTCTAGAGTAATGGATGGGTAACTGCTCGACAAGAAGAGCAGAGAAGGGTGTTAAACTACAACTCTGCTCCCGTTTCCTGATCTGAACCCCGGATTGTCATGGATTAGGTCCGGTGATCAACGTGGTCATATTCGCAGAAATGAGACGCGCTCCTTCCAACGTGGGATGGACGCCGTCCCTCCTCATCAGATCAGGTTTTCCCCAGAAAGTCTTCCAGTTGTCTACGTAGCCCACCTTATTCGCTGGGCACCACT
This sequence comes from Liparis tanakae, assembly GCA_036178185.1. NCBI lineage: Eukaryota > Metazoa > Chordata > Actinopteri > Perciformes > Liparidae > Liparis > Liparis tanakae. Next base: position 21,429,676 of record CM070088.1, read on the forward strand.
TCGACAGCCAGCGGTTGAAAGACGGTATACGGCTATATAATTCGTCAGTTTTCAAATTTGGGAGAGGGCCAGAGAAAATTACGGTGTCCGACAACGTCTTGGCATAAGCACACACCGATTCCACATTCATTTTACTGACTTCCGACCTACGGGCTCGGGCGTCGTTACCACCGGCATGTATTACAATCTGACTGTACCTACGCTCATCCTTAGCCAGCAGTTTCAAACAAGACTCCACGTCGCCCGCTCTGGCCCCCGGGAGGCACACTACCCTGGTCCGCGGCTTCGCTATCTTCACGTTCCTGACTATAGAGCTCCCGATAACCAGTGTGTTCTCCTCAGCGGTGTGTCGCTGAGCAGGAAAAGCGGTTCAAACGTGAAGTGGTTGGTGCACAGCAGGCTTCTGTATAGACTTACCACTCTTGCGAACAGTTACCCATCCTCCTGGCTGGCCAGGCGCTGCCGGGGAAGAGCTAGTAGCTACCTGTGGCTCCGCACCGGCTACGGGAGAGGGCGGGCTAACTAGCATAGCTGGCTGAGTTTCGATGGCGCGGAGCCGTGCATCTAACCTAATGAGGGAGTGGACGGAGGAGCACCTGCAGTGAGTGTGAGGTATAAATAATATGTCAATGTGTTTGTTCGGGGGCTGGGAAAGACAGATGTGGAGGAGGTCGTTGTCTTTAATACCCAGACCAGGTTTATTTGTGAGACTGTTGGTTACAAATAAATCTACGTGAACTGAACTCTGATCCAAACTCTCTGTGTCCTGTGGGTGTTTGATCACTGAGATCCAGAGGGTGAGTCTCCTGTGGCGTCTCAGCAGCAGTCAGATAGGAGAGAGAAACACGTTTATACGCATCGGGTTAAGAGATTAGTCAGAATGGACCAAAAAGGAAGAAATCCAGCCACAACAGTCTTCCTGCCTGAACTTACGCTAGCTTCACGTTCTTAGGTTGCCGTCACAACAGGCAACGGAGACCTTCTGATCACAACTCCTATGGCAGCCTTCTGTGTCTCTAACCTTCCCTGGGATGCACAATCCATTTGTCTGGAGGTAGGAGTTGAACACCTTGCGGATAGGGGCCTCAGCCAGACAGTCCCAGTTCACCCGAACATTTGGGTTTAACAGGTCCCTCCAGCAGCTTTCCTTGCCATCAGTTGACATCTCTTATCAAAAGTGAAGTTAATGTTTCACATCCCCAGAGCCAGTCTGTGATGCAGGGATCAGTTCTCATAAGTTCCACCTTTTGAACTGCTGTCCGGCTTACAATGCACCCAACCCAACTGCCTATCCCTGCTGGTTCTGGAACCACAGTACCTTATATGACACTATACATGTCATGATGTTGCTCTTGTCAGAAGATGATAACAATAATTTGCCTCTTTTACTATATAAACATCCTAACTTGTCTTCACGTGTCAGTTAAGCTTCTCTGATCCGACTTGAACCTTTTTGCTTCCCTCTCTCAAACTGAGGCAGGTTCATCCCAGAGTCTCCTCGTTGGTTGCTCTCTCAGGGAAGAGTGGAGGAGGCTGTGAACATCGTGAGAAAAGCTGCTAAATGGAACAAAGTCGATGCTCCACTGGTCATCTTTGAGGATCACGGCGTACATGTAGGTCTGCCCAAACATACATTGTGTAAGACCAGACACTGAACAAAGTGTGTACTTAAAGAGACGCACTGTTAGAACAATTCATCCCATTGGTAGCAATGTACGTCCCACATTTCATGACAATTTGTCCAGCAGTTGTTGAGATGATACGCCAAACTACTGGTGAGACGAAGGTTTTTGTATCTTGCAGGTTGATGAAACAAAGACGCACCAGAAGGAACAGCACAATATCTTCAACCTGGTGAGGACAAAAAACATCAGAAACACGACACTCATTCTGTGCCTGCTGTGGTGAGTGTGTATTTTTTTTTTCTTCATATTTGCTCATTTACAGCGATGAAAGTACTAATCGTCGAGGTGGTGTTAAATGTTGTTTCTTTGCAGATTTCCATTTATACCTCTTGGTTGTCTGTATCTCCCCAGGTTTACTTTGAATATAGGATACTATGGCCTGTCCCTGAACACATCTCAACTTCATGCTAACCCCTACATCAGCTGCTTCCTCTCAGCAGTTGTAGAGGTACCAGCATACACCTCAAGCTGGCTGGCGCTGCGATACTTTCCACGACGACTTTCTGCTGTTTCTATTTTGCTCGTTGGAGGATTGTCGCTGTATTTCCTTCAACTGGTGCCTGAAAGTAAGCAGTGACGGGACATGTGGTTCATTATGGCACTTTTATATTTCCAAATTAATATTTAAATCCCCTTCAACAGATTCAGCATTGCACTCCTATAACATTTGGAAAGAAGATTTTTTTTAATCCTCCGCAACTCGTCACCTTAACATGGGGGAGGAGTTTAAGAGGCTCAGTGATGGGAGCAATGTTGCCTGGGGAATTAGCCCCTGGTAGTGTCCCAAGTAAACCGGTCTTGGGGGAGAGACCAGACTAAGAGCGGTTCAAAAACCCTGGTGGATAGCGACCAACGGACTTCAGCTACCTCGCCCAGACCAGAGAAACGGGGGAACCACCTAGAACCAGACCCCAAAGGGCAGCTTCTTGTGCTTTCGTCTATGTGTGCCCATAAGTGTACCTGATACCGGAACACCTGATGCTGCAAATCAATGATCGACTTTGTATTTGTATCATTTAATCTGCGGCTGTAAGTCTTGGACATTTGGGTGGAGAGGATGCTGAGCTGTCAACTGATCACCACCTGGTGGTAAGTTGGATCAGATGGCGGGGGAGACGGCTAGAAAAACCTAGAAAAACCCAAATGTGTAGTGAGGGTGAACTGGGAATGTCTGGCCAAGGATCCTGTCAGGGAGGTCTTCAACTCCCACCTGTTCTCACATATGGGGACATAGAATCAGAGTAGACCATGTACTAACCCTTTATTGTGGATCTCCTTTCCAACGGGAGGATTTATTCTCTGATCACGTATAAAATACAAGCTTGATGCGATTGCAATCACAGCGGGAGTCCTTTTCGGTCATCACATGTCAAAACCCAAAACGACTCTGCCTTTCCCAAAACAAGTTTGGCTCTTCAAGCACCCACATTCGTGGTTTCATTGAGTGAAGGCAGGGGTACAACATGTGGATCATTCAGGAGCTTTCTCAGACAAACTGTTCTCTCATTTCAGGTTTATCAGAACTGGCTGTTTCTCTGGAGATGCTGGGTAAATTAGCCATGACCACCGGTACAGCCCTGATGTTTGCCTACACTGCAGAGCTTTACCCAACAGTGCTCAGGACCACAGCTACAGGGACGTGCAGTGGTTTTTCCAGAGTGGGCAGTTCCATTGCACCTTTTTTGTCACAGCTAAGTGAGTCTTTGTTTAGCCTGAAATATCATTTGAAGTCACTGTAAGGGACTTTTAACCGATTATGAAACCGTCTCAAATGGAGACTAAATCCTCCATGTGACCCTCGTTGATTGGCTTTTTCTTCATAGTTATTCTTAATGCTTGTCATCGGTGCCACAGGGTTGGTTTACGTGCAAAATGCAGAGTTGAAACCATGCAGGTTCACCAGAAACTCATTGGTCCAGACTCCAGTTGGGCCTCCGGCAACGACCGAATCCAGCTTCACTGCAGATTTTAACCTGGCAGACAGGTTGAGAATTCTCCAAAATCTGTCCGGGAGCAGAGCGTCACAGTGTTGCTCCTCCCGTTGCACCTGGTAGTCGACACCGACACCCGCTGAGGGATAGACCCACTGGAGGTAAAGAAGGCACCAGAACCAGGACCCAGCGGACCGGACTGTCAGACCTCTGCTGCAGTCAAACGAGAGGTTATATAAAGGGACCCTGGTCCTCAGATACAATACCACCTTTGACCACAAGGACTGCCAAAATGAACCCATAATTAAAACTATAGTTCCTTTTAGTAACTTCAAACAGATAAGCATCTGATTTCAACTATGCAGTTTGGATGCTACACACACTGATTAATTCGCAAATAGTGCAAGATAAACACATGAACTCTTTTATCTAAACGTCCCGTGGAAAACGACATGTATTGTCCTCTTCTCCTTTTACAGGTGTATACTTTGAGTACCTCCCTTATATTGTCATGGGGACTCTGGCTGTTGTGTCGGCCTTTGCTGTGCTCTTCCTTCCAGAAACTTTAGGACGACCTCTACCTTAAACTATTCAACAGATGCATAAAAGAGAAAGGTGGGTTCCTTGAGGAATATATATGTCTTTGTAAATGCATCCTATGTCAATACTCTTATACCGTTCAGGTAGAAACTGAAATGTTGATTGATGTGCACCGTCCCTGGTAAATTAATACATAAATTAACATTACATATAATGTTGTAAACAGTAACCAAGGCTGACAAAAATACCAAGTTATTGTACTAAAACTACCACAGGAACTGGTTGTTCAGGCAAGAAAATAACAACAACGATGAATAGAAGGGAAAAGATATTTAAACATTGTAGCTTTTCAATAAAAAAAAAATCTGTATTTATACATTCCTATGATGGTTTGTTTATGTGTCTTTTGTCTCTACAGCTTGAAGTGTCCATTCATCACAAGAAGAGGGCATTCAAACCCTCAGGTGCTTCTCCAAAGTCCTTAAAGGAGCTATGCATAAATACTGCTGTATTAACTACGTATGTAATACAGCATATGTCTCTGCTATGTTCAGTACAAGTGGATTTAATGTGATTACATGAACAAGAAAGGAAATTAAAAGAATTAAACACATTTTTTGGAGGCAATCCAATTGTGCTTGCAGTCTGTCTAAATACTGGTCCTCCCGCCTGTCGATCTCCATAAATCTGGATTGTTTCGGTGAGTTTCCTGGTGTTTATCGGCAGGAGAGAAGTTATTATGAAAGCTCCACATCCACAAAATGACTCTCCCTTTATTGCACAATCTCTCAAACCAATGGTGAGGAAAACCATTTAATATATATAGTTGTAGAAATATTAACACTTGTTACTGTTATTATAATAATTATAGGAATTGTAATAGTGATACTCAAATAATTAGTATTATAATTAGATAATAATTGAAGTGAATTAAGTTAAAAGTGCATGTAATGTTTGTGGTAAGCCGATTACAGGTTACACGGCCAAGACTCGCTGATTCTTGGCAAAATCTGCTTTTTTGCTGTTGCCCTTCAAAACAAGAGCTCAACATTGAGCATGAATTGAGATTTGCTAAATCAAGCCTGCAACCCTGTTTTAAAAAGAGGTGTAGTGGAAGGCAGAGCCTTAATGAGGCCCCCACAAGGCCCCTCCGAGCCCCTCAGATAATATATATATATATATATATATATGAATAAATAGATATAAAAAATGGTTCGGACATGTTTTTCATCCATAAATATAATAATTATAATAATACATTTATTTTATAGGGCACCCTTCAAGACAGTTACGTTATATATATATATATATATATATATATATATATATATATATATATATATATGAAACCCAGTGAAAGAGAGGGGCTGCCCCATGAAGCTGTCATTAATTTCACTTTCAATTCAAACTAAAAGGGAAGCTTTAAAATATGTTTGAAAACGCCGCTGCGCTGTGTTCTCCTGTTGAGAAGGATGTGTGTTGTTGTTGTTGTTGTTGATGATGATGATGACGGAGCAGCTGGTAACTGATCTCAGGCCTGCTGCACACGGCCCCCGCCGAGCCCTCAGCTCGCGCTGCTCATCCTCAGGACTCGGCCGACGCGCACCACACGGAGGTGAGTTGACTCTCGGGGCTTCATTGTGATCTGATTGCGGAGCTGCGCCCTGTTCTACAGGTGCATAGTGCATACATCCGCTGGTGTAGCGTGGTTTGACGCAGAGACGGGCATTGTGGGTAGAGGGCTGTGTCCATATGGTTATTACGCTGTTTACTCTGTTCTAAACAGGAGGTTGTGAAAGTGAAAGTTAAGTGGATGCTCTTTCTTTTACGTGTTCTGTTGTAAGATTGCGTGTCTTATCCACAATTCCACCATCCTCTGGATGTTAACATGCGTCATACATAAACCCTTTGACGGTGTGCATGTGTCCCTGTGACATGTTTCTGTGAAGAGCGGCTACGCCAGGAGTGTCAAACTCTTTTTAGCTCAGGGGCCACATGGAGGAAAATCTATTCTCAAGTGGGCCGGACCGGTGAAATGATGGCATAATAACTTAAAAATAATGACAACTTCAGATTGTTTGATTGTTTTCTTTGTTTTACTTTGTTCAAAATAGTATAAGCACATTCTGAAAATGTACACACCACAAATAATCCTCTTGACAAAACACTTCAAGTTAGTTGAATATTCAGAGGAAAAAATGTGTGCAATTTGGAACTTAGACTTTGTCTCAGTGTATCTACAAAGCCATTAAAGTCACAGCCTATCTGGAATTGAACACAATACAAAATAAATAAAACAACTCTTCTAGGTATCAAATACCTCATTTGTCATTTTCACATATTAATCCTGTGGTAACTTAACAAACCATACAAACTGAGCTAGAAACTGTTCAAGAGGGTTGAGTTGCTCCCTACCTTGTAGGCTAAGCTATTTATTGATAGAAAAATAAAAGCTGTGCAATGCATGAACAATTTCAACAAATCAAACTTATGAACTGAAGTGACTGATATTATTACAGTTAATTCACACATTGTAAATCACACACTTTCATTTTCACAGAACTATATCAGGGTGCAGTGTCTCATGCAGCATTTTAAGTGGGGTTACCCATTGTTTAGTTCACTCCTGAAACCTGGCATCTTTTAGCTTTCACAAGTGCATCAATATCAGGCGTCACATCCTGAGTGGCAGCCAATTTCAGGATGTTATTCAAGTGCTTGTGCGTGAGCCTTGAGCGCAGCTTTGTTCTATTGATGCTCATTACAGAGAACACTTGCTCACAAAGATATGTGGTTCCAAACATGCACAACACTTTTGCAGCAAGGGCTGTCAATTTGGGGTAACGTTGCAAAAGATACTGATAAAATGGCAGATCGGAGGCATTCACGGTGAATGGCGAGCAAAACACTTTGAAGTCTTTCTCCAGTTCACCAAAAATCTGAAAGCGTTGCTCAAACTCCCACAATAGTCCCGTTATTTTATCTTTGAACCGCTTCATGTCTGCGGTATGTTGGGTCGCGCACACAGGCAGAATGACAAGCTAGCTCCGGACTAGCGGTAGCCTCTTGCTCAGGCCTGGTATAAACAGTTTGCTTGCTTAACATAATTGCTATTGCGACATCCAGTGGACACATTTAGAACAGCATTTTTTTTTCATTGGAAAATTTTATCTTTTTATTTTCTGCTTTGCAAAATCAAAATCATCTCGCGGGCCGGATTGAACCTGTTCGCGGGCCTGATTCGGCCCGCGGGCCGTATGTCTGACACCCCTGGGCTACGCAGTTGGTTAAGAAGTGTATAAACCGCACCACTAGAGGGCGCCATTCAGTTGTACGCATGCGCAACACAAATGTAATGCTCCGTGATTGTTCACATTTTGTTGCTGGTTATTTATTGTTGAGTTACTATTTAAAAACATGTAGACGGTATTTCATTGGTTATTTATTTATTTAGTTTAATCATGTTGTCTAGTATTGTGTTTTGTTAAGCTCCTGCGGATATATATAAAATAAATATGTATATATACATATGTATATTATATATATGTATTTATATATACTTATATATCTGTATGCATATGTATATATAATAAATATATATTGAAATATATATATATATATATATATAGTGCACCGGAAAGTATTCACAGCGCTTCATTTTTTCCACATTTTGTTATGTTACAGCCTTATTCCAAAATGGATTAAATTCATTATTTTCTTCAACATTCTACACACTACAACCCATAATGACAAAGTGAAACCTTTTTTTAGCAAATTTTTGCAAATTTATTAAAAATAAAGAACGAAAACATAACATGTACGTATTCCTGTGGTGTTGCTACTTTTAATTAAAGGTACATTACACCCCAAGTATAAACAACGTTTTTCATTTTAATTGTGTTTCTTCAATAATGGAGGTTTAATTGAACGCCGCAATAATCTCCAATCACTTTCAAATGAATTCACTTAAATTAGTATTTAATTATTATAATTATCATTATTATTATTAGGCTACAATTATTATTATTTGAATTACTCATCATCGGTTTGAGAGATTATGCAATAAAGGGAAAATCCTGTTGTTGATGTGGAGCTTTCATAATAACTTCATAACTGCAGATAAACACCAGGAAACTCAGCGAAAACAATCCAGATTCATGGAGAGCGACAGGCAGGAGAACCAGTATTTATCATGTTTTATTATGCAGAATTGTTCTTTTTAAAGTTTAAAGTAAAATTCAGATAACTGTTTATTTAACGTGGCATTTTATATTGTAAGTCGCTTTGGATAAAAGAGTCTGCTAAATGACATGTAATTAGAAGAAAGGTTAAAGCGTGGTGGCGTACAGGTGAAGTACCTCAAGTCACCACTAGATGGCAACAAAACCTTAAATATAAATTACATGAAGTTGACGGGTGTTTACTGTGTTAAGAGTGTGTGAGGTGTGAGTGTGTGTGTGTGTGTGTGTGGGGGGGGCAGAAAACACATACTTTGTAATGTGCATAATTGTGTGAAGAAGAGTAAACCTCGAGAACCGATGATGATGATGATGATGATGATGATGATGATGATGATGATGATGATGATTAATATATATATTTATTGTTTTATGCTCGTCCTGGGCTGCAGCCGTTTGATTGGCTGGCGTCCTCGTTCTCGTTGGCCCGTCTCGGCGCGGACCGGCCTCGACCCGGTTCATATCTGGGTCAGGGCCATAAACCCGAGAAGCGCCTCCTCAGCTCTGGCGGCGGCGCCCCCTCTGGCCAGAGGGCGCTACTGCAGCCACTGCCTTCTGTAAACAGAAGTCACGTGATTTACCAGAAACGGCCTGAAGCCTCTGGACTCAACACAACAAGACAACAAGGGTCCTGGACCCCCAGGACAACAAGACAATATATAAAGTATATATATATATATATTACATATACTATATGTAATATATATACTATATATAATTATTATTACATATGTTATATAATAATGAGGCCCCCACAAGGCCCCTCAGAGCCCCTCAGATAATATATATATGAATAAATAGATATAAAAAATGGTTCGGACATGTTTTTCATCCATAAATATAATAATAATAATCATAATAATACATTTATTTTATAGGGCACCCTTTAAGACAGTTAAGATATATATATAAGATATATATATATATAAGATATATATATCTTATATATATATATATCTCTTATGTATATCTTAACTGTCTTAAAGGGTGCCCTATAAAATAAATGTATTATTATGATTATTATTATTATATTTATGGATGTGGGGGGGTGATGGTCATGAATTCCACCTCCATCCATCTCTTCACTTCCTCTTTTTGTTCATGCAGCAATCCGAATACAGCAGCTTCATAGATATTAACACCCCCTGTGTGTGTGTGTGTGTGTGTGTGTGTGTGTGTGTGTGTGTGTGTGTGTGTGTGTGTGTGTGTGTGTGTGTGTGTGTGTGTGAGAGAGAGTAAGATCGAGAGGCTCCTGGTATTTCCTGGAAAGTCTGCCAACTCTTGTAATCCACCCAATCAACCCCCCCCCAACCCCCCACCCCACACACACACACTCTCACACACACACACACACAAGCCCGGTTCTGCGTGGCGTGGTCACAGGCGTCTCGGCCTTCCGTTTCCAGGAAGTCAGCTGACTTTCTGTCTTCAGTCCTTCGACTCAATAAAGTTCTATTGAACATTTCAATGAATGATAGCGTTAACATTTAATAGATTAATGATTAATGAAATGCAGCGGTCTCTCTCTCTCTCTCCCTCTCTCTCCTCTCTCTCTGTCTGTCTGCCTGTCTGTCTCTCTCCCTTACAACACACACACACACACACACTCATTTTTTTACGTGCATGAGGAGTGTGACAGCGTTCCCTCGTCTGATGTTTAGAACCTCGAGTCGCGCTTTATAAACTTTATCAACTTTATAATCTTTATCAACTTTATCAACTTTGTAAACTTTATAAACTTTATAAATGTTATGAACTTTATGAACATCGAGTCCTGATCTAAATGAGAAGTAAAGTTACGTTTATTGTAGATCTGACAAAAGCTTTACAACCGTTTCAAAGTATTTTTTTAAACGCCGGTCTCCCCCTCTCTCTCTCCAACTCCCCGCCTCTCTCTCTCTCCCCCTCTCCACTCTCTCTCTCTCCCCCCTCTCCACTCTCTCTCTCTCTCCCCCCTCTCCACTCTCTCTCTCTCCCCCTCTCCACTCTCTCTCTCTCCCCCCTCAACCATCTCTCTCCCCCCTCTCTCTCTTTCTCTCCATCCTCCTCTCCCCTTTCTCTCTCTCCCTCTCTCGCTCTATCCCTCTCCCTCCCACCGCTCTCTGTCTCTCTCCTCTTTCACCCCCCCTCTCTCCCTCTCCACCTCCCCCCCCCCCCCTCTCTCTCTCTCTCTCTCTGTCACACTTCCTGCCTCCCTTCCTGCCCCCTATCTCTATCAGACACACACTAATATGTCCACACACACACACACACACTTAAGAGTCTAAACAAGATGCTCAGCGACTCTTTCCCTCTCAGAAGTCACATGACCTCTGACCCCGGGGGACCCGATGGCTCCGTTATGCCTGAGCTGGTGTTGGGGTATTAAAACTGTTGAAATAACTATTTTTAGCTGTTAGCGGTTAGCTGCTCGCCGCCATGTTGAGAGCCGTTGAGAAGCAATCGAATTGCTCCGTGTTCTGTTCGTATTCATCTAGTTATCTCTCTTAGTAAACCACGATGTTTATAACAACAATGTTTCTAACCACGATGTTTATAACCACGATGATTATAACCACGATGTTTATAACCACGATGTTTATAACCACGATGATTATAACCACGATGTTTATAACCACGATGTTTATAACCACGATGTTTATAACCACGATGTTTATAACCACAATGTTTTCAACCACGATGATTATAACCACGATGTTTATAACCACGATGTTTATAACCACGATGTTTATAACCACAATGTTTTCAACCACGATGATTATAACCACGATGTTTATAACCACAATGTTTATAACCCCGAAGTTTTCAACCACAATGTTTTCAACCACAATGTTTTTACCAAACATAACGAAGTTGCGTGGCCACCTTGTCACGCGCCGCCATGTTGAGAGCCCTTTAGAGGCAATTAAATTGCTCTTCCAGATTCATTTCTCGCAGTTTTTTAAAAGATTTATTTGCGATGTTATTCGACTTGTTTCCTTTTACGTTGCTTTACGTTCACATACAACTTTTTTAAGAACAACCGTGAGTTTTTCCCCCAAAATAAAGTAGCTACTTTCTGCATAAACATAAGCGCGGCCGCGGACATTGAACTACGTATACAAACCTGACATGTTCAAAAGAGACAAAGACATATTGGAAATGTTCTTTCTGTTTACCCTCAAGATCAGAAGAATGGTCACACCTTATTCTACGTCTCCATATTTGTGGTTGTGTGTTTGTGTGTGTGTGTGTGTGTGTGTGTGTGGTTGTGTGTTTGGTTGTGTGTGTGTGTGTTTGTAGTTGTGTGTGAGGTTTGTGTGTGTCGTTGTGTGTGTGTTTTGTGGTTGTGTGTGGTTGTGTAGGTGTTTGTGTGTGTGTGTGGTTGTGTGTGTGTATGTGTGTGTTTGTATTTGTGTGTGTGTGTGTGTTGTGTGTGTGTGCGTGTGTTTGTAGTTTTGTGTGTGTGTGTGTGTGTGGTTGTGTGTGTGTGTTTGTAGTTGTGTGTGTGTGTGTGTTTGTAGTTGTGTGTGTGTGTGTGTGTTTGTAGTTGTGTGTGTGTGTGTGTGTGTGGTTGTGTGTGTGTGTGTGGTTGTGTGTGTGTGTGGTTGTGTGTGTGTGTGCCGCTGTGAGTCACAATGAAACTCTTACGTGTGTTTGGTTGTTTTGAACGCAGAGTTGAATAAATGGTGACTCATTAAATCGTAAAGTCAGTGGGAAATTGGCAACATCTCTCTCTTTTTTATCTCTCTCTTTATCTCTCTCTTCTTTATCTCTCTCTTCTTCATCTCTCTCTTCTTTATCTCTCTCTTCTTCATCACTCTCTTCTTCATCTCTCTCTTCTTTATCTCTCTTTTCTTCATCACTCTCTTCTTCATCTCTCTCTCTTTATCTCTCTCTTCTTTATCTCTCTCTTCTTCATCTCTCTCTTCTTTATCTCTCTCTTCTTCATCACTCTCTTCTTCATCTCTCTCTTCTTTATCTCTCTTTTCTTTTGTCCTCTATCACAAACAAATATTTTCCTTCAATCATTTTTGGACTCTTCCTGAGTAAACATTCCTTTTTTGAGCTTGACAGGTCCTTCCACATTGTTGTTCAGACCATAGTATGAATATATATTATTTTAATGATATCAACTTATTAAATTGAGGGGAAGTTTCCCTTTTTAACCTTCGTCTGTTCAGTTTAAACCAACGACGGCAACAGGCCGCACCGAGAGATGCAAATGTGCACACGGACCTAAAAGCTCTAAAGACTCACTTTCACTTCTTCTTCTTCTACACTTTTAATTCAACCGGCGTCTCTTCTTTAATAGCACAATAAAAACACAATAAACTTAAAAGACTACAATTATGAAAACAATAGTTTCAGAGCAAAATCGTTTAATTTCTACACGCATGCAAACATTTATCTTCATCGTCTGATGTGTGTATTCTGATCGTGTGTGTGTGTGTATTCTGATTGTGTGTGTGTGTGTGTGTATGTGTGTGTGTGTATTCTGATCATTTGTGTGTGTGTGTATTATGATAGTGTGTGTGTGTGTGTGTGTATTCTGATCATGTGTGTGTGTGTGTGTATTCTGATCGTGTGTGTGTGTGTATTCTGATCGTGTGTGTGTGTGTGTATTCTGATCGTGTGTGTATTATGATCGTGTGTGTGTGTGTGTGTATTCTGATCGTGTGTGTGTGTGTATTCTGATTGTGTGTGTGTGCGTGTGTATGTGTGTGTGTGTATTCTGATCGTATGTCTGTGTGTATTCTGATCGTGTGTGTGTGTGTGTATATTCTGATCGTGTGTGTGTGTGTATTCTGATCGTGTGTGTGTGTATTCTGATCGTGTGTGTGTGTGTGTATTCGGATCGTGTGTGTGTATTCTGATCGTGTGTATGTGTGTGTGTGTATTCTGATCGTATGTCTGTGTGTATTCTGATCGTGTGTGTGTGTGTGTATATTCTGATCGTGTGTGTGTGTGTATTCTGATCGTGTGTGTGTGTATTCTGATCGTGTGTGTGTGTGTGTATTCGGATCGTGTGTGTGTATTCTGATCGTGTGTGTGTGTGTGTGTGTATTCTGATCATGTGTGTGTGTATTCTGATCGTGTGTGTGTGTGTGTGTGTGTGTGTGTGCAGCAGAAGATATTACGAGTTCATGAAAGGGAACTCCGAAACCTGTAAGTCGGCCTCGCCCACACTCCGGTGGCTCCTCGGGGATGAGAGGTTGAACCAGGAGTGGTGCAGCCTGCTTGTTGAGGCGGTTGCCGGGCCGCGGTGGAAGAAGTGCTCCACAGCGCAGCGTGCTATGTTATATAATCTGATTTATGATGCATTATAAGCAGCCTTTTAAATGCTACGCTGCTTGACCTAATTAAATTGTCTTCATTGGGTAATCGTGAGATGTGTTCAGCCCCTCCCCCCTGGAGGACCAGAGTTCTGTCTCGCGTTAGTCGGGAGGCGTTCCTCTCCGGAGTCCGGAGCGGCGGCCGAACCAGGCGAGCGTCGGCGGCGCTGGACGCTCATTTGAATCTCATTTGGCCATTCAGGGTCATTGTTGTCGTTGATGAATTTGAATTCATTAATCTGAAGGATTCACAACATTTACATCCTCATCCACTGCATCGGGATTTTTATTTATATGGAAACTTTTACCAGAACAGATGTGAGACGTGTTTAAAAACATTTAAAAACCAAACATGTTTACGAAGAAGCATTATTGTCATCAGGTGACATGTAGTCTATCTGTTAAGAAGGCATTCCCTCTCCTGACCTCCAGGGTGCGACTCCTCTGGTTGTATAGAAGTCTATGCGTCATGTACTGAAGCTGCATTCTCTCTCCTGACCCCCAGGGGGCTCCTCTGGTTGTATAGAAGTCTCTCTAGTGACTCTACTTCTCTTGATGTGTTCCCTCAGTAAACATGTAAACATGAGTTTATGTCTCAGCCTCTAGTCTCAAGTCTTCTTCTATACAGCATGATGTCATCATTTAGACTTCATGGTCATGTAGAGACCATGAAGCTTTAGGGGCGGAGCTACAGGTGACTGACAGGTTGCTATCGAGGCGTTGTCCATTCTTGGAGTTGTTCATATTGTTGTGCTACAACTTTAACACTTTCACAGTGTTTATAGTTCATGAAAGTAAAACATATATTGTGTGTGTGTGTGTGTGTGTGTGTGTGTGTGTGTATGTGTGTGTGCGTGCGTGCGTGTTAGCTTCTGGGGAAGTAACATCGTATTTGCACTTCGGACTATAAAACAAACGAGTATCAGAGTAGAGAGGAGCATGTCAACAGATGGAAAGCACCAGAGATAACACACACACACACACACACACACACACATACACACACACACACGCACACACACACACACACACACACACCGTCTCCTCCACAGCCTTGTGGGGTTTTGTCTCTGGGTGTTTCTCTGCCATCTTGTTTCCTCTTCTCTCTGGGCTCTGGGCTCCTCTCTGGGTTCTGGGTTCTGGGTTCTGGGTTCTGGGCTCTGGGTTCTGGGCTCTGGGCTCCTCTCTGGGCTCTGGGCTCCTCTGTGAATCAGCGAACCAAGAGGAGCGTCTCACTGGAATGACTCACGACGACCGTCGGTAAACGCATCGTGTTTGTTTTGTTTCAGCCACAAGACAACGAGCAACTCTTAAAATGCTTGGTATGCAGGTATGGACAGATAGACAGGTAGGTGGGTAGGAAGGTAGGTAGGTAGGAAGGTAGGTAGGTAGGTGGGTAGGAAGGTAGGTAGGTAGGTAGGAAGGTAGGTAGGAAGGTAGGTAGGTAGGAAGGAAGGTAGGAAGGAAGGTAGGTAGGTAGGTAGGTAGGAAGGTAGGTAGGTAGGTAGGTAGGAAGGTAGGTAGGAAGGTAGGTAGGTAGGTAGGTAGGTAGGTAGGAAGGAAGGTAGGTAGGTAGGATGGTAGGAAGGTAGGTAGGAAGGAAGGTAGGATGGTAGGTAGGTAGGTAGGTGGGTAGGAAGGAAGGTAGGATGGTAGGTAGGTAGGTAGGTAGGTGGGTAGAAAGGTAGGTGGGTAGGAAGGTAGGAGGGTGGGTAGGTAGGTAGGTGGGTAGGTAGCTAGGTAGGTAGGTAGGTAGGAAGGAAGGAGGGTGGGTAGGTGGATGGATGGATAAATCGATGGGTGGGTAGCTAGGTAGGTATATGAGTAGATAGATGGATAGGTTGGTAGGTAGTTAGTTGGGTAGGTGGGTAGGTATATGAGTAGATAGATGGATGGATAGGTGGGTAGGTAGGCAGGTACCAATAAAGCAATAAAGTGAGCTTCGTTCTCAATGCCCTCCCGACTAGACTGGGGGGGGGGGGGCAGCAGACATGCTTACGTGCATGTTTCAGGTCAGATTCACGTCAAATTCTTCTTCTTCTTTAAATACCGTCTTTTATCTTCTGCTTGAAAAACACTCCCCACTCTGACTCCTCCACACACACACACACACACACACACACACACATCTACACACACACCCAGTGTTGTGTCTCTTCTCATCCTCGGCTGTTCCCATTCATGATCCTTTCTGCTCATAACAACAACAGTTACTCAAAGCTCTCAGATTTGAATTTTTTTTTTTCCTCTTCCTCGAACCATTTTTTGTTTCTTCTCCAGATTTTGATCCGAAGCTTCAAAGCACGGAGAGGAAGAGGAGCGTAACGTATTGACCGGAAACACCTGAGAACAAACGGCGTCTTCTGAACCTGTGACTCAACAGGAGGAAGAGGAGGAAGAGCATTTATGAAACTCCCGCCAAAATAAAGCTCCATACTCAAACCACAAGGTCTGCTAGTGCTTCACACGTTGCTCTGTCTCACGTGTCGACTGATTAACAAACAACCCAGAGCTTTATGTAGATGTGTTAGTCCACACAGCATCCAGAGCTCTATGTAGAGGGGTTAGTCCACACATCATCCAGAGCTTTATGTAGAGGGGTTAGTACACACAGCATCCAGAGCTTTATGTAGAGGGGTTAGTCCACATAGCATCCAGAGCTCTATGTAGAGGGGTTAGTACACACATCATCCAGAGCTTTATGTAGAGGGGTTAGTCCACATAGCATCCAGAGCTCTATGTAGAGGGGTTAGTCCACACAGCATCTAGAGCTCTATGTAGAGGGGTTAGTCCACACCACATCTAGAACTTTATGTAGAGGGGTTAGTACACACAGCATCCAGAGCTCAATGTAGAGGGGTTAGTCCACACCACATCTAGAGCTTTATGTGGGGGGGTTAGTCCACACAGCATCTAGATATCTATGTAGAGAGGTTAGTCCACACAGCAGCTATATATCTATGTAGAGGTGTTAGTACACACAGCATCTAGAGCTTTATGTAGAAGGGTTAGTACACACATTGTCCAGAGCTCTATGTAGAGGGGTTAATACACACATCATCCAGAGCTCTATGTAGACGGGTTAGTCCACACAGCATCTACATCTCTATGTAGAGGGGTTAGTCCACACAACATCCAGAGCTCTATGTAGAGGGGTTAGTCCACACAACATCCAGAGCTCTATGTAGAAGGGTTAGTACACACAGCATATATAGCTCTATGTAGAGGGGTTAGTCAACACAGCATCCAGACTCATTTATATACCTCTTATATATGTATATTTGTTGTATAAATATATATGTAGTTGTGTATATCATGAGGTCAGAGTAATGGATTCAACTTCTCGTACTCTTAATAACTCACAATAAAAAGTCAGATTCATTCACATTTAGATTTATTTTACAAAACCACACAAACCAAAAAAAAGACTATTTACATGTTGACATTGGAACGACTCGGTAGCTTTTCACCAGAAGTTGAAGTCTTAAAGACGTGACGGAGAGAGAGTCATGGTCGAGCGACGTTACACGTCCGCTCTATGGACCTTTACAGGTGAGTGGGATGATGATGATGATGATGATGATGATGATGATGATGATGATGATGATGTCTCTGGCAGAGTGTCAGAGCGTCTCTCATGCCTCGGACCAGCCAAAAACACGGAGAAAGAACGGTGAGTTCCTCCAGCGCACCAACGTCACTCAGTGTGTGTGTGTGTGTGTGTGTGTGTGTGGGGGGGGGGGGGGGGGGCAGGATCAGCTGTTTTCTTAAAGTCCAAAGTGTCAGAAAGCTCTCCTCTCCTCGCTCCTCCTCTCCTCCTCTCCTCCTCTCCTCCTCTCCTCCTCTCCTCTGGTGTTGGAGGTCCTACTGGAAGAAGTCCTTCCATATGGCGCCGGTGGTGGTCTGGGTGTCTGTGACCAGAGTCATGTAGTGCAGGCTATCCTCCAGGTCGTCGGCTGCAACGCACAAAGAAGAAGAAACACCGTCAGGACAGAGAAACACCGTCAGGACGGAGAAACACCGTCAGGACGGAGAAACACCGTCAGGACGGAGAAACACCGTCAGGACCGAGACCGTCAGGACGGTGTTTCTGCGTCCT
>CM070088.1:21449983-21467483 GCA_036178185.1 Liparis tanakae
AGAAGAAGAAGGAGGAGCTCACCTCGGGCCTTGGGGCTGGAGGGCAGCATCCTATAGACGCGCGCCGCCTGGTGGCCCTTGTTGGTACTGCGGTCCTTCACCTCCTCGATGTCGGGCAGCGAGTTCATGGCGCAGCGGAAGTTTGCCTTCCAGGTCTTGGGGTCGGGCTCCTGGCCCTCCACATGCTTACCTGCAGGGGCCCTTTGATTAGTCTCCTCCTCTCCCAGAGCCCCGCCCCTCCCACCTGACAGCCAGGTGTGTGTGTACCTGTGTGGATGGCCATAGGTGTGTGTGTACCTGTGTGGATGGCCCTTAGGTGTGTGTGTGTACCTGTGTGGATGGCCCTTAGGTGTGTGTGTGTACCTGTGTGAATGGCCCCTAGGTGTGTGTGTACCTGTGTGGATGACCCTTAGGCGTGTGTGTACCTGTGTGTGTACCTGTGTGGATGGCCCTTAGGTGTGTGTGTGTGTGTGTACCTGTGTGTGTGTACCTGTGTGGATGGCCCTTAGGTGTGTGTGTACCTGTGTGTGTATAACTGTGTGGATGGCCCTTAGGTGTGTGTGTGTACCTGTGTGGATGGCCCTTAGGTGTGTGTGTGTGTCTGTGTACATGTGTGGATGGCCCTTAGGTGTGTGTGCGTGTACCTGTGTGTGTGTACCTGTGTGGATGGCCCTTAGGTGTGTGTGTGTACCTGTGTGAATGGCCCCTAGGTGTGTGTGTACCTGTGTGGATGGCCCTTAGGTGTGTGTGTGTGCCTGTGTGGATGGCCCTTAGGTGTGTGTGTACCTGTGTGAATGGCCCCTAGGTGTGTGTGTACCTGTGTGGATGGCCCTTAGGTGCGTGTGTGTGTGTGTCTGTGTACATGTGTGGATGGCCCTTAGGTGTGTGTGCGTGTACCTGTGTGTGTGTGTACCTGTGTGGATGGCCCTTAGGTGTGTGTGTACCTGTGTGTGTGTACCTGTGTGGATGGCCCTTAGGTGTGTGTGTACCTATGTGTGTGTACCTGTGTGTATGTCCCTTAGGTGTGTGTACCTGTGTGTGTGTACCTGTGTGTGTGTACCTGTGTGGATGGCCCTTAGGTGTGTGTGTACCTGTGTGTGTGTACCTGTGTGGATGGCCCTTAGGTGTGTGTGTGTACCTGTGTGTGTGTACCTGTGTGGATGGCCCTTAGGTGTGTGTGTACCTGTGTGTGTATAACTGTGTGGATGGCCCTTAGGTGTGTGTGTGTACCTGTGTGGATGGCCCTTAGGTGTGTGCGTACCTGTGTGTGTGTACCTGTGTGGATGGCCCTTAGGTGTGTGTGTACCTGTGTGGATGGCCCTTAGGTGTGTGTGTACCTGTGTGTGTATAACTGTGTGGATGGCCCTTAGGTGTGTGTGTGTACCTGTGTGGATGGCCCTTAGGTGTGTGTACCTGTGTGTGTGTACCTGTGTGGATGGCCCATTGTTTGAACAGACACGCGTCCTTCTCCATCTCCCAGCCCTGGCGAGCCGCATGCTTCCAGGGGATGGAGAACATCGTCTTGTCCTGTGGGGGGGGGGGGGGGGGGGACACCGTCAGCTGCCACTCAGACACCGTCAGCTGCCACTCAAACACCGTCAGCTGCCACTCAGACACCGTCAGCTCACCCGGTCCATCCAGCTGAGGCCCGTGACGGTGTCCGACTCGATCAGCTGCTTGATCCACTGTCTCATCCTCATCCTGGCCACCGGCATGGTGGACCTGAAACACAGAGGACACTCAGGTGAGAGGGAGAGATATATAGAGAGGGGGGGAGGGGGGAGAGAGAGAGAGAGAGGCTGAGAGACATAGAGAGAGGGGGGAGAGAAAGAGAGGGGGAGACATAGAGAGAGTAAGAGAGGGGAGAGACATAGAGAGAGGGGGAGGGGGAGAGGGGGGGGAGAGACATAGAGAGAGAGAGGGGAGAAAGAGAGGGGGAGGGAGGGGGAGAGAAAGAGAGAGTAAGAGAGGGGGAGAGACATAGAGAGAGAGGGGGAGGTATATAGAGAGAGAAACATATAGAGAGAGGGGGAGGTATATATAGAGAGAGACATATAGGGAGAAAGAGAGAGAGACATAAAGAGAGAGGGGGGGCATAGACAGAGAGAGATAGAGAGGGGTAGGGAGGACGTGGTGAGTTCACGGCCCGGTCGAGCAGCGGATCGGGGGCGTTTACGCGCGTGGGAGTTTCTGCTGTTGAAGGTCACGAGCAGCAGAAGAGCCGCTCGCTCCTGACGCGCGGCTCCGTGGCTTCAGCGGTTCAACGTGCGCGTGGACGCGGTGGTTTTTTTTGTTGGCACGGTTTTTTTTTTTATAGGTGTAAAAATCGATCTGGAGACGTGCGCCGAAAAGCCCCCCCCTCCCCCTCCCACCTCCTTTGTCCCGCGCGCACACATGCTGTTTGAACCCAAATGGAACTCTTCTTCTCAGTTGAAGTGCAGAGAGCGCGCGCGCGCGCTCTGCACGTCATTTGAAGTCAACAAGTACAAACTACAAGCCGACAGACGTCTTCAAGTCCCATGTGCGCATGCTCAAGATCTCATCACGTCCCCAAAATTTCTCCCACAAAAATAAAAAATAAAAAATAGAAAATGGATATTATGCAAAACAGAAGTGATAAATATAAAACATCACTTACACAATCCGTTCAGATGAGAATAAAGAAGAGCAGGAGGAGGAGGAGGAGGAGAAGCAGGAGCTGCTGCTTGAGCTTGTCCCGGAGAAGCGTCTCGTTGCCGGGGAGGGGGTATCAGGGGGTATCAGGGGGTATCAGGGGGTATCAGGGGGTATCAGGGGGTATCCACTGGAGCGGCGGTTCTCGATCTGAACCGACTCTGACTGACTGCGGCTCTGACTGTGGCTCCCGGAGCGCGCGCTCTTTATAGGCTGCGAGGGGACGGAGGGTTTTCCCCGGTCCTGGCAGAGAGACGCCCCGCTGTAAGTCCAACCCGGAAGAGAGAGAGAGAGCATCAAAAACACATCGCCAAAGACTGCTTCAACCACACGGCCCATTGTAAACAAATGACGTCATCTCTGCATATCCATCACCCCCCTTCAAACACAACGAAGTTACTTCTATAATTTAAGATATTTTCAAACTTAAGTGTCTAAATTAAGTTGCAGTTCAGGGATCATATTTTGTACAGTGTTCAGCATGCGCATGCGCAGCTGCAGACCTGTTTCCGAGAAATCACGCTGTTGCACGAAAGAAGGAAGTTTGATAACTTTATTGTTTAGGGACCCTTGAACCGGATCGAGTCCAGTACTGAATAGAACCTGGACCAGTTCTGAATAGAACCCGGTTCAGTTCTGCATACTTTGCAAAATGCCATATTGCAAACATGTGTAATGTATTGCCTTTATAGGATGAACAAGTGTATTATAAAGTATATTATATCATATTATAATATAAAGTATATTACATTTATAAATGTCACACATATGTGATGTTAATGTGAATTATACATATATAACATGCAGATTGTTAATAACCTTTTTAAACTACTATATGTGATATACATATGTAGTGTGCAGACTGTGTATCTCTTTAGAATGGCCAACAAATTCCTATCAAATTCCAACTGCACGTACACGCGTTACCAAAGGCAACACACGCCCGGCGCGATAAGCGCGCGCGCGGGATCAGCCTTCAGTGGAAACGGTGTCTCGGCTCAGGAGCGTTTACAAGAAACGGTGCAGCGCCTCCCGCGGCCAGCAGGGGCGCTGCGGAGCTGCTGAGGACGTGCAGGGCGTGCACGCAGGCTGCGCGTGCAGCAGCAACAGCAGTGTACTCAATAAAACCGCGTTTGTAAAAACAGGGGTGCGCGCGCAGGTCGCCTTATTTCCGCGGGCACGTTGGGAACCCCCACAGCTGCCGGTGCCGCGCGCGTCTCGGGTGTTTGCGCGCTCACGCCGGCTGAAAGGAAAGGAAAACAGCAGAGGGAGTTTATAGATCTATGTGGGATTTTCCAAATGAAGTGTGGATTGAAAAGGGGGGGGGGTGGTGATGAAACACAGTGAAGGGAAAACATGGGAATTATAGAAATTCCCAAGTGTGATGCAAAACACCCTTATGTTGAAACTTTGTATTTATGAATTTTATATATATATATATATATATATATATATATTTATTCATATATTTATATATATATTATTAATATATATGTATATATATGTCTTCAACGATATAACTTGTTATATTTTTCTATATGTATTTATTTCTATATATATTTATTTCTATATTTATTTCTATATATATATAAGTCTTCAACGATGTAACTTGTATTTTTCTATAGATATTTATTTTTTATTCTGTAAAGAAAGTAGTTTCTGTGTTTTTATTGTAACACTGTGCCGGGTCAAAAAGGGTTGCCAGGTTGGGTTGCCAGGTTGGGTTGCCTTGACCTGCTGCTGGTTCATTTATTTCCTTTTGGATGTTTCATAACAGACCGAAAGGTAAAAGTGTTTCCTGTCTGCTTCTTTGCGGTCGCCAGCGAATACGACTCCAGGTGAGTTGATTTGTGTTTATAGATTTGATGTTCGGAGGTCACTTCCTGTCCAGCAGAGCTGGTTGTGTCTGCAGCCGTTTGACTTGTTGACTTTAAGTTCTCAGATGTAGAAGAAGCAGAGCAATGACACCCGCGGCTTCCCTGTATTCACACTGTAGGGTTATCTAGGGTGAGACCGTGATGTGAGTGACCCCTGACCTCGTGGGTCACCATCTACCTGCTCAGGGTGCACAGTTCACCCCGTTCCCTCTGAGTTTGGTCAAGTTGCATACTTTCTCTTTATGAACAGGTTATCTGTGTTCTCGTCGCTTACAGCTGTCGTTGAGCGGTTGAGTTGAGCTTCATCCGGCCTCCTCTTACATGTCTCACCCGACATATTTGATGATAGGAAGTCCTGAGGGGGGAATAGAAAGTGTAATTTGACCCTTTGTTACACTTTATGACCCTTCATAACCCTTCGTGACCCTTCGTGACCCTTCGCTCAGCTTAACCCCAGAAACACGGTGCCGCTTATAGAAATATAGAAATATGTTTTCTCTGCTCACTGAATATAGTTCATCAAATATATTGGGGATGAAATGTGTTTGAAGGATATTTATTTAAACTTATTAATCAGTAAAAACAGGTTGATAAAGATGAGAAACTAAAGCTCCGGACCACGGAGGGGGGGGGGGGGGGGGGGGAGAAGAGTGACTCTTCATGTGGAGTTTCCATAAACACACAACACGTCCCTCAGGCACGAGCTGCATCGTCTCTGCAGGATTTACCAGAACCAGTGTAGCACCCCCCTTAGGCCATCAGGAGTACTACAGATAGATGCATCACGCTGCAGGAATACTGCTTGTTAAAGCCTGTAGTACCAGTGGTAAAGCCCAGCAATTTTTATATATATATATATATATATATATATAATATATATATATATATATATTCTTTTTTCAGACTCATTCTTAATCTTTTTGTGAATGGAATATTGTAGATTGTGTTATTTAGGCCTCAAACTGCTTTTTAAATGAAAAGGTAGTTTAGTGGAGTAGAAGTACTATAACGTGGAGCAAAAGTACTACGAAGTAGAGTAGAAGTACTACACAGTAGCACACAATGAAGACGCTCACGTAAAGTACACAGAGTACCTCAAAGTTGTACCTTGTTGTCGTTTCAATGTGGTGGTGTGATGTAAGACCTGAAATAACAACGGTAGTTCTTCAGTGATCGGATGTTTCACGACGTTGTGATTCTGCAGTCCTTCGCTCCGCGGGTCGTATTTACGACTTAAAAAAATACACAAACAAACAAACAAAAACAAACAAACAAGAGACATGATGAAACGAGGTCGCGGTGAGAGAAGCGGCTCGGGTCCGGAGGAAGTGGAGAAGGTTCCAGAAGGGGAGGAGGAGGAGGGTGGGGTTCCTCCACCTGTCTCCACGCCGCCGTGGCGACTGATTAAACCCGTGCATGAGTCGGGGGTCAGCGGGTCGCTGTGATGTCATCGATGGCTCCTTATCTCCAGGGCTGTAAAGCTCGAGCGGAGATAACGGGTCCAGGCGGGCGGTGTTTGCTCTACGGTTCCATCGCCATAAAAACAGCTTTTTATTTCCCTCATGTCTTAAAGTAAAACTTTATCCGCTGAAGTGACAAAGTGAACAGAGAGCGATGACATCACACGGTGAATAAGACAAACGACACCGATAGACAGTAAAGTCACGATGGCCTCACAGCCTGCGCTCCTCTCTAGCGCCACCAGGAGGCGGAAACCAGAGGAAAAGCTCATTGCAGGCCAGACGTCCTCCTGTCAGGGGAAAGAACTCAGAGCCAAGAGGAACAGAGATCTGCAGAAGGATCACGCGAATGATTCACTAACAGGGCAACATTGCACATAGCACATTTCACATTGCACATAGCACATTGCATATTGCACAAATCACATTGCATATTTCACATTGCACATAGCACATTGCACATAGAACATAGCACATATCACATTGCACATAGCACATTGCACATAGTACATTGCATATTTGACATTGCACATAGCACATTGCACATAGTGCACTCCACATTGCATATATCACATTGTATAGTGCACATTTCACACTGCAACTTTACATTTCACATTGCACATACCACATTACACATAACAAATTGCATATTTCACATTGACCATAGCACATTGCATATTTCACATTGCACATAGCACATTGCACATTTCACATTGCACATATCACATTGCACAAATCCCATTGCATATTTCACATTGCACATATCACATTGCACATTTGACATTGCACATAGCACATTGCATATATCACATTGCACATTGCACATATCACATTGCATATTTCACATTGCACATATCACATTGCACATAGTGCACTCCACATTGCATATATCACATTGCATAGTGCACATTTCACACTGCAACTTTACATATCACATTTCACATTGCACATAGCACATTGCACATTGCACATATCACATTGTACATATCACATTTCATATTGCATTTCACATTGCATAGTGCATATTTCACATTACACAATGCAAATTTCACATTGCACATAGCGCACTCCACATTGCACATATCACATTGGACACTGCAAATTGACATTGCATATTTCACATTGCGCATATCACATTGCACATAGCACATAGCACATATCACATTGCATATTTCACATTGCACATATCACATTTCACATTGAATAATGCATATTTCACATTACACAATTCGCATTTGACATATGCATATTTCACATTACAAAATGCAAATTTCACATTGCATATTTCACACTGCACATTGCACATTGTATATTGCACATTTCATACTTACATTGCACATTTCACATTGCACATGCTCGTTCTGCAGTTGAAAGTCAGAACATGTGTACGTTTGGCGGTACATGTGATCCACCACATTCCTCCGAGTGTTTGAGGCCTGTTGCTCGTGTTTCATGTGAGGTTTTGACATGTTGACCTTCATCCGTAAAGAATCCACAATTTATTACCACCCTGTAATGGGAGGACCGGAGGGTATCTGTGTTGTATCCCTTGGATCTTTGACCTTTGACCTCCCATTTATGTGCTAATTCAACGAAGAATTTAGGATTGTTGTGTCACGTTAGCTGTTAGCTGCATGTAGCTGTGGCCCTGAGGCCGGAGGGTCCAGCCTCACTGAAGGAGACAGAGGTTACCATGGTAACAGAAGAGAAGAGCAACTAACATACAGTTACCATCAAACACTGGCCTCATCATAACGTCATTAAAACACATAAAACACAAGTACCACCTTGATGTACATAGTACCACCATTATGTACATAGTACCTGCACCTTTATACATATATTACCACCTTTATTTCCATAATACCCCCTTTATGTACATAGTACCACCTTAATATACATAGTACCACCTTAATGTACATAGTACCACCTTAATATACATAGTACCACATTTATGTACATAGTACCACATTTATGTACATAGTACCACCTTAATGTACATAGTAACACCTTAATATACATAGTATCACCTTTATGTACATAATACCACCTGTATATACATAATACCACCTTTATGTAGATAGTACCACCTTCTGTATTGCGTTTTTTTAATATTCTATATGTTTACTTGTTATTATAAAGTGTTATTGTTTGCGGTTGAGTGAGTGTGTGTGTGTGTCTGCTTGTGTGTGTGTGTGTGTGTGTGTGTGTGTGTGTGTGTGTGTGTGTGTGTGAAATAGATGCTTAAATAAAACCTAATGCATGAAGTATTTAACTCAGGCTCTCCCCCGAAGAGGCAGCGATGACATGTCATAATACTAATACTAATACTTCTTATTATTTTAAATATAATCTACTCAATGCGCCCCCCCCCGCCCCCCCTCTCCCGTGTGTCGGCCCATCTCAAGGTTACTTTAGTTCAGTGGGCGTGTCTTGCTGCACCACGTGACCCTGATGCTGAAGGTGCAGCGTGTCAGCGCCGCTGCAGGACGCCGGTGGTGTGACGAGCCGCGGATACCGAAATAGAGCAGCTGCTTCACGGTGACACGTGTACTAAGTACACGCTAACACACACACATATACATGTACACGTGTGTGTGTGTGTGTAGAAGTACACAGCCGGTGGTACTGTACTAGACCAGAGTATTGTCATAAGCAAACATTTGTTAGCGAAATAGCACGATTATCTTTTGCAAAGACACATTTATAACGCCATGCAGGGTCGGTCTGTGCGCGTGCACCGCGTGCACCCGGAGGAGACCTCTCCCCTCCTCCGGGGTAACCTTCAACCCCCGCGTGGGGAGTCTGCGGCCATTGCGCCGCAGCCAACTGGGTGAAGGTGGAACACCCACCGGGGAGGAAGGATGCTCCGACCGGCCGGCTCGGCTGTTTTCTCTCCTCCTCTTCCTCCTCCTCCTCCTCCTCCTCCTCCTCCTCCTCCTCCTCCTCCTCCTCCTCCTCCTCCTCCTCCTCCTCTTCCACATTAAAGCCCTGCTGGCCGTCGCCATCTCCTGCCCAGCTCCCCCACTGTGGTCTGCCTCACATATACAGCCCCCCCTCCCCCTCCCCCTCCCTCCCTTCTTAATCTCGCAGATTGTCGGTGGCTTGCTGCAGTCGGTGCTGCAGTCCTGAGCTCGCGCGCCGGTCCCGCTGACTCGATGAGAAAGACATGCTCGCATTCGTCTTGGTCTCTGGGTCGCTCTGGATTATATTAGGTGAGTGGCGCCTCCTCTTCTTCATCTTCACCAGTGTCTTTATTTAACGTGTAGCACAGCAAAGGGGCTGTGGCTATGGCACGCGACGCACCTTCCTCTCTCCGGGAGGATGAGGAGCATCGTGCGTATTCATCGTACGTATTCATGTGTATTTATTATTTTATATAAATAGATATAGATATATATATATATATATATATATATATATATATATATATATATATATATATATATATATATATATATCGCCTGCACGGTAATGACGCCGGTGACATGCGCACTGTGTCTCGCTACATGTGTGTGAACGCAACCTCTACGCGCAAAGGTGCGACATCTGAGAGCAGCTTCAGCTCCACAGACCCTGAACGCACCGCGGTTATTAATATTATCATTATTGTTATTACTATTGTTATTATGATTGTGCTTCACCGTGGATCAGGTCCACAGCCGCGGCTGCACGAGCTGCATGCGGCTCAACGCCTCAGTGTCATTCTGCACATCTCATTTCCTTCCGTGTGTGTGTGTGTGTGTTTGTGTGTGTGTGTGTGTGTGTGTGTGTGTGTGTGTGTGTGTGCGTAACTGAATGTAACCATTAAAGGACAGAGGGATGTTGTGACTATGAGATGAAACACGAGCGCGTGAGGCCGACCAGCTGCTAAGGTCGTGTGACATTGCGCGTGCGGACCGGACACACGTCATCTGAGGCACGCTATCAGCGGACGGCCTTGTCTCGCGCAACCTTCCCGGTATCATGTGTGTGTGTGTGTGTGTGTGTGTGTGTGTGAGCGCATCTCCTCCTGCACGGCTGTTCCACACCGAGCGGCGACAGGACGCCGGTAGTTGAGGCAGTCAGCGCTTTATTGTGTGTCTCCTCCGCCATGTCGCGGTGATGGAGGGGGGGGGGGGGGGGATGACGCGCCTCGAACGGCCGCTTCCGATTGGACGGAGCTGTCCAGGAGACGTGGGGTGCTGAAATCCTTGCGGCCTACCGGCTAATAGAAAAAGAGGAGAGGGAAAAAAGCAACCGGTTTACAGGGAGCTCGAGACCGGGGACCGGGGACCGGGGACCGGGGACCGGGGACCGGGGACCGGGGCTCGGCTTTAACGTGCGTGAGGAGGAGATATAATCTACATTTGAGCGGCGCTACAGGCGGGATTAGAGGCGTTGTGAGGCGCGCGGAGGGATATCGCCTCAGTGCAACATGACGTCACAGGAACCGTGTAAACGCTGAGTGGCGGATTTATTTCATTATTTTTTAAGGGTCAGGAGATAACTACCGGAGGGGGGGGGGGGGGGACGCGCTGCGCTGCTTCCGCCGCAGAGTATAGGTCCAGGTGGATCCGCGACACCTTTAACCTGCCGCTCATCCCGACATGCTGCCGCCCCTGAACATGAATAATTCATTTTAATCAGCATTGAGTGCAGCAGCACGCCGCGTCATCTACTCCTCTTCCTCCTCAATATTTCATTACACAGGGAAGGAGGCAAGAAAATAACCAACGGGTTTAGGTTATAGTTAATTATATATATATATTGGAGGAAGTCAGAGGGATTGTGTGAAGGTTAAAAACCTTTAAATTAAAGAAGCACTTCATGATTTGGCAGAATAAATGTTGCGTAATAAAACACGACAGGTGTGACAGGTGTGTGAGGCGCATGCCGCCGTGTGTGCTCCTGCGTTGTTTTTATTCTTCTATCAGAAAGTAGTGTTTTAAAAAGTATGTGTGTATTAATATTGTAAATACCTGGCGGGGTTGTTGATGCATTCAGGCTCCAACAGCTTCACGTTGTGTAATGAACGCTCCCGATGGGCCGCGGACAGCACAGCAGCATGCTAGCGGTCTTCCATTTCAGATCATATACAGACACTTGAGTCTCTTTAGATCACATATAGTCTTTATATGATCACATATAGTCTCTTTAGACTCTATATGATCACATATAGTCTCTTTAGTCTCTAAATGATCACATATAGTCTCTTTAGACTCTATATGATCACATATAGTCTCTTTAGTCTCTAAATGATCACATATAGTCTCTTTAGACTCTATATGATCACATATAGTCTCTTTAGTCTCTATATGATCACATATAGTCTCTTTAGTCTCTATATGATCACATATAGTCTCTTTAGGATCACATATAGTCTCTTTAGGATCACATATAGTCTCTTTAGTCTCTATATGATCACATATAGTCTCTTTAGTCTCTATATGATCACATATAGTCTCTTTAGTCTCTATATGATCACATATAGTCTCTTTAGGATCACATATAGTCTCTTTAGTCTCTATATGATCACATATAGTCTCTTTAGGATCACATATAGTCTCTTTAGTCTCTATATGATCACATATAGTCTCTTTGTCTAATCAATAGTTCCAGTCAGAGTCTGTCTCTCCTCTGGAGGCTCATTGCTGATTCAGCAAAGAGCTTCTTCTTCTTCTTCTTCTTCTTCTTCTTCTTCTTCTTCTTCTTCTTCTTCTTCTTCTTCTTCTTCTTCTTCTTCTTCTTCTTCTTCTTCTTCTTCTTCTTCTTCCTCTTCTTCTTCCTCTTCCTCTTCCTCTTCCTCTTCACGGTGCGGTTATGGCTTGACTAAAGTTCTGGTCCAGGACTCTTAGATCTCATTTTGCAACTTTCACATATAAACTCGTCTCACCGGGACGCCGGCGGCCGCTTGACCCCCGTAACGCCGTGCGCCGCGCCACGTGCACGATGTCACGTGCACAGCGTCACGTGCACGGCGTCACGTGCACGGCCACAGCATGTTCCATGTGGATCGGGCCAGACGCTCCTCTTCCTCTTTCTCCTCCATTTGACAGTCAAATCCATCGAGACCAACCGCCCAGCGCCGGGCATTTACATACTGTGTGTGTGTGTGTGTGTGTGAGTGTGAGTATGTGTGTGTGTGTGTGTGTGTGAGAGAGTGTGAGGAGAAGAGCGTAGGGGGGGCGAGTGGTGGAGGGAGGGAGGGGCGAGCGCAGTGTGGTGTGATACGGAGGCCCGCGAGGCTCAAACCAGACACACACACCGCTGACTACCTCCTGCTTTGCCTCGGCTTAACACACACACACACACACACACACACACACACACACACACACACACACATACACCTACACACACACACATGGACAAACACACACACACAGACACACACACACATACACATGGACACACATACACACACAGACACACACACACACCATCACTACATTCTGCTGGTGTTGTTACCTGTCGGGTCGCTCCTCCATTCAGGGGGGGGGGGGGGGGGGCTACAGTGACAGGAAGTGGCGGTGCGTTGACCCCCCGGCGGACAGGAAGTCGTGGAGGACGAGGACGTGGCGTCAGAGTCGAGTGTCTGTGAAGCGTCAAGACGTTTCTAATATTGATCCTACATTAATATTCATAAATAACGCCGTAGAAACTCGTCTTCGTCTTCATAATCCGTAATAAAGAGAAGAACCGACGAGTCTTAATGGAGGTTACTGCTGGTCAGCCTCTAATAGGCTGTAATCCCCCCCCCCCCCCCCCCCCCCCCCCGGACTCTAATCATTGGTGACGGCCCCCAGATGGGCCCAGGGGGGCGGGGCTTAAGAGGGCAGCGTTTCTTTCCTCCACGCTAAGCTCCAGAGGTCACGGGGTCGAGGAGCCGTGTATCTGATGACATCATCTCCTCGAGACCAAGAGAACAACAACAACAACAACAACACATGTACAACACGTATAATAAACAACAACACATGTACAACACGTATAATAAGCAACACAACAACAACATGTTTTCATGTTTTCATGTTTTTATGTTTTTTATGTTTCATGTTTCATGTTTCATGTTTTTATGTTTTTATGTTTTTATGTTTCATGTTTCATGTTCTTTAGTTTTGATATTTTTTAGTTTTCATGTTTTCATGTTTTCATGTTTTTATGTTTTTATGTTTTTATGTTTTATGTTTTCATGTTTCATGTTTCATGTTTCATGTTCTTTAGTTTTTATGTTTCATGTTTTCATGTTTCATGTTTCATGTTCTTTAGTTTTTATGTTTCATGTTTTTATGTTTTATGTTTCATGTTCTTTAGTTTTTATGTTTCATGTTTTTATGTTTTATGTTTCATGTTCTTCAGTTTTTATGTTTCATGTTTTTATGTTTTATGTTTCATGTTCTTTCATGTTGATGGCCTGATTTCTCAGATGAGGTCCGGAGCCTCCGAGTTCTCCGGCTGATGGAGGTCGTTGTTGTGACTGACCTCCTGTTCCCTTCAGCAGCTGCAGCAACACCAGGGCAGCGGGGCGCCCTGTGTGTGTGTGCGTGTGTGTGTGTGTGGGGGGGGGGGGGGGGGGGGGGGAATCATTGTTTAAGCCGCTCATTCAGAATGTCGTTTTGGAGCCTTTTTATATTTCTTCTACACCTGATTTCATACACCTGAAGTGTGTATGTCTGTCTGTGTGTGTGTGTGTGTGTGTGTATGTGTGTGTGTGTGTGTGTGTCCCTGAACGCACCGCCTGCCTGAGAGGTCACCTTGAAGTCACCACGAACGAAAAGTTGATCAATTTCTTGGAGAATCTTCTCAAAACCGACAGACTTTAAACTGAGAAGTGTCATTAAAACAAGGCACCCCAGGGTGCCCTCAGCTCCTGGAGCCCGAGTCTGTGTGTGTGTTAGTATGTGTGTGTGTGTGTGTGTGTTTGTGTGTGTTTGTTTGTGTGTGTGTGTTTGTGTGTGTTTGTTTGTTTGTGTGTGTTTGTGTGTAACGCATCTCGCCCGTGGGCTTGGCTCTGCCATCGATCCTCCCGTCAGACACATCGGCTGCACCGTGGAGCAATGCATTGTGGGAAGTGAAGTTCCTGTGATGTGGAACAGTGTAGGACAGGAGAACATTCTCTGTGAGCTGATTGGTCAACGTGTTGTTGTGTTGTTGAGGACAACAAAGATGTTGTGAACACTTTGTATATTTAATTTAATAGTTAATTTCTTTCTTGTGTAAAGACTTCTCTGATAAAGCCCACGTCAAAAATATTAATTTATTATACACTACATACATATATATATAGATATTTAAACCTATCACTGTATGTTTGTGTGTGTGCGTGTGTGTGTGTGTGTGTGTGTGGGGGGGGTTAGCGAGCTAAAGAGAGAGAGAGCAGACAGGAAGTGATTCTGATTGGCTGTGAGCTGCAGCAGTGCTCCGCTTCCATTGGCTCGGTCAGGTGGTGCTGTCTCTGACTCACTGCTAGAGCGAGGGAAGGAAACCCTCGATACGAGATGAGTGTGTGTGTGTGTAATGTGTGTGTGTGTGTTCATCTGTGTGTGATGTGTGTGTGTATATTTATCTGTGTTTGTGTGTGTGTGTGTGTGTGTGTGTGTGTGTGTGGGCGTGTGTGACACTG
This sequence comes from Liparis tanakae, assembly GCA_036178185.1. Lineage (NCBI taxonomy): Eukaryota > Metazoa > Chordata > Actinopteri > Perciformes > Liparidae > Liparis > Liparis tanakae. Next base: position 21,464,599 of record CM070088.1, read on the forward strand.
GAAGTTGAGCCTAGATGAGCACTATGTGTTTCTGTGTGTGTGTGTGTGTGTGCGTGTGTGTGTGTGTGTGCTTTCTACACACACACACACACACACACACATCACACAGAATGAAACCGCAGCTTTAACACATGAAGCATTGACTTCTATACAACCAGAGGACGCACCCTCTGGTGGTCAGGAGAGAGAATGCAGCTCTAACACATGAAGTATAGACTTCTATACAACCAGAGGAGTGGCCCCTGGTGGTCAGGAGAGAGAATGCAGCTCTAACACATGAAGTATAGACTTCTATACAACCAGAGGAGTGGCCCCCTGGTGGTCAGGAGAGAGAATGCAGCTCTAACACATGAAGTATAGACTTCTATACAACCAGAGGAGTGGCCCCCTGGTGGCCAGGAGCAGTAACGCTGGTCTCGCCTCCTCAGAGCTGAGTTCCACCCTGATGGAGAAGATGCAGGCCCAGGAGATGATGTCGGGCCTGAGGATCCCGGAGCTGGAGGACCTGGGTCAGTTCTTCCGGTCCTTGCCGACCTCCACGCTGGTGGGCATCGGCGCGCTGACCGCCGTGCTGGCGTACTGGCTGGCCACGCGGCCGCGGCCCATCACGCCGCCCTGCAGCCTGCTGCACCAGTCCGAGGAGGTGCCGGTAAGATACGCGACATGTCCAAAGTACCAGGATGTACGGCGTCGGGACGCACTTTTGCGGGATGAGCGCCGTCTCTGAGCGGAGGTCAAAGGTCAAGGTGTCCTCGTTAAGCATTCCTCGATCAGCTAAAAGAAGTTCATGTGACATCACGTAACACACGTGACTTTATTGACCTCTGACCTCGACTCGCACACAAGAAAGTCCCTGGAAATCAACAAATATATATAAATATTACATCATTTATATTTATACATGGTCTTGTACACGTTTTACCTACTAATTATACAAATCATAAAATTACTATTAATAATAATTCATTAATTATTATTTGTATTACATAATAAATAATAATATGAATAATATTAATGAATAATTGATTATCATTGTGATTATTATATCAGTAATACTTATAAATTGATTATAATAATATTAATAACTATAGCGTAACTTTCTCTTTGATTACATTGTTAGTACATAAAAGTTACACAATTAATATTAAATGTGCACTGTGTGTTTAAAAGCTTGTTTGACATTGTGCAATGAACAACAGCTCTATTACACACACACACACACACACACACACACACACCCACACACACACACAATAGAGATGGATTATCATGTTCTTCTCTCTTTGCACAACGCAGAGAGTTGAATGTGTGTGTGTTGTTTGTTATTTGAATGTTCTGTGCTGTGTGTTATTTGAATGTGTGTGTGTTGTGTGTTATCTGAATGTTGTGTTGTTTCTCAGCATGAGGACGGAGCTCGCCGCTCGATGATGGGCGACGGCTCCAAGCTGCTGAGCCATTACCATGACGACGCCAGGACCATGTACGAGGTTTTCCAGAGGGGCCTCCACGTGTCTGGTGGGTCCGAGACGCACACACACACCTAATGTAGAGGGTACACACACACCTAATGTAGAGGGTACACACACACATAATGTAGAGGGCACGCACAACTAATGTAGAGGGTACACACACACATAATGTAGAGGGCACGCACAATAATGTAGAGGGTACACACACCTAATGTAGAGGGTACACACAACTAATGTAGAGGGTACACACACATAATGTTGAGGGTACACACACCTAATGTAGAGGGCATGCACAACTAATGTAGAGGGTACACACACCTAATGTAGAGGGCACGCACAACTAATGTAGAGGGCACGCACAACTAATGTAGAGGGTACACACACACCTAATGTAGAGGGCACGCACAACTAATGTAGAGGGCACGCACAACTAATGTAGAGGGTACACACAACTAATGTAGAGGGTACACACAACTAATGTAGAGGGTACACACAACTAATGTAAAGGGTACACACATACACAACTAATGTAGAGGGTACACACGACTAATGTAGAGGGTACACACATACACAACTAATGTAGAGGGTACACACAACTAATGTAGAGGGTACACACACAACAAATGTAGAGGGTACACACAACTAATGTAGAGAGTACACACAACTAATGTAGAGAGTACACAAACATACACACAACTAATGTAGAGGGTACACACAACATGTAGAGGGTACACACAACTAATGTAGAGGGTACACAAACATACACACAACTAATGTAGAGGGTACACACAACATGTAGAGGGTACACACAACTAATGTAGAGGGTACACACAACTAATGTAGAGAGTACACATCATGTTATACATCATAATACACCTACACACAAACAAACCACAGAAAAACACACATACCTACACACAGACGCACAAACACACACAGATACACACTCACAAACAGAAATGTTATATAATATATACATGTTATATATAATATATACATGTTATATATAATATACATGTTATATATAATATATATGTTATATAATATATACATGTTATATATAATATAAATGTTATATAATATATAAATGTCATATGATACATACATGTTATATAATATATACATTTTATATAATATATACATGTTATATATTATTTAAATGTTATCTATAATATAAATGTTATATAATATATAAATGTTATATAATATATTCATGTTATATATTATTTAAATGTTATATATATTATAAATGTTATATATACATGTTATATATAATATAAATGTTATATATTATATAAATGTTATATATTATGTAAATGTTATATATAATATAAATGTTATATAATATATGAATGTTATATATAATATAAATGTTGTATAATATATAAATGTTATATATTATATAAATGTTATACA
>CM070088.1:21472483-21499983 GCA_036178185.1 Liparis tanakae
ACGACCCTACAACCCCACAACCCCACAACCCTACAACCTCAAAACCTCACGACCCCACAACCCCACGACCCTACAACCTCAAAACCTCACGACCCTACAACCTCACAACACACCGGCAGGGTGACGCCTCTCCTTGTTGGTTATGTATCTATATATGTATAGAAGTCTATGCGTCATGCGTTAAAGCTGCATTCTCTCGCCTGACCACCAGGGGGCGACTCCTCTGGTTGTATAGAAGTATATGCTTCATGCGTTGAAGCTGCATTATCTCCAATTACCCCCAGAGGGCGACTCCTCTGGTTGTATAGAAGTCTCTATAGTGACTCTCCTTCTCTCTTGGTGTATTCCTTCAGTAAACATGTAAACATGAGTTTATCTCTTCTTCTATACAGCATGACGTCATCATTTAGTACCCTGTGGTGCACACAGCAGTGCACAAGTGAACACTTCAAAGACCGTCGTTCATCTGAGTTGTGTGTCTGGTGGTCAACGTCTTCAACATGCAGCTCTCAGGGCTGTGCGCGTGATGGGGGAACAGGAAGTGAACACACTCCGACCGGAAAGAGAGAGAGAGAGTTTACTGGAAAGAGAGCGAGCTGCAGCCCTGCGGCGTCGGAGAGACGGCGCCGACTGCGCATGTCTGGTAAAAAAGGAGGGGGGGAGTCGTGTGAGCGAGGAAACCTCGCGGCGTTTCTGTTTTTTCTAAAACGTTCGGGAGGTTTCGTCACACCGGAAACAGAGCAGGTCGCGCGAGGACACGACCCGTCTACAGCAGCGCTGCAGAGAGCGCGCCCCCTGCTGGCGGCCGCGGGGACCGCGCCAACTACACCCGGCGCAGCGGCGACTGCGGTTGTTGTTGTGGTTGTTGTTGTGGTGGTGGTGGTTGTTGTGGTGGTGGTGGTTGTTGTTGTTGTTGCAGCATCTTCGTGAGTCACGTCATGCCGTGGAAAGAGGAACCCTTTGTCTAGTGTTTATTTATAGAATTACAAATTAAAAAAGAGACAATACATCTTCAAAAATGCAGTTCAATTAGAAATGAATGTGGGAAATGAGATTTAAGAGGATATTTTAATCAGATACATTATGCACGTATGTTGGAGTGTGTGTGTGTGTGTGTCACATTACCCATTAATGCAGGTTTAAAAGTGTGCAAACAAGTTCCCCCGAATTCGTGCTCTGCCAGTCATCCGCCCACACCTGTTCACCTGCACAGACACAATAAAGCTGTGTGTGTGTGTGTGTGTGTGTGTGTGTGTGTGTGTGTGTGTACGTGTGTGAGAGGTTTCTGAGTTCTGACACATCGTGGACATAAATAAAAGTTCATTTATGGCAGAATTAAATGGATCACGTCTCTTTGCAGCCTGACATTTAGCTGGTCTGTGTGTGTGTGTGTGTGTGTGTGTGTGTGTGTGTGTTTCTGCTGCACAGGGAACCCAAAGGGCGTGATGCTGAGTCATGGGAACGTGGTGGCAGATTTCTCCGGCTTCCTCAAAGTAACAGACGTGAGTTTTGTTTTCTCCTGAATATAAACAAACATCCTGTCGTGTTCCAAGGTGAGTGAACGTGTCTCCTTGCTTCCTCCCTCCTTCCCTCCTTCCCTGCAGAAAGTCATCTGTCCCAACAAGGACGATTGCCTCATCTCCTTCCTGCCGCTGGCTCACATGTTCGAGAGGCTCATCGAGGTAAAGATGGGCGGGGCTACGAAGGGGCGGGGCTACGAAGGGGCGGGGCTACGGGACCGGAGTTTCTCTGAGAGGAGGAGGAGGAGGGAGAGGAAGAGGGAGAGAGAGGAGGGAGCGGAGGAGGAGGGAGGGGAGGAGGAGGGAGGGAGAGGCTCGTTCTCTCTTTCCTTCTTAAGTTTCGTTTTCCAACTCTGATGAGGAATGAACCCACACACATATACACACACACACACACACACACATACACATATATATAGACACACACATACATACACACACATATATAGACACACATATACACGCACACACACACACATACTCACACTTATATAGACACACACACACATACACACATATATAGACACACGCACACATATACTCACACTTCCACAAACGCATACACACACACATACCCTTATATGAACACAGGAAACTATGTTATCGAGATCAATCATTTTAAGAGTTCATGTTTACATGTTTATTGTTTACTTGTTTACATGTTTACTTGTTACCTTTGCATTGAAAATGCGGAAATGTATTTGTATGCGTTTTACTCGAAGAACTCAAAATGCATTGAACCGAATCGCATGAAATCTGGTGGGATGATTGGTTATTATCCGGGGACCATTTGAGTAGATTTGGGGACCGATCGGGTCAAAGGTCAAAGGTCAACAGTCAAGGTCATGAAAAGGTCAACATCTTCTTTTTAACACAGCGTAGTCAATTTGTATCCAATTGGCATCTAATGCCAAAACGTGGCTACGGCGAAGGGATGCGCTCCTCCGTTTATATGTTTACTTGTTTACATGTTTACTTGTTTACTTCTTTTTTAGTGCAACCATTCAGTTTTCTGTTGGCTCAGCAATGAGAGCATCGCATGTGCGTGTGTGTGTGTGTGTCTGTATCACACCAATTAGGTTGCCAGAGGGCTGAGACTCACACAGGAATCCACCTGACTTCCCCAGGAAGAAGTCTCACTCCTGACTCACACACACACAAACACCCACACACACAGACACACATTCACACACATTCACACACATACACACATTTCAGTGAGAGGCCCTGTGACCTCAGACAACAGGAAAATAAATGTGCGTGTCTGTGTGTGTATATGTGTGTGTATATGTGTGTGTGTTTATGTGTGTTTGTGTCTCCATCAAACTGTGTGCAGAATTTTGTTAAAAACATTCATCCAGGATATTTTTATTTATGCACTTTATTCATTTGTCATTCAATCTGTAAAAAGATAACTGACACGTGTGTGTGTGTGTGTATGTGTGTTTGTGTGTGTGTGTGCGTGTGTGTGTGTAGTCCGTAGTGTACTGCCATGGAGGACGCATCGGGTTCTACCAGGGAGACATCCGGCTGCTCCCTGACGACATGAAGACTCTGAGGCCGACCATCTTCCCCGTCGTGCCTCGACTTCTCAACCGCATGTACGACAAGGTGAGACAACAACATCAACAACAACAACAACAAAGGTGTACACATATGAAGGACATTTTATTATGTTTTACACCTTTAAGTTTTGGATTCAGATGAGCCGGAGGTCAAAGGTCAAAGGTCACTGTGCTCCCACTGAGCACATGGATATGCTAATGAAGACAGTTCACAGACCTGCCACCTGCCCACAGCTGGGCCGGTGACCCCTGACCTCTGCGCTCCTCTTCCTCAGATCTTCAGCCAGGCCAACACGCCGCTGAAGCGCTGGCTGCTCAACTTCGCCGCCAAGAGAAAAGGAGCTGAGGTCAGCAGCGGGGTCATCCGCAGCGACAGCCTGTGGGACAAGGTGTTCTTCAGCAAGATCCAGGTGAGACTTCTATACAACCAGAGGCCCCCTGGTGGCCAGGAGAGAGAATAATACATCATGAGATTGTTGTTGTCTTTAGTTAATATCACGATAGTAAACATTTAAAATCAAGACGTATTCATTGTGTTTTCTAGGCGAGCCTCGGAGGACGACTGAGGATGATCATAACCGGGGCGGCTCCGACCTCGCCCAGCGTCCTGGGATTCCTCCGAGCAGCACTGGGATGCCAGGTCAGACACACACACACACACACACACACTTCGTTAGGGCTGAGGTAGATACACACTACGTGCAATCGGCATGCAGTAAACACACATGTATAACCTGTCCTGTGTGTGTGTGTGTGTGTGCGTGTGTGTGTGTGTGTGTGTGTAGGTGTACGAGGCGTACGGACAGACAGAGTGCACAGCTGGCTGCACCTTCACCACACCTGGAGACTGGACCCCAGGTGAGTGTGAGCGGTGATGTAACAGGCCCTGGAGGTCAAAGGTCGAACAGTGAGGAGCCGTGATAACATTTAATGGAGGTCAGAAACACCTTTAAAGCAGACGATGATGTAACCACTGAGCTCTTATCAAAGCCACACACAAGTGGAGTGTGTGTGCGTGTGTGTGTGTGTGTGTGTGTGTGTGTGTGTTGGGGTGGGGCTGAAGAGATAGCTGTTGGGACGTTACATAACTGCTGCTCGACAACATCAACAAGTCGGGATGAAAGTCAAACTTCAATAAGAACAATGGATTCAATAAGAACAATAGATGTGAGAAGAACAATAGATTCATGAAGACAAATAGATTCATGAAGAACAATAGATACAAATAAATCATAATAATCTGTCTTTTGAATGTTATCATTTTTAAGTTACTAACATTGTTGTATTGTTATTTATTCTTAACTTATTTATTTATTGTTTATTGTAATACGTAGTTTTATTATACATATATTCATATTAATAATAATATTACTAAATAATATAATATGTTAATAATAAGCACATAATGCCACGGAAACATAAACATAAATCAAACCTACAACTCATTAAGTGATAAAAAATAAAAATATAAAACAGCTCATTGTTTACTCTCTGTGGACAAAGATTTAACGGGACAGTTCCCCCCAAAATATATTTTTTTTCTTTTCATTCATATCGTGGTAAAAAAAACGTATATAAAATATATAAAAATATATGTATAAAAATACATATATATAGAGGACATCCAGAAACATTCATGAAACTTGACCCACAGTGGCTCAAGAAAATAGAATAAATAGTCCAACATCACCCCCTGCTGGCCAATGATGATAGCGCATTAGATATTTGTAACTAAATCCCGTCCACAGGTCACGTCGGGGCGCCGCTGCCGTGCAACCTCATCAAACTGGTGGACGTTCCCGAGAAGAACTACTTTGCCTCCAAGGAGGAAGGAGAGGTGAGTGACCACGAACATCACGCAGCGGAGTGAGACCCACACTGAGCGGTGGAGGAACGAGGCCCGAGGCCTGAGGCGTGAGGCCTGAGGCCTGAGGCCTGAGGCCTGAGGCCTCATAATGATTTATATTGTAAATATTTACGTTGTTCTTCTTCCTCAAAGGAAGGCCAGTTTGATAGCTTCTCTCACCAGCATAACTGTTTTCAGCTGCGCTCACATAAAAAGGGTTTTCTACCCCTCCCTAACACAATGTACCACTAGGACATGGAGACGGGCCTCTACACACTATGTAGAGACTTCACTACACCAGAGAATAGTCATGACCACATCAACTCTGTAGAGAGAGTTTATGTGTTTATTATTTCTACGTGACCCCAAACATGTGAACGCTAGTGTCTCCTTATAGGAAACACGTCTATCTGTATCTCATGTCCTTTCCTCATCCCCTCAGGTGTGTGTGAAGGGCTCCAACGTGTTCAAGGGCTACCTCAAGGACCCGGAGAGGACGGCCGAGACGCTGGACGCGGACGGCTGGCTTCACACCGGCGACATCGGCAAATGGTTGCCGGTAAGTAGACGTTGCCTCACCCGCCGACTCTGAACCACGCGTTGGCTTTCTTCTTCTCGCCACTCTCTCGACCCCCCCCCCCCTCCCCCATCCACCATTACAGAACGGAACGCTGAAGATCATCGACAGGAAGAAGCACATCTTCAAGTTGGCGCAGGGCGAGTACATCTCCCCCGAGAAGATCGAGAACATCTACATCAGGAGCGAACCGGTGACGCAGCTCTACGTCCACGGAGACAGCCTGCAGGCAAGAACACGGGCAGAGAAAACACACAGCGTTCTTTAGCAAGCTAACGTCAGCAGGAAACATAGGGGAACGAGCAAGCTAACTTTAGCAAGCTAACTAGCGAGCTAACGTCAGCAGGAAACATTCGGGAATGAGCAAGCTAACTTTAGCAAGCTAACTACCAAGCTAACTAGCAAGCTAACGTCAGCAGGAAACATGGGGGAATGAGCAAGCTAACTTTAGCAAGCTAACTAGCGAGCTAACGTCAGCAGGAAACATGGGGGAATGAGCAACCTAACTTTAGCAAGCTAACTAGCGAGCTAACGTCAGCAGGGAACATGGGGGAATGAGCAAGCTAACTTTAGCAAGCTAACTAGCGAGCTAACGTCAGCAGGAAACAACTAGCGAGCTAACGTCAGCAGGAAACATGGGGGAATGAGCAAGCTAACTTTAGCAAGCTAACTACCAAGCTAACTACCAAGCTAACTATCAAGCTAATGTCAGAAGGAAAACATGATGGAACGAGCAAGCTAACTTTAGCAAGCTAACCAGTGAGCTAACGTCAGCAGGAACACATGGTGGAATGAGCAAGCTAACAATAGCGATTAAAGATTAAACATGTGAGGCTTCTTCTTCACACGTCTCCTTGACATAAACACAGAATCCATCACCAGATGTTGTTTTGAGCTTTTCGCTTATTTTCCACGATTTTAAAAACAGCAGATGGTGTTTCTAGACATTTTCAAACCTGACATAATCCCCATAGCTCAGCAGCAGTGATGCGTCGCGGTGTGTTTGATGCCTCCTGGGCTCTCTGGGTCTCGTACTCCATCTCAAGCCGGGACTAACATCTTCTCAACGGATTAGTCTGCATCTTCCTTGTATTCACTCGCTGTGTTCTGTGTTCTGTGTTCTGTGTTCTGTGTTCCGTGTTCTGTGTGCGGTTCTCCTCCCAGTCCTGCTTGGTGGGCATCGTGGTTCCTGACCCTGAAGTCATGCCTGAGTGGGCCAAGAAAAAAGGCATTTTCGGCACCTACAAGGACCTCTGTAAAAACACGGTAGGAGTCTCCGACGCCTCCAGACGCCTCGGAGGCGGAAGCTGCAGAAGTCTCCGGAACACGTGACGTTCTTCTCTTCGTCCACAGGAACTGAAGAAGGCCGTCCTGGAGGATCTGGTGCGTCTGGGCAAGGCCAGCGGCCTCCACTCGTTTGAGCAGGTACGTCGCAGAGCAGCCTCCATCCCTCTTCCTGAAGTTCGATAAGTCTTCAGGTAACTCAGTTTCATTTATTCCCAAAGGTGAAGAACATCTACATCTACAGCGAGATGTTCTCCATCAGCAACAACCTCCTGACCCCCACGCTGAAGGCCAAGAGGCCGGAGCTGAAGGAGTTCTTCAAGGAGAAGATCGAGCGGCTCTACGACAGCATCTCCATGTGAAGGCCTCGCGACCTTTCCTTTGACCCTCTCGACCACGCGGTGGGCCGGAAGATGTGACACCTTCGGCTTCACGTGCTCTTGGAAAAGCAACGCCCATCCACGCTTTGGGAGATTTAAAATGCCCAGGAAACACAAAACAAATCAAAGAAATAAAGTGGAATCTGATACACATCCGTATGTGTATTTTTGTGTTTATGTGAGAAAATATAATTATTTAGCCCGTGAGCTGGATTGTTTCCACGCCGCAGAAAGAACCAATCAGCAAACAGACGTGGTGCGTTTCGAGTGTCGGCCAGCAGGGGGCGGTATGGAGCTGCCGACACTTCAAACGAGGCCGTCGAGTATTTCACTTTATCTCTTAGTTTGATTGTTCCACTTTAAAGCTGCTCTGAGGAACTTCACGTGGTTTTGAACCCGTCTCCATTGAGTCCTTCAGAAGTCACCAAGAAGATCCTCTCTTCTTCTTCTTCTTTTCATCCGAGCCACCGGGTCGAACTCTGGCGACACCAGATGACGTCATGCGGGTTCACCAGAACCTCCTTCAGCTCAGACTCCGGCTCAGACCGGTCCACCGCGGAGTAGACCCAGATACAACTTTGCTGCAGCTTCGGACCGCATGCAGAGGTTCCTGTGGGAGGAGAAGGAGAGCTCTGCGGCATTACTCGGAGGCATTACCACTTTAGTCCACAGGGGGCGCCAGAGACAACACGGAATGACAGTTCCTCGTAGTAGCTTTAAGCATTTTAAATCTTTATTTAAATCGCCTCGCGCTCTCCTCCCGAACCAACCCTCACTTTTACGTTGAGTTCCACCTCTTCCTGTCACTCTGCTCCTCCACTTCCTGTCACTCTGCTCCTCCACTTCCTATCACTCTGCTCCTCCTCTTCCTGTCACTCTGCTCCTCCTCTTCCTGTCACTCTGCTCCTCCACTCCGACCCGACGACAACGTGACCTTCGTGACCTCAGTGTCCCGAGGTCAGAACCCGGCAGGGAGGGGCGGCCGCTCCACGCCTTACGACCCCTCCCCCCCCCCCCCCCACACACATACACACACACACAGTTCCCACGTTCCACCGAGTCACGCGGCTTTTTCCCGCTTTTTTTTTAATCGCATGCTCCTCGTTTCCTTTGTTGTTTTTGCGCGACGGCCCGTCACGATCACGGAGGTCCGCTCGCACTCCGACATCTTTTCCTTTTCCGTCCGTCCTTTTGCACAAAATAGTACGTCGGGTGAGGAGAAAAACAAAAGAAGAAGAAAAAGAAGAAAAACTAAAAAGAGGTCATCCAAAAACCAGGACTGGATGCATGCGGTTAGCCCTGCGATGCTAGCAGCGTTAGCTTCCAGGCCTCTGAAGCCGCTGACCTCCGCTGACCTCCGCTCGCTGGACGGACCGCAGGGCGACTGAACGGACGTTGTTGGAGTTCTCTGGAGGCGTTCACACGTAGGAGTAATGTATAGGCTTTTTAAGTTGATTACCGTCCCGAAGCATAAACAATGTGGATGTACATAAATGAGGACCGCTAGATGTAAGCATATTTATTAAATCAATGGTTTGGATGGATTTGTTTGTTTCTCTCTCTGCGTGTCGTGAGATGAACTGTACCTTATTTATTGATCTATTCTGCTGTCCAATGGAATCGGCACCATATCCTTGTAACGATTGAGTGCAGCAATAGGGACGAGGGAGGGGGCGGGGCTTCGGACGAGGGGCGATGACAATAAAAGATATTCTGGAATGATTTTAACCGAGTGTCTCCGTTTTTTATTGCTTGACTGTTATTGCAGATTGTTTACCAACAAACAATTTTGTAAATTAATCACAATTTTAGAATGTAAAAGCATTTGAGACATAAAAGTATCGGTGCATAAGTAACATTATGTTATTTCTTCTTTCTATTATGTCTTTATTATTTAATAATTTTACATCACACAATTCGTAGAAACGGAACCTGCAAACAAATAATATGTATTTTTCATTTAATTCTGCTGAATGTTTTGGGATGTTTCTGATTATCATTTAGAAATCATCACTCGGAAAACACTAAACGTCTCTAACTGGTTAAACTGGAATGAAACCAAGAGGAAACTCTTCTGTTATTAGGATCTGACTCACACACACACACACACACACACACACACACACACACACACACACACACACACACACGCATACACGTGCCTCCAGGCTATTTATATGTATTTATTATTTAATTATTCATCCTTTTCGTTGTTGATGTGTGACAAATTAAAAAAGTTACCAATATTATGTGGATCTCACTTTTAGTAAACTCATAATTAAACATTTAAATAAATACGACCAAAGCTCTGACATCTACAGCCAAGTCCTTCTCTTTGTGTACTTTCTAAAAACATCAAAAAACTAAAAAAACTATCTGAGAAACTTTCCCGTAAATTAATAAGTCATTATTCTGAGAAATGTTATCATTATTTAGAAATTCTAAACATTTGAAAAGTTTCTCATTACTTTGCGATAAGTTAAAATGTATCTCGATAATAAGTAATGTGTGTGTAGGTGTGTGTGTGTAGGTGTGTGTGTGTGTGTGGGGAGTGTAAGTGTGTGTGTGTGCGTGTGTAAAAATGTTCTCATTAATTTAAGACAGTCTTGTGTGTGTGTTTGTAAAAAGTTTCTCATTTATTTATGTGTGTGTGGGGTGAAACAGTATTAAATGTCATTTTTTTTGAAAAGTATAAGTTTATTATGTATAGTTATTTTCCGTCACAATGGTGGAAATGATCATCTATAGAAAGACTTCCGTTGAAGACTTTCAAAGTAAAACAAAGTGGGCGTGGCTTCAAGTCGCCATCAGCCGCTGACCCACAGGTGCGCTCGGTTGCTAGGCACCGCGCAGAGAACCGAGAGGGAAGTGCGTCCGTTACCGGAACCGTCTTTAGGAACGTGGCCGTTAACCGGGACGGCGGCGGCGGCTCCTCCGACGGTTAGGAGCTCCGTTTCAACCGGAAATGGGTCGACACCGGTACCGAGGGGCTCGAGGCAGCGACACGCCGAGCCAACGCGACACGCCCCTGAAGGCAGCACCGAGCCGGCGAGTCAGTAAGACTGGTTTCATATAAATGACGTCATACCTGTTACTTTACTTTATACACACACACACACACACACACACACTTATATATATGTACACACACTCAGGGGGCAGGAGACACAACCGTCATGAAGATATTCCCGAGGAGCCCGAGGAGGCGGAGCCTAAGGAGGAGGAGGAGGCGGAGCCTGAGGAGGAGGAGGCGGAGCCAGTCCCTCTGTTTGTGAGTGTTTCTTTTTATTTTTATTACACATTTACAGATGTCTTTCACACAATTGTCGTTACATGTGCAGATTGTTTATGTTTATTTTAGTTACAAATATATTTATAGGAAGACGTGTAAAACAAAAAAACAACAAAGAGACAGTGAAACAGTGAAACAGAAATATTTAATTCCAACTTTCAAAGGTTCCTCAAAACGTTGTTGTTTCTCTCCCTCTCTATCTCTCTCTCCGTCTCTCTCCGTCTGTCTCTCTCTCTCTCCGTCTGTCTCTGTCTCTCTCTCTCTCCGTTTGTCTCTCTCTCTCTCTCTCCGTCTGTCTCTGTCTCTTTCTCGCTCCGTTTGTCTCTGTCTCTCTCTCTCTCTCCGTCTGTCTCTGTCTCTCTCTCTCTCGCTCCGTCTGTCTCTGTTTCTCTCTCGCTCCGTCTGTCTCCGTCTGTCTCTGTCTCTCTCTCGCTCCGTCTGTCTCTGTCTCTCTCTCTCTCGCTCCGTCTGTCTCTCTCTCGCTCCATCTGTCTCTGTCTCTCTCTCTCTCTCGCTCCGTCTGTCTCCGTCTGTCTCTGTCTCTCTCTCGCTCTGTCTGTCTCCGTCTGTCTCTGTCTCTCTCTCTCTCTCTCGCTCCGTCTGTCTCCGTCTGTCTCTGTCTCTCTCTCGCTCCGTCTGTCTCTGTCTCTCTCTCTCTCGCTCCGTCTGTCTCTGTCTCTCTCTCGCTCCGTCTGTCTCCGTCTGTCTCTGTCTCTCTCTCTCTCTCTCTCTCTCCGTCTGTCTCTGTCTCTCTCTCGCTCTCTCGCCTCCGCTCTGTCTCCGTCTGTCTCTGCCTCTCTCTCTCTCTCGCTCCGTCTGTCTCTGTCTCTCTCTCGCTCCGTCTGTCTCCGTCTGTCTCTGTCTCTCTCTGTCTCCTGCTCTGTCTCTCTCTGTCTCTCTCGCCTCTGTCTCCGTCTGTCTCTGTCTCTCTCTGTCTCTCTCTCGCTCCGTCTGTCTCCGTCTGTCTCTGTCTCTCTCTCTCTCTCTCGTCTGTCTCCGTCTGTCTCTGTCTCTCTCTCGCTCTGTCTGTCTCCGTCTGTCTCTGTCTCTCTCTCGCTCTGTCTGTCTCTCTCTCGCTCCATCTGTCTCCGTCTGTCTCTGTCTCTCTCTCTCTCTCGCTCCGTCTGTCTCCGTCTGTCTCTGTCTCTCTCTCTCTCTCCTCCGTCTGTCTCTGTCTCTCTCTCGCTCTGTCTCCGTCTGTCTCTGTCTCTCTCTCGCTCTGTCTGTCTCTCTCTCTCTCTCGCTCCGTCTGTCTCCGTCTGTCTCTGTCTCTCTCTCGCTCCGTCTGTCTCTGTCTCTCTCTCTCTCGCTCCGTCTGTCTCTGTCTCTCTCTCGCTCCGTCTGTCTCAGGCGCCTCCCAACTCTGAGGCCTTCACGGTCGGTGAAAGGCCGGTTCTTAAAGTCACCAGACAAAACCTCACGATGACTCTGGAGAGCACGTTCAGCCCGGAGGAGGAGGAAGAGGAGGAAGAAGAGGACGAGGAGGAAGAGGAGGATGAAGAGGAGGATGAAGAGGAGGAGGATGAAGACTGTTACTCCTCTGCAACCTCCAGCAGCAGTCTTTCATCTCCAGAGATCTACAGAAGAGGCAGCTATGGTGTGTGTGTGTGTGTGTGTGTGTGTGTTATTGATCCATGAGTATGAAGTCATAATGTTCTTCGTGGTCCTCAGTGGAGACGTTGACGTCCTTCAAGGAGCTGCAGGCTCTCCAGCTTCACACCAAGAACTCCACCAAGAACTCCACCTTGCTGGACGCCAGCCACGCCGAGAGCATCCGCAGGCACCCCTCCCCCGACCTCTCCCACATCACCGGTAATCATCACCGTCATAATAATCATCATCATAATAATAATAATGATACATTAATCTGGAGAGCGCTTCAAAAAGGGTGAGAAAATACCATAAACGGTTCTTATATTTATAAATATATTTATAAAATGAAATATAAATGTGATCATGTTGGTCATCATGGGATTTAAATAGTGCAAATAAAACATAAATACAACAGTTGGTTAGTTGTTACGGTTGATTATGAGAAGTAGAGACATATAAATACATTTAAATAATAAAGTTGGGGCTTTTCACAAGTGTGAAAATCCAATTAAATAAATTATATTCATTTATTTATTTATATATATATATATATATATATATATATATATATATATATTCAAATTTGTTTACATCCATTTAATTACATTTATTTGTATATGACACATTGTCCTTTCCACCACTGACTGATGCAAAGTGCTGCGTCTCAAAGGTCTGATAACCTTTGTCTGCAGGAGCTTCACCAACCGAGAGCAGCCATGAGACCAGGTGAGTTTGGACAGGTGCCTTAACACGCACCGTTTATCTCAGAAGGCCTAATAATAATATATTAAATATATAATACAAATGATAAAAACTGGTTCAATTACCGTCTGCTCTCGTTGAAACACAGAGGACCTGAAGCTGAGACCAGAATACACGCCGACCCATTTAAATCAGGTACGACGCATGAAAATAACTCTACCACGCACGGAATACTCTCTAATAATGTCGTTTTATTCATCTTTTTAAATCCTCATTCTGCAGAGAAGTGGAAAACCCCACCAAAAGTAAGAAAGCTAAGTTATTTACGTTATTATTGTATTATAAATCCAAAGTACAGAGGCCTCACAGATGTCCTCCCCCAGCTGCCCGGCAGGAGGCCCCTCGTGTACAAGAAGAAGGTCTGCTTCCGGAGCCCCGTGATGGCGGCGCTGCTGCAGCCCAGACGCCGGGCCGACGCCACCTTCTTCCACTTCGAGGGCCTCGCCGACCGGCACGCCTTCTTCGGGAGGATGAGCGCGAGGAGCGCGGCGCTCGCAGGCGCTCCTCTGTTTCCTGCTGACGTCATCGAGGACGAGGGCCCGTCTGCTATGTGAAATATGGATTTATTTATAATCCAGATGTGAAATATCCTGTAAGAAGAATATTCTGTCGGAAAGAGAAAAATGTAAAAGTGTTTGTAAAGATATATTTTTAAAGAGGATATTTCAGAGGGAACTTTATTTTTGTACTACATAACCTGCTGCTCAAACTGCAGCCACTGGATTTCCTTTTTAAATTGTTTTATTATTAAAAAAGAAGAGTCTGGAGCAGAACGGCCACTAGGTGGCAAGCGTGCATTCTCCAAACGGCCATCTTTGTTCTCTCTTCTCCGGACAGTGATTTTGTTGTTGTTTTTTCCATGTGAAATATGTGTTGTATGCGTTGCATCTGCGTGCACGAGCCCACGTGCCAATGCCTAATCTGAATATTTAACGCAAGCAAAAAAAGTTAAAATATGTTATGTTTGTTTTACTTTGTGTTTACTTTATAGTTCGGAAAAAAAACATGAATTTATTAATTTACAATAAATGTATGAATTAAATACATCTGTGCATCCTGAATCTCTTCTCAGGTGCAGAGTGTCTCGCGAGCAGCACAACGGTTGCAACTTGTCTTGATGTCTGTCTATATATTCGGTTGTTTTGTGAGTTCATTTTCATATTATTCTATTTCTTTGTCTATATTGCTTTACCTGTATCTTAATTTTGTTTCCCTTTAAATAATAAAAAGACTAATAAAATAACTATATCTACTTCATGCCGTCACGGCTCCTGCCAAACATAAACACAGCGAGAAGAAGAAGAAGAAAAAAAGAAAATCCCTATACCACGTGGTACCGGGGCTAAAAATAACCAACCAATCAGGTAATTTCTAGTAGCAGCGGCGTGTCGGCAGCCAATCAGAAAAATGTAGTGTGTTACCAAGCAGCTCCCCGTGACTAATGCCTGTCATATGACTGTGACACCCATGGAGATGGTTACAAGGAACAAGATCTGCTCTCGGATTTAAAAAGAGGAAAGAAAGGAATAGGAAACAAATCCAGGACCGAATTGATGTATCTGTCGGGTCCGAAATGCCTCCGACTCTCTTCCAGAAACTTTTCAACAAGAGGAATGCGTTTTCGTCGCCGCCCCCGAGATGCAGCAAAGGGGACCCCGCGTTCAGGTAGCCCGTCCGTGTGTTTACGTGTGTGTGTGTGTGTGTCACGAACGTTACCGGCGTGTCACTCGCTGTGTTTTATCTGTATTATGAACTTCACCCGTCGACGCCGTGTATTTCTTTTGTTATTTAAACAAAATAAAAAATCGATTCAAGGCACAACGTGCGGTTAGCTAACGCGGTGCTGTTAGCCCGGACGGACGTTAGCGGGGGAGGAGGAGCTTCCTGGCGCGCGAGACCAACGGCTACTGGGTGTCAGTTGGAAGGAGCGGCGTCCTCTCCCCCTTTGCCCCCCCCCTTCTGTTGCGTTGCTCGGGTAACAGCAGCGGGAGCACGAGACCGTAACGGTTACGGCCAGTCTGGACTCCCCGAGAACTTGGAGCCCAGAAGAAGGACGGAGGACACAGCGCGCTGTGTGTAGCCCCGCATGCGAGCACTGTAGTCGGCCACGGACCGACGGAGCCTCCGGGGAGAGACGGAATTCTGGAGAAAAAAAAGAAGATTACAAATAATATATTAACACGAGTTATGCGACGTTTTATAGATGATACACCAGTAACAAAAGAAAAAAGATGGTGTCCTTAAAATACATATGTGTAAACAAGACAATACTCCAATATATCTCGTATACCAGTGATGCTGACAACAAATGCAATGTAATATATTATCATAATTTAACATTGTACACTAGCAGGCGTCTTGCATACACTAATATTAACATGTATAACTTTTATTTATGAAGCACATTTCAATACATTTTATATTTAAAAAACGTGTGTTTACAAGTGAGTCTCACGGAGAGATTTAAAGGAAGATTTCCTCCATGTGATGCTCAAATGAACAGGAATCACTTTAATTTAAAATGCAGAAGACATAAATAACTGTTCTCTGAATGTTGTGAAAGCAGCCATTTAGCAGATCACAGTCACCACTCAGTGTGTGTGTAGCAGAGAGAACTGCTGATTTATTATGTTTGAATGTCACCATATCGTTGACGCCCATGAGCAGTCCCTCTGCTGGTTCCTGCGCCGTGGCTCAGGGTCCAGGCCGGCCACCAAAGGGGCAAAGTACTCTTATTCTTTAACACTTATATTGGTGACTGTGTCTCCAGGCGGCTGCCCGTGGTGCACATGTGTTTTTAAAGGACCTCCTTGAGGTCGCTACTTGCACTCCGACCTTCGAGCCCGCTCCGGGCCATAGAGGTGTTCAGTGACATGAAGCGTGGGCTGGCCTTTCTGGCCGGCTGGGCTCTTCATACCTCTGGCGTGGTTTCATAGTTGGGATGATGAAAATAATATGCTTTAAAATAATAATAACAATCAGGAAATCACTCATTTCAGGCCTTCGCACAGTAATTTTCAGGCCTGCAAAAGTCATGGAAAAAACGTAAATCATAAAAGTCATGGAAATGTGTAATCACATGTTCATTTACGCCGAGTCTAAAATAATCAATATGTTTTTTTTATTAGAAAGACGCTCAAAATATAAGCCGGCGTACGCAACATGTTCTAAATTGTTCTTGTTTATACTGAGATTTCACGTTATTTGTGAAAATCTGGTTTAAAGTCCTGGAAAAGTTTTGAATGCACATTTTTTTAAAGAGACATTTTGCATCCCTGTTGTCCTGCATCCCCCCGGAGCCTCCAGAATAGCGCGGAGGGCAGCAGGCTGGCCGACCCCTCCAGAAGGCCTCTCCGGTTCTCCTCGGGGGCAGCACCTGACCGGCTGCAGCATACTGCACATTACAGCCAGAGCTCCCGGATCATTCCGCAGCCAGCCACAGCCCCACCCCCCCCCCCCCCCCCCACACACACACACACACACACACAGCCAGGAGGCTTTTTCCTGGCCGCTGCCCGCTGAGGAAACTTCCTCCTTGACCCCTGGAGGTCAACTCAATATAGCTGTGTGTGTGTGTAATGAAAAGGAGGGGACGGGTTTTAGTTTTTACACAACATTTGTCTTTTCTAGGCAGAGGTCGTACGGTTATGGAAAACCTGGAAAAGTCCTGAAATGAAAAAAAGGGTTATTTCCAGGCCTGGAAACAGCAAAAAAAAAAACTATTTAAAAAAAAAAAAAAATTGGAAATTTGTTATCATATGTTCATTTACGCAGTTTGATTAAAAGAATAAACTTTTATACACATATTTATTCTCTTAAACTATTGTCTCATTGAGGGTTTTAACACCTAGACTCCACAGTGTGTGTTCGTGGACGTTTGGTTTGAGGTCCTGTAACCCCATTGGTCCCCATGAGTGTGCAGCCCGTTCAGACTCGCACACTCAGCTGATCCTCGGCTCATGAACCTCTTTAGTAAAGCCTGACTTCCCCCTGAGTTTTATAAACAGGGGGTTTAGGTTCCCGCTGCTCGCCGTGTCATGTGAGGCCGCCGTCCATCTGGGCCTCATCAAGGCCGCGGGACACACGGCTTCTGGCAGACAGACAGACAGAGAGGTGTGTGTGTGTGTGTGTGTGTGTGTGTGTGTGTGTTACAATAATTGTGTGTGTGAAGACGGGCGGCGACATCGTCCGGTTGCTATCGGCGCTATTTTAATTGACCGCACTTCACAGAACTGCCGAGTCATGTTAACGATATAGTTTAACTAAAAGCCACACACACACACACACACACACACACTGTGCTGAGGGCTCGGGGGCCGGCGGGTCCTGCTCCAACAACTCGTGTTCAGGAATTTCCCAATTGTTATATATATATTTAATGTTCCTGACGGTGTGTCTGGTGTTCGGTGACATCATCGTGTTCCTCCTCCTGACCTGTGGTTTTGATGACCACGCGGAGCTGTGTGTTGAATAAATGGCCGTTCAGAGCTCTTTGTGTCATGTGACCCTGAACGCTCCTCCGGACCGTCTCCTCCGGACCGTCTACGGTTGATTGGTTCCTAATGGGAGTGGATCTTCTGGGAGGGTTTGTTATAGGAATGGCTGAACTTTAGGAAACATTTCTACCTAAAGTCACATTAATTCCAAAGGAGATAGGAGATAGGAGGAAGGAGAAGTTGATAAGCAGACGCAACACGCTGCTTATCACACGGAGGCGCAACCTGCTTTTCACCTTTGAGAGCAACATTGACCCGACGCCCTCGTGATTCTAAGACACACACACACACACACACACACACACACACACACACACACACACACACACACACACACACACACACACACACACACACACACACACACACACACACACACACACACACACAGAAGTGTACTCCATTGAACTCATCACAAGTCATGTGTTGCTGACTCAGAATAAGTTGTGACTCAGGATTAAGCCATCGGTGCACACAGTTATTAGAACACACACACACGCACAGAGTAAAAATAAACAAAACACTTATATAATTAAATATTTAAGTATAAGTTGCAGAGAATACGCGAGGAAACAAACAGACGACATACAGACAACACTTTATTTATACATCTATAACTATTATCTCGTGTTTATATATCTATCTATAACTATTATCCTGTGTATGTAGTATTGTGCATTTCCTAGAGTGACACACCTGTGCCGTGTACCTCGGGTCTTGATGGCCACCCCCCTGTGAGTGGAGACTTGGACTGATCCACGGTAGCTTCAGCCTGTTCTACTCGTCAGGCCAGCGGTCACATGACCTCGTCACCGCTCCGGTCACATGACCTCCGAACGCCTCATGGAGAGGAAGCGTCTCTCAGGTAGTCGGGTGCTCCTCTGTTCTCGGGAACCAGGAGGCGGGACTAGAGGAGGAAACCGACTATCGGGTAGAAGGAGGCGCGGTGGGCGTTGCTATGGAGTCTGTGTGTATATTCTGAGACTCTACCTGCACAAGAGGCCCCCATGAAGCGACCTCTAGAGATGAGAGGGAGTCTCACCTGGTCGGGGGGGCGCTGCACCAATCACAGGAGAGGAGGGCGGGGGCTCAGGGCGAGCAATGAGCAGAGGACTTAACCTCCGATGGCACGGACCAATGGGAGGAGCCTGGTTTGGTGAGGCTACGTCACCTCCACCTGCAGTGTGTGTGTGTGTGTGTGTGTGTGTGTGTGTGTGTGTGTTCAACATCTGTCAGAACACCTGCAGTGGTAACAGCTGGTCCCAGACCAGCTATAAGTCAGACTGCAAAGAGAGAGAGACATTTAATTCTGCCCTAAACGCACTTTATTTATGTCTACGATAGGTGTCAGAATCCAGAAGCACACGCACACGCACACGCACACGCGCACTCACACGCACACGCACACGCACACGCGCACTCACACTGACGTCAGACTGCAGTGGGGGAACCCGATCACTTTGCCGAGACCGTGTTGTTGGCGGCAGCAGCGACGATGTCACTCCTCCTGAGTGAAGCTCCTCCAGCTCCTCCTCTGATGGAACGCCTCAGGAGCAACACGTCCGCCTCGCCCCCCAACAGAAGAGCGTCTCATTCTGAATATCGTGGAATCGTATGATATGTAAAGATGGGCGGTCACATTTAATATATTTATATTTTCTCCAGGGAATGTTCTCTCAGTGGAGGCCTTTTTATCTCTTCCTTCTTATTAATAATTCATGACGTCTCAGCAGTGCGGCAAAAAAAAGACACTATTGAGTTTCTGAAATCATCCACTTTGTGTGTGCGTGTGTGTTTGTGTGTGTGTGTGACACACACACACAAACACCCCTCTGTCCCTTTGTGGCAGCCGGCGGTCTGGGCCCCACACACACACACACACACACACACACACACACACACACACACACACACACACACACACACACACACACACACACACACACACACACACACACACACACACACACACACACACACACACACACGTGCGCGCGGCTCTCCTGCGATCACCTGACAGTCTCATGTTGTTGTGAGTCAGTTATTCTTAGCCCCTCGGCTGAGAGGAGCGAGGCAGAGGAGGCTGAAGGGGAAACGATGAAGCTCAGGTAGGAGTCCTCGACCGGGCGAGTGTGTAGCGTCCGAGGAGCGGTGTGTGTGTGTGTAGCGTCCGAGGAGCGGTGTGTGTGTAGCGTCCGAGGAGCGGTGTGTGTAGCGTCCGAGGAGCGGTGTGTGTGTGTGTGTGTAGGTCTGAGAGGAGCGTGTGTGTGTGTAGCGTCCGAGGAGCGGTGTGTGTGTAGCGTCCGAGGAGCGGTGTGTGTAGCGTCCGAGGAGCGGTGTGTGTGTGTGTGTGTGTAGCGTCCGAGGAGTGTGTGTGTGTGTGTAGCGTCCGAGGAGCGGTGTGTGTGTGTGTGTGTGTGTAGCGTCCGAGGAGCGGTGTGTGTGTAGCGTCCGAGGAGCGGTGTGTGTGTGTGTGTGTGTGTAGCGTCCGAGGAGCGGTGTGTGTGTGTGTGTGTGTGTGTGTGTGTGTGTGTGTGTGTGTGTGTGTGTGTGTGTGTGTGTGTGTGTGTGTGTGTGTGTGTGTGTGTGTGTGTGTGTGTGTGTGTGTGTGTGTGTGTGTGTGTGTGTGTGTGTGTGTGTGTGTGTGTGGTCAGCTGGACGGCGTTGGCCAAAGTCTTTCCAGGTGGATTCGTCCCTCTTTGAGGTCGTGGGGTTATCGGGTGGTGTAGTGTTCTACCTCTCCTCCTCCAGCTCTCCTTCTCCTCCAGCTCTCCTCCTCCAGCTCTCCTCTTCCGCTCTCCTCCTCCTCTCTCCTCCTCCGCTCTCCTCCTCCAGCTCTCTTCCTCCTCTCTCCTTCTCCAGCTCTCCTCCTCCTCTCTCCTCCTCCAGCTCTCCTTCTCCTCCAGCTCTTCTCCTTCAGCTCTCCTCCTTGTTTCATTACTTTTGGATCTTTTCCACCGAGCCGCTCTACTCTTTCTTCTTCTATCTTTCTCACGCGTTAACTCTCCCTCTCTCTCTGTCTCTGTATCTCTCCCTCTCCCCCCCTCTCTCCCTCCCTCTCTCCGTGTGTTTTTAAAACAAAGGCAGCAGTGAAAGTTGTTGTCCAGTTCTTTGTCTCTCCTCCGGTCGCCGTGGTAACGACTCTTTCCTTCTGGTCGCTGCTGCCTCCAGGAAGTGAAGCGGATCCTTTGAGCTCCGGAGGGTCAATGAGGCCGGAGAATAACGTGAGACACAGAACGTTAAAGCCAGAGCGCCGGTCATGTGACTCGGCCTGAATCGATGTCATGTGAGCGTGACTCTGAGTCTGAGTTTGGGTCTTTGTGGAGTAAACCCCGACGCCATCCCCCCAACGCCATCCCCCCAACGCCATCCCCCCAACGCCATCCCCCCGACGCCATCGCCCCGACGCCATCCCCCCAACGCCATCCCCCAACGCCATCCCCTGACGCCATCCCCGACGCCATCCCCGACGCATCCTAACGCCATCCCCGACGCCATCCCCCGACGCCATCCCCCAACGCCATCCCCCAACGCCATCCCCAACGCCATCCCCACGCCATCCCCCAACGCCATCCCCCAACGCCATCCCCAGACGCCATCCCCGACGCCATCCCCACGCCATCCCCAACGCCATCCCCCAACGCCATCCCCACGCCATCCCCCAACGCCATCTCTAACGCCATCCCCCAACGCCATCCCCGACGCCATCCCCAACGCCATCCCCCGACGCCATCCCCCAACGCTCCCCAACGCCATCCCCCCAACGCCATCCCCCGACGCCATCCCCACGCCATCCCCAACGCCATCCCCACGCCATCCCCCGCCATCCCCAACGCCATCCCCCAACGCCATCCCCAACGCCATCCCCCGACGCCATCCCCGACGCCATCCCCCACGCCATCGTGACGCCATCCCCCAACGCCATCCCCCACGCCATCCCCCAACGCCATCCCCAACGCCATCCCCCATCCCCGACGCCATCCCCGACGCCATCGACGCCATCCCCGACGCCATCCCCGACGCCATCCCCCAACGCCATCCCCCAACGCCCAATCCCCAACGCCATCCCCCAGCCATCCCCGACGCCATCCCCACGCATCCCCGCGCCATCCCCAGCTATCGCCATCCCCATCCCCCAACGCCATCCCCAACGCCATCCCCCAACGCCATCCCCAACGCCATCAACGCCAATCCCCAACGCATCCCCAACGCCATCCCCCAACGCCATCCCATCCCCAACGCCATCCCCCCAACGCCATCCCCCCCCAGCATCCTCTAACGCCTATCCCCAACGCCAACGCCCAACGCCATCCCTCAACGCCATCCCCCAACGCCATCCCTAACGCCAGCATGCCCCAACGCCATCCCCCACGCATCATCCCCCCAACGCCATCGCCCAAACGCCATCCCCCCAACGCCATCCCCCCAACGCCATCGCCCAAACGCCACCGCCCAGACGACTTTTTAAATGAGATGTAACTGATGGAGTTTGTCTTGTTCCTCATGTCCAGCGTCTCGTGACCTATGTGACCTCTAAACAGACCTATGTGACCTCTAAACAGACCTATGTGACCTCTAAACAGACCTATAATTGTAATCTGTAATTTAAAATAAAGAATCGTACGTCGGCTTCTGCTAAAGAAGTCTCCAGAAGGACTCGGCACTGAGACGAGATTCTGGATGTTATTTTAGAACAGCGTGAGCGTGTGCTGTGTGGTTTGGCGAGTGTAAACGGACTTAACTGCCCCCCCCTACACACACACACACACACACTCACACACACACACACACACTCTCCTCTATTTACTATAAACACTCCTGCATAATACGCTCTATATGTGGGTCTCTCCATGAGGTCACACCTCATCCTCCTGACAGCCTCTAAATCACAGGAGCAGCAGGATGAGAATATGAAACAGATGAGCAGCTGAATGGAACGCCGGTTACCAACAACAACCACAGCAGCGGAGCTGATCGATCAGTCTGATCAGGGCTGAATCCTCAGATCAGGTTGATTGATCATGTCCGGAGGCTTAATGAAGCGGCGTCCCTGAAGGTTCTTTATGACTCTGGCCTCCATCTTTGTTCCCCTACTGGTCTGAGGGGCGGAGCCTGGAGTCTCAACCCGGTTTAACTAAAGCTGGAACATCGTGTCTGCCTGGTCTCTATTGTGGAGGACGACCACAGGGGGGGGGGGGGGGGGCTCTACTAAATCACATGTGATGTCACCGTGTTCAAGAGCCTTTAGCCCAACTGTTGCATTGTGGGATTGGAATGAGAACAATGCCTGTGGTTCTTCACGTTGCTCCACCGTGTTGCTCCACCGTGTTGCTCCACCGTGTTGCTCCACCGTGTTGCTCCACCGTGTTGCTCCACCGTGTTGCTCCACCATGTTGCTCAGTGTGAGATGCTCTCCTCTCCCCCCCAGCTGGCCGGTCCCCCAGCTGGAGCCCGGTCAGATCCGGCTGATCGTCTACCAGGACTGTGAGCGGCGCGGGAGAAATGTCCTGTTTGACTCCAACGCCAAGAAGAAGAGCTCGGAGGAAACCCCCATCGCCGTGAGTTACGCGGGGGGTAGGGAGTAGGGGAGGAGAGGAGAGAGGAGAGAGAGGAGAGGAGAGAGAGAGAGAGAGAGAGAGAGAGAGAGAGAACGTCTGGTCCTGGAAAGACAGAAATGTGTTTTAAGGAGGGGCAGAGCTGCAGGAAATAGAGGGATGAAGGGCAGAGAGAGAGAGAGAGAGAGAAGGGAGGGCTGGAGAGAGGGAGAGGCAGGGAGAGAGAATAATTGCAGTGCTGCTCGCTCACGAGGTCCCAAAGAGTCATATGTCTGGCAGTCACATGCTGCTGGCCCGTGTGTACACACACACACCCTCTCTCTCTCTCTCCGCTTCTCACTCGCCCAATGCATTCCTCCGCAATGGGCTGCCAAGTGAAGGAGGTCACATGACCGGGTTGTTGTCTACACAGCCTATGTGTGTCCACTCCCCGTGACTCGGTGTTCTCCTCCCCCTGCGCCTCCTCTCACACCGCTCCTCACCCTGCGCCTCCTCACCTTGCGCCTCCTCCCCAGAGCGCCGAGGGCCAGGCCAAGATGTTCGGCAAGTGCTGCCAGCTGCGTCCGACAGGCGGCAGCAGCAGCTCCCTGGACAGCTCCTCCTCCTGCACCTCGGACACCAGGGACGCCAAGGAGCCCGGCATCCGCTTCCAGGTGAGCCTCACCTGGCGTACATGTGCCCCTGTGTGTGTGTTTGTGTGTGTGTGTGTGTTCTCACACACACACACACACACACAGCTCACAGACGATCAGACCGGCGCTCTGCCGGTTGCTCGTGGTTACGGGCGCACAGTGCCCGTGGCTCTGTGATGGCGGCAGCGTGACGACGTTAGGCTCCTCCCCCTCCCAGGGCTCCAGGTGCTCGTCCGACGTGGTGATGCTCGGGGAGATGATGTTCGGCTCCGTGGCGATGAGCTACAAAGGCTCCACGCTCAAGATCCACCACATACGGTAACCGGAGGACACAAGGGGGTTGTTGTTGTTTTTGTTGTTGTTCTGTTTTTTGTTCTTCGCTAGCATATAAAGACACTTTGAGATTAAAACCTCCTCAGCTTTGATGTGTTACATGGTAGAAAGTAGAATTACTTTAATTCAAAAGAACTGACGATGATGAAGATGATGACGATGATGAACTTTGTCCTCACGCTGTTGTCGTCTATCAGATCGCCCCCTCAGCTGATGCTGAGTAAGGTCTTCACGGCCAGGACGGGAGGCAGTGTGTACGGCAGCCTCAACACGTGAGCACGCACACGCACACGCACACGCACACGCACACGCACACGCACACACACACAGACTCTCACCCCCCCCCCCCCCCTCTGGTACAGGTTACAGGACAGCCTGGAGTTCATGGGTCAGGACGGCAGCACCCTGAGGCCCGACCAGAACACGGGGCCCAGAGGTAACCATGGAAACGGGCCACGCGTTCACCTGCTGACGGCTTATGAAATGAGAATCTAAAGCTCGCAACAAAGAGCAACAACAAAGAGCAACACACGATGTTCTCACTGTCTGAGAGGCTCTCCTTCACCTCCTGGTGCAGCCAGACGGACTCTGCCAGCAGCCCCCCCCCCGGCGCTCCCGTCTCTCAGCCTCGTGAGCAGCTGGAGGAAGTTCTCTGGGCGCAGCGTTCCTCCTGTGACTCATCTGAGTCTCGTGGTGAAAACTGAGGTTGGGCTCCTCGTAGAGTTACTCCCTAAAGTTCAAAGGAGGCCGAGGAGCTGCTGGCAGATTCTCTCCTCTGTGATGACGTCATCGTTTCATTCCAGACTAAACTCCTGTAACGCTGCTGTTCACTTCGAGGAGGCAGCGTGTCTCCTCCTTCCTCATTCACTAACCACGGTCCATGTTCTTTTTTTGTCTTTTGCTTCCCCTCCTCCTCCTCCTCCTCCTCCTCCTCCTCCCCCCCCACATGTTCCCTGTGTTGCTCAGGACTGTCTCAGCTGTGCAGCCCGCGGCGGGCCTTCTCTGAGCAGGGCCCTCTGCGCCTCATCAAGAGCGCCTCTTTCTTTTCAGGTTGGCGCTTACAACTGACCCGACTGGTGCCGGCTGCATGCGTGTGTGTGGGTGTAGCTGTGTGTGTGTGTGTGTGTGTGTAGCTGCATGCCTGTGTGTGTGTGTGTGTGTAGCTGCATGCCTGTGTGTGTGTGTGTGTGTGTGCGTGTGTGTGTGTGTGTGTAGCTGCATGCCTGTGTGTGTGTGCATGGTGGTAGTTGCACTAGAAGGGTCTCGGTATTCCCAGCATGCAGCACTGTAAACGCGTCCTCACAAGTGTCTCCTAACCAGTTTGAGTGACTTTCATCTCCATTAAACCTCATTGACCTCATTGACCTCATTGACCTCATTGACCTCAATGACCTCATTGACCTCATTGACCTCATTGACCTCATTGACCTCATTGACCTCATTGACCTCAATGACCTCAATGACCTCATTGACCTCAATGACCTCAATGACCTCATTGACCTCAATGACCTCATTGACCTCATTGACCTCAGCGCTCAGGTCGCGGACGCTTCACCTTTTCTGCTCAGCTAACGTTGGCGCTCATTCGGTACTCGCCGACCAACAATAGAAAATCCCCCGTACCGCAAAAACAATCTTGATAGGTGAAAGGTCAAACCTCTGCGTGAGTTTGTACTACCCACAATGCAGTTGGGGCACCCTGAGGTGACGCCCTTCCTCACGCCCGACGAGACGAGACGCTTTAGGGACCCGCGCTGACGAGAGGCCGGAGCAGCCGCTCGGCCCACGGCCCGGTGCCGGAGGGGTGGGCGGGTCCGACCACCTGGTTCTGACCACCTGGTTCTGTTCTGTCTGGAGGATTTGGGGCGTGGCTCCATGTTGTGTTTCTCACGTGTGTGTGTGTGTGTGTGTGTGTCCAGGCCACAGCCACCCCATGGACATGCCGGGCCGAGGGCTCCACGACGAGAGGGACAGCGGCATCGCCCGGTCAGGTGGGACCCCGACTCCGGATTTGTTTCCTTTCATAAAAGCAGTAGTTAGTGAGAAAGAAGGTGTTCTGTCCTCCAGGTGTGTGTGTGGTCTGACTCTCCTGTGCCCCCCCCCCCCCCCCCTCCCCCAGCGTCCCTGAGCAGCCTGCTGATCACCCCCTTCCCGTCTCCCGGCTCCTCGCTGACCAGCAGCTGTGCGTCCAGCTACCAGCGGCGGTGGCTCCGCAGCCAGACCACCAGCCTGGAGAACGGAGTCTTCCCCCGATGGTGACACACACACACACACACACACACACACACACACACACACACACACACACACACACACACACACACACACACACACACACACACACACACACACACACACACACACACACACACACACACACACACACACACACACACACACACACACACACACACACACACACACAGACACACACACACACAGAGACACACACACACACAGAGACAGACACAGACACACACACAGAGACAAACACACACAGAGACACACACACACAGAGACACAGACACACACACAGAGACACACACATACACAGACGAACAGACACAGACACACACACACACACACACACACAGAGACACACACACAGAGACACACACAGACACACACAGACACACACACATTGGTGTCAAAATACACATTCAGATGGTTGTTTTATGACTTTTATCTGTAAATGATTCGTCCATATTAAGATCTAAACAAAATCTCTCATCTCTCAGAATTATATTTCAAATGTAATTCACAAGAATATGGTAGATATATCTATCTATATATTTATATATATAAATATCTATATATATAATATACATCTATATATTTTATATAATATATATATATATGTATATTATATATAATATATATATATATATATATATATATATATATATATATATATATATATATATCTCACGCCCCAGTGAGTGCCGAAGGTCTGAGGATGCTAACAGGACCACATCATCTGCAAACAGAAGAGAGGCGATCCCAAGACCCCCAAACCTGACCTGCCCCCCCAGGCTGCGCCTAGATATCCTGTCCATGAACATCACAAACGGGACCGGTGATGAAGGGCAGCCCTGGTGAGGCCAACACCCACCGGGAACGTGTCCGACTTACTGCCGAGGATGCGAACACAGCTCCTACTGCAGGGTACAGAGACCGGATAGCCCGTAGCAACGGGTCCGGAACCCCAGACCCCCGCAGCACCCCCCACAACAACCCCCGAGGGACCCGGTCCAAAGCCCTCTCCAAGTCCACAAAGCACATGAAGACTGGTTGGGCAAACTCCCAGGACCCCTCCAGGACCCTTGCGAGTGTGAAGAGCTGGTCCACAGTTCCACGACCGGGACGGAATCCACACTGCTGGTCCTGAATCTGAGGTTCGACCATCGGTCGGAGCCTCCTCTCCAGTACCCTGGCATACACTTTCCCAGGGAGGCTGAGAAGTGTGATACCACGATAGTTCGAGCACACTCTCCGGTCCCCCTTTTTGAAAATGGGAACCACCACCCCGGTCTGCCAGTCCAAGGGCACTGTTCCAGACCCCCACGCGACATTGAAGAGGCGTGTCAGCCAAGACAGCCCAACAATGTCCAGCGCCTTCAGCATCTCAGGGCGGATCTCATCCCCCCGGCGCCTTGCCACCAAGG